>VXAL01003892.1:0-33512 GCA_013399475.1 Chauna torquata | reverse complement strand
CCCCCGTGGGGGTCTCCAGAAGCCGCCTGGACGTGTTACTGGGCCAGCGGCTGCGGGGGGCCCTGCTGGGGCCGGGGGGCAGCAGAGGCACCCAGAGGTGCCTTCTGTCCGCACCATTGTGTGATCCTGTGAACACCCATTAAAGTAACTTGACATACTAGTTATAGCAGGAAAGATTTGATTTGAGGCAAGCTACGTTCTCTTCTGGAGAAAATAACTCGTCAATGTATTGAAATCAGGTATTACATATTTGTCTTACTTCCATCGTCCTTCTGTATTTTTTTAAGTTTGGACCTTCATTGATGTACATCCACAGGTGGTCCAAGTATTCACTTCTGTAGGTATTACCTCCAGTGGAGCAGCTTAGGGAAAGGTCTCACAGGTTAACATCTACTCTGTTAAGCCATCTTTTGATCTGGTAAGAACCAGTTCTCTCAAACTCTCCTCTTGACTTCCCTGCAGACCTTGACAGTAAGGTGTAGTTTCTGAGAGTGCTTTTGGTCATCTTTGGGAATGCATAGTTTTGATCTGTTTTTCTTGGAATTAAAATTAGGGGGCTTTATGTTGCTTGAATGTTTCATAGCGTGAACACTATAGAATTTTAATGGGAACTAAAATTAGGTGCTTGGAGATAGACAAATTTAAGAGGCCTTTTTTTTTGCAGAGAGGGCTTCAGACCTGTAAGTTTGACCACTGCAGCAGGAATGTTAAAACTGCATCAAATTTTTTTTTTCAAAGCATTAACATATTAGTGCTTTAGAAATCAAACATATTAGTTAGGTTTTGGCAGGCCTGGCTCAGTCTGCTGTTGTGTAACTCTGTACGCCCTCAGCTTTTCACAGATTAAAAACTTACTGAACATGGTTAGAAATTCTAATGAAGGAAAAGGATGTGATTTCTTCCTTCAGAATTCTGCAGAAATGGGGACTGAAGAGCAGAGGAAAAACAATGCTGAAGTTAATATATAAATCTGAATTCTTATGAGGAGATCCTCTGGTTGGGGTTTGTCTTTCTGTCTGCCGTGGTTCTATTAGTAAATCTGTTGAATGCTAAAAACTGATGTTCTTCTTATAGCACTGACAGACCCTAATGCATCAGCTGCCCAGCAAGCAGTTCTTCAGCAGCATCTCAATAGTTTGACTTACTCGCCCTTTGGAGATTCTCCACTCTTCAGAAACCCCATGTCAGACCCAAAGAAGAAAGAAGAGGTGAGTGTATTAAACTCATTTTCTGGGAAAGATTTGAACTGACTTTAATTTATATATTGTGCTCTCTATCATATCTTCGTTTAAGTGCACAGTGAGCAACATAATGTCTTGCCATCCATATACTCGTACTGGTGCAGGTATTGGTGGTTTTTTGTGCTATCCAGGACAAACTACTTATGCTGGATCTTTTTTTACTGCTTCTGGTACAGCAGGGCCTTCACTTTGGAGTTCTTGTTATACTCGCTACTGCTAGTTGAGACTAAAGATGGTTAGCTGTCTATGCTTAGAATATTTTTAGTGTTCAGCTTAAGCTTTGCTTATGACAGCTTCTTGACCTATTGGTTTGTTTTTAAAAAAAAAAAAACCATACTTGTCAGACTTCTAGGTGTTAAGGGATGTTATAAATGGCTGTTGCTCCTGACAAGTTCCAGGGCTGGGGATTCCTCCAGCCCAGCTGCTGGAGCCCAGCAACCCAGGGAGTCTCCTTCCTAGGCTGGGGGATGTGGCTGCTGCTTTCCCATCTTCACGGATCCCTCCATATCAGCACGCCTCCCCTGCCTATCTGATATCCTTGCCAGGACAACTCCAGTTGCTGGCCCCAAATTCACTCGTGCCTGTCTCTCCAATTGCATTCTCAGACACAGGTTAGAGCATGAGATTACACAGAAAGACAGTTAAAGGTTTTAATAAGAAGGTAGAGACAGCTGTGATCAGGTGCACGGCTCAGTCAGACAAGCAGACTCGCTGACAAAGGTTTACACACAACCAGCCCGTTTATACTCTTTCTGTCTGTCCCCCTTCTTTGCTTCTCCCCCATTCCCCTCCTTTAAGCATTCCTCAAGTTTTACATGGTCCCCCAGGCCCCCTGAAATATCCCAAATCCTCATGTTCCTCTGTTTCCCCCTAAAAGTCCAGGTTGGCTCTCCCTGAAGGTATGCTTGTAGCTTCTTGGTGGCCCACCAGTGCATGACGAGAGAATTTTGGTCTTCAGTATTGTTTCCACTACCTGTCATCAGCCAGCTTTGTGTCTGTTCTTGTCTATTGGTTCCCCATTTACCTGTTATGCCCTTTGCTTTTGTAAGGTCGTTGGCTGGATAACCTTACAGTATATGGTACAGAAATTCTGATTTTGCATCTCTTTGTTTCAGAGGCTGAAACCAACAAACCCAGCAGCTCAGAAGGCCTTAACGACACCCACCCACTACAAACTGACTCCACGTCCAGCGACCAGAGTGCGACCAAAAGCTTTGCAGTCAGCAGGCTCTGCTAAATCCCATCTCTTCGATGGTCTTGATGATGATGAGCCATCCCTGTCCAATGGTGCATTCATGCCCAAGTTAGTTTTACTTTTGTGCATGTTGGAGGGAGCAGGTGGCGCAAGAATAACTATAGTATTGCTCCAGTTCTTCTGATTAGTTTAAGTAAAGTCCTCTCTAGTGTCCTAAATTTTTGTGACCTGGTTCAAATATGAATAGCAATAACAGGATTTGTGTATAATTTGGAGAGAAATATTTTCTGCAGAGGAGATGAAAATGGTCACTTGAAACTGTTAACTGCAAATAAGCTGTAAAATGAGTTGATGATTGGAGTAATGCTTCTATAAAGTCAGTTAGAAATATTATAAGGAAAGTTTGTACAGTGTGCAGCTCCCTGCAGATGAAATAGAAGAGTCGTTAGGCTTGCTAATGCCATCAGTTTGAAGGAAGATTTATGATAATTTCATAGCCTAATGCTGGTTCTATTTCAGATGTGCAGCTGCTGCTGTGAGAAGTGAATAGTAATGCTTGGATCTATCCTACCAAAGCTTTTGGTTTCGGTCTTTAAGAATACCAGTGGCAATCAAATCGAAAAGGGCTTAGAAAGCTTTCGTTTTTATTTAAAACAACCATACTTTGGAGAAAGATGAATTAGTCACTGAAAGTCCCTCTAAACACACACTGGTGGGGGTGGGGGTGGGGTTGGAATTTATGGGCTTAGTTTCTCTTTTGATTTAGCCTGAAACATCTGCTCACTTTTCAGGGAGAGAGCAGAGTATGGAATTACTCAGTGTTTTATTGAAAAACACCAAATGAACAAAAAATCAGGACAGACATGCTTAAACTCTTCTTGCAAGTGTAATTGGTGTAGATGTTCAGTGACTTTTCACATTGCAGGTAGTGGATCCTAGCACGGCCATTGATTTGCTCTTAGTGTCCATGTGCTAAAGAAAGTGTGGCCCACAGATGCAGGCTTTTCTGTGCAGGGTTATGTGCTTCTTCTGGAAAAGCACTGTTTTGTAAAAATAGGTAATACCATGTTTTACTGAACTTTTGAAGCTTTCAATTACTTGTGCTTTTTATACTTATTCATAAACCAAAGCACTGAATGAAGTTAAAAAAAAAAAACCACAAAACTGAGGTTTTATGTAACTCAGGTACTGCAGTGATCTTACAGAAGACTTCATATGTCATGAATATGGGAAGAGGTCTTACACAACCGGTTCCTGGTCCCTGGAACACTTGAATTAAGCATAAACTATATGTTTATGCAGTGCATGTATCCCAATTTCTTGGAATTTTTTTTTTAGGAAGAGCATCAAAAAGTTGGTTTTGAAGAATCTCAACAATAGCAATCTGTTCTCACCTGTCAATCGTGAAAATGAAGACCTGGCTTCTCCATCAGAGTATCCAGAGAATGGAGAGCGGTATGTTGATTGGTGATGCAGGTGATGCAGAAATGCAAACTGGTTATGCCTGTCTCTAAATTATTGTTAATAAAATACGTAGTTATTTTTAGGGATGCCATCTTAGCTGTTCACTGGAAGTGGGTTGACCTACTGTGAGATTCATTTACTCTTAAACTAGCCATTTGTTCTTCCTGTATGGTCACAAACCAATTAATTCCAGCCAAAATGAGGAGTTCAAAGAGGGATGTCTTCTCTGGATACATTCTCTCCTCATTCCCTGTAGAGAGAAACTAAGCCATTTCTTGAAGGGAAGTGCTAAACCTGACCCAGAGGTGAGGAAAAACCTTTTCTTCTGTTTAGTCCTCCTCAGTAACGTGGAATTCCAAGGATACTTCACTAATCCAAATGTGTCATAGTACTAAGATTGTTTTTGTGTATTACAATGAGGAAACTCTAGGCTGTCCTGCCCCTTCCCCACCCCAGACGATATAGACTTCCTCTAAAGATCTGTGGCCATGTTTACCTTTTTTATCAGAGGCTGGAAAAATTCCTGACCAGCTCAACATTTTGATTTCATTGAAAGCTACTAGAAGTAAAAACTGATTACAGGAGTGGGGAAACTTGTTTCTAAACACCTTAGTCCTAACCTAGGTGGTTCATAATGGGACAGAGGCATTTGTTAGCTGTGTTGCCAGTAGCCAGGTACAACAGGCAGCTCTGCGAAGCTGTTGTTTTAGTGACTGTAATGGTAGTGTTTTCAAGTTTTGGTTTGATTGTAGTGCCAGCAAGATTTAATCATTCTGTTCTTCTAAGACAGCATGTGTTTGGGGCACAGAAGTCTATAAGAGCATGGTTCATGTTTTTAGAATCATTGAATCTTTCAGGTTGGAAATTACCTTGGGGAAGTGTCTGTTTGTCAAGCAGAGTCACCATTGAATTCAGAGCAGGTTGTTGAAGGTCTTGACCAGCAGGCTGTCTAAAATCTCCATGGATGGAGATTCCACAAACCTCTCAGGGTCCCTGTTCCAATGCTTAACTGTCCTCCCTGATTTCCCTGTTTTAGCTTCACCATTGTTTCTCATCCTCCTGCTGTGCATATCTGCGAACAGCCTGACTCTTGTATCTTGATGTTGGAAAGCTGCTGTTACGCTTGCCTGCAAGCCTTTTCTCCAGGCTGAGCAACCCATTTCCCTCAGCATACCCTCACAGGGCCTGTGCTTTAGCCCTCTGACCATTGTGGTACCCCTGCCGTGAACTTGTCAGTATCTTTCTTGCATTGGGAGGACCAGATGAGATGCAAAATGGCAGAGGTGGTGTAACAAGGGCAGAGTAAGGGGTAATAATTACTTCCCTCAATCTGCTGTCTCTGCAGTTCATCAGGTGGTAACGTTTGCTTTTTATATGAAAAGACACCAGAATTTTAATGCTGACATGAGTCAATTAGAGCTAAATACAACTTTTTGTTCTTCATTTCTTTAGGTTCTTTTTGTCAGTACCTTCTGATGAAAACCACAGACAAGACGGTGAGCGAGAGGAGGAGGAGGATCACCACGAAGTGACTAGGTTTTACACTAACCCCATTGCCAAGCCCATCCCACAGACTCCTGAGAACACTGTGCACAAACACCAGAACAACATGGATGATACAATTGTGGCTCTGAATATGCGGGTGGCCTTGAGAAATGGTCTGGAAGGCAGCAGTGAAGATGCCTCGTTTCATGATGATTCCGTTCAGGATGAACGTGAAGAGGAGACTGAAACCCTGCATCATGTGCATCCTGCAGGTTAGATTGCGTGCAGGGATGGTAGTAATTCCTTTATAAACAGGTGGTTCCTGACAGCATTTCATGCATGTTTCTTTAAAATTCTCTTTTGCTGTTTCAGATCCCCAGCTTTTTGTTTCTCTCCCTCCTGTTTTCTTCACAAATCATGTTTTTCATTCTGTCATATCTAGTACAGAAATTTTTTTCTGCTGAGTTGCTGAGCAATTAAATTTCATCACCCAATTTTATGCTGGACTGATGTAGTGTGATGAAGGGGAGGACCCAATCTGTAATTGTTCTACCATAGTAGACAGACTTGACTACAGTTCAGGCAAAAGATATTGGGGTTATAAATCTATTTAAATGCTTGGTAAGTACCAATGTCTGAAAAGTGTTTGAAGTTACCAGGAAAGGAGTGGGCAATAGAACGTAGTTATGCCTCTCTATGGACCAGTCTAGCATCTCTGTTTTGATACTTTCCATTCTGGTCTCAAGGTATAGTGAAACTGTGGAAAATGTAGAGAAGTGGGGGAGGGGGAAGGTTGAGAGGTCTTGAGCAGCTTTCACTTAACTAAGACTTTATAGCTTATATATAGCTTTATAGGTAAAGAGGTAGGGGATTGTTAGTTTTTTAAACTGGTGAGCTGGAAAAGGTGAAGAGGAAAAGATCTGTTTGCCTTTTTAGGTTATATGGGGCATCTGATAAAGCCAACAGGTGGTATGTTCAGAATAGATGTTTTCAGAAGCCCCAGTTGCAAGAAGTTGTGGATGCAAAAAGCTTATGTAGATTTTAAAGATCAATAGATAAATTAATAGCTTGAAAAGCATTGGAGACTGTTAAATGCGAAAGATTCTTCATCTTGGTTAGCAGGTGCCTGAGCTCCCAAATTATTAAAGCTAGAAGTGTGTCTCTGTCAAGTATTGCTGTGTTTGTTTGTGTCTTTTTTGTTTTGTTTTGACCTGCATGTCTGCTACTAATCTCTGACAATGACAGGTTGTAAGGCTGGAAGAACCTGCAGTAGCAGTTGTCTTAAACTTCCTATGAAGACTGTGGAATTAAGGCATTTCTCTATTTGTTTTTGTTGCACTGATTCTCAGTTTCTTTGGAACCTTCATTCCATTTCTTTTGTAAGCCTGGACAACTGAAACTCTTGAAATGTTAAAAGTTGACAACCTTGCTGTCGGCCCAGTTCTCAGTGACTTTTCTGTTGTAGGAATTGTCCTGACAAGAGCTGGCTATTACACCATCCCATCTATGGAGGAGCTAGCTAGATTTACCAATGACAGAAATGAATGTATTGTGACCGACTTCACCATAGGCCGTAAAGGTAAGCGCATACAGCTTTTCTAGTTACTTAAAGTTGAACCAATGATTTCTAAAGCTATGGAACTTGAATCTGAGTTCCATACCTTCAGCTTAATTAAGCAGTGCCCACTGCTTTGTGAACAACTCGCACCAAAGACCAGAAATCTTTCAGATTGGTAGTGCTAACAACCTGTGTTATGAGCTGATTTGAAAAGCTTGAATGTGAAAATGAACAAAAGCGCCTGTAGCTTTTAAGACACTTGTTGTCCTTAAAGACTGTAAAATGCAAACTTGCTGGAGCAGGTTGCAAAACTGATCATCGTTTCCATCTTAGTTACTACCTACATTGGAACTGGCTGAACTCTAGTGAAGAGCCTTCAGCCTGAACTGTATTCTTTACTGCTTTTATTTAAAAAAACAAACAAGCAAAATACGTATAGTGTGTACTATTTTAAAAATGCTTTCTCTAAATGTGCTGTAAAGCTGAGTGTATGCTTGGTACTTGTGTTGGCAATATCGATACAAAAAGCTTCCTGTGCAAAAGAATTGGCTATAAAAACGTTGATAACGTCTTCGGTATTTTCATGCTGGGAAGTAGGAGTCGCTTATACTCTGTTCTGGAGACATGGCAAAGCTTAGGTAGTAAGTAGGGGAAAGGAGGAGTATAGCAGGAACTTAGGCTATCTGTCAGGGGATTTTTTCATGGGTGAATTGTGATGTTTGATCATCTTTTGTTTTGCTTTCTAGGTTACGGATCAATTTACTTTGAAGGAGAAGTAAATCTAACTAACTTAAATCTGGATGACATTGTACATATCCGTAGGAAAGAAGTGATTGTTTACCCGGATGATGAAAGAAAACCACCTATTGGTGAAGGTTTAAATAGGTAATTTTTTTTAAATGTACTGTGCGGGGGCAGTAGTCAGTAAGGATGTTTCTGTAACGTTGACAGTCTACTGTGTTTGCGGGCAGCTACCAAGAAATCTAAATCTGAAGTGTGCGTTCAGGTTGCAGCATTGTACAGTTGCTAGATATCTGCAAGTTTCTTAACCAGAAATTTGGTTTTAAAGCTGTTTTTGAGTCAACATGGTCAATTTTCAACTCCTATGTGTACATTAATAGCTTTGCATCAGAACCTTGTAGTCTCTTATGCTTTTGTCCATCTTTAACAGACGAGCTGAAGTTACATTAGATGGAGTTTGGCCTACAGATAAAACATCACGTTGCTTGATAAAAAGCCCTGAACGACTAGCAGAGATGAATTATGAAGGTAGACTGGAGTCTGTATCTCGGAAGCAGGGTGCTCGATTCAAGGAATACCGCCCAGAGACCGGATCTTGGGTGTTTAAGGTAATGTTTTTGTTCTCCTAGTTGTAAATTGACTTGAAAGAATATCAGAAGCAGTCTGAAGTTAGAATCTTCTGAGACCTTAAAATTCAAACTTTGCTGAACTCTCTCAAGTCCTTCACTGTAGCACAAACTCTCCTAGCCAAACTGGACAAAACTTCTCTGAATGGCTGAAGGCATTCAATGGAAGCACTGGCATGGGCTGCCCAGAGAGGGGGTGGAGTCACTCTTTGGAGATGTTCAAAAGCCGCCTGGACGTGGTGATGGGCAAGCGGCTCTGGGTGGCCCTGCTGGAGAAAGGAGTTGGACCGGATGACCTCTGGAGGTTCCTTCCAACCTCAGCCATTCTGTGATTCTCTGAAGGCCTGCAAACAGCAAGTGTTCTTGGTCTCTACAAAAATTGAATTTTTTCCAAGAGTCACAGCTGCTCTGTAAAGTTGACAGTTAATGCCAGCTCATTTTTCAGGCCTTTTGGAAATGGGTGCCTGAAGTCTTGTTTCCAAGATGTGACATATTTGTTCTTGTTACACAGGTGGCACACTTTTCCAAGTATGGCTTGCAAGATTCAGATGAGGAAGAAGAGGAGCATCCTTTAAAAGTGGACACAAAGAAGTTAAAAACTGCGCCTGTGCCACCTCCAGGGCATCTGCCACCCCAGCAAATGACCCTAAATGGCAAGCCAACGCCTCCATCTCAGGTAGAAGGAGGACAATGACTAAAAGGGAATTCAAAAAATGAAATTTGAAGAACAGCTAGTGCCTAGGGGAGGGGTTGTTGAAGTAACAAGTAACCTGGAAACTGAAGAGCAAAACCATACACAAACTTGCACAAATTCAGTAGCTCTTCTGACCTCTTTGAGTGTTTGCATGTTTTTTCATTAAGATACTTGACACTTCATACTAAGGATGTAGGGGGGATGGGAAGGTGTTAAACCCTTGTTTCTGATTTAGATTCTGGTCTAGATTGAATTTGGCATATTTGCCGCCTACGGAAGAACAACTTGTTTTTGTGAATATTGATTATATTCTATATAATTATAATGCCTTGTGCTGCCTGCCTTGAGAATGACATTGTGCATTAATTTGACTTGACCATCATTTAATATGCAAGACTGTATGCTTTATATTTTAAGAATGTGCTCTATTTTATTAAAAACTACTTTTTAAGGCTGGTTATACACCAGATTTTTCAGTGTATTGGAGTCGGATGTGATTGCTTCTAAAGCTTTGTAATACATCTTCAGTGGTATGCCTGTATGCCTTACATAGGGAAGGTAGTGTTTTATCCAGCTCATTGGTAACCCCTTATGGTCTAATGTTAAACAAACAAAAAAACCCCCACCTTTTTATGTAGGTTTAAAGGTTAGTCTAATTGCACCTGATATACTTGCATTTTCCAAATGTAGTTAGTATGGATATTGTCAAACTAAATTAAAATCTGCCTCACTGTGAGTGAAAAACAGCCTATTTGGAAGGCATCCTGGCATTGATGGGATAGAATGTACTCTTTATGCCAGGCGTTAACGGTACGTGTTTCTGAACTGCCTGTAGTTTTTTTGAAGTAACTTGTCACAAAACAGCGTGCAAGTGCAGAGGACAGGAGAATTTTCCAAAACTATGTTCTTGGTTACCTGGTTGTGGAAAAAATAAACCCTCAGCAGTTAGGGTACACAGGAAGGCTGAGCAGAAGGGTATCCAGCAGCTGGAGGGGACTTGCTGAGAGGCTTTTGTTGCTGTGCCTAAGCAGGCTTTCTGTTTTTACCCTTCAGTAATCTGCGACTGCAGCAACAGGAGATCTCTGAGCTTGCAGCTCACTGAGGCATAGATCATGTGCCAAGGTGCTGCTAGGCACGTGGCCAGTGTTCGTGATGCCTTAGAACACAGGGAAGCACAGGAGGACAGTTTAATTTCTGTATCTCTGAAGTCAAAGCATAAAAAACAGCTTAAGAGGCAGTAGTATCAAATAGGTTGAACGCCCATTTTCTGTACTGGGTCTAGTCCTTCTGAAACCCGGAGACGTTTGACCAGCATCTCTGTTCATCAGCCAACGGCTTTGGGTAGCTTGGAGCCCTCAGGGATAAGGGTCTGCTCACTGCATCATGAGAAATAGCAAATCATGCTTCATCACTGCTTGCACAAAAGAATAATTTCATTACTTTTGTGGTAGGAATTCTCATTAAATCAACTGGGAATTGCTTTTAATCTTACATAATCTGTGGTCTAATCTCAACCTCTGTAGAGGCCTTTGCAGCAATGCTCCTTTAGGTTTCCATGCAGGTTATAGGGGCCTGGATGTGAAGGTCTAGTGGCAGCAGTTTTTACATAAATGCTTTTTGGTACAGCCAGCACTGGTGTCCTTCAGTGCCTCCCCATGGCACAGTCCTGTTTGCCACATGAACAGGAAGCCAGTTACAGCACAGTCTGTCCTTTGAGCAGAACATACTACTGTAGTGACAAATTAAGTGAACTGTCACCTTTCATGGGTTCTGCTTCAGAGAATCCCGAAGTAGTTAACAGCTGCTGTGCTATCACTCCTGATTCACTGGATAATTAAAACCTGCCATTTCATCATGCTCTTGTAAAGTAGATTGCTTAAGTATTTGCATTTTATTTAAGGGATGAACACATGCCTGTCTAGCAGACTTGCCTGCATGTACCACCTTTCAGTCTTCCTCCTTGTTTCTTACTCACATTAAGTGGGACCAGAGTTGATGGTTTAAGCAGTCAAAAATACTGGGAATACATGTGATTTGTTCAGCCCTGTCTTGTAGATTCAAGCATACTTAGCAGAAGCTTGTCCAGGTTGTTAATTAACCTCTCTGACTTGTATAACATTAGCTAAGGTTTTAATTTCTGAAAACAGGAAAATGATCTAGTTTCATTTCCCAGACCTCTGAGAAACAGTATAGTATGGCTTGAAAACTCACCAGATTCTTGGTGTGTAGAGTATCTGAAAATAATATTCTCTGGTCTGTGGGAAGCTTTTAGGAATTAGATTTGGGTTTTTCTTCCCTCACTAACTTGAATATTAATGATTTTAAAGTTGCAGGGTCCACAGGAAATAGCTACACCAGGGACCTTGCTGCATTAAAGCACAATGAAGGGAGTAGTGAAACTTTTGTTTATAACCGTGTTTTGACTTGTAAATCCATTCTGCATACTGTAGACATACTCAGATACCACTCACTAATGCTGCTTCCATGTCTGCCATTAAGTTCTATCTTTACAGACCCTGTAGTCAAATTTTATCTGCCTTGTCTGATAACGTTCATCGCATTTCTTGGCTGATTTTAATGAGCTAAGTAGCAGTCCATTTGAATATGCTCTTAAATTGCTTAGCGTGGTTTCCTTGCTCGTATATATGCACTGCTCCCAGCAGTCTGCATTGTTGCATCTGGAAACCACGTAAGCTGTAAACATGGATCTTTCACAGGACACTCCTGTGTAAGGAACGGGGACGGTTAAACTGAAGGAAAACCAGTAAACTGCAGCCCAGGTTTGGGGCTAGAGCAGACCAGGAACCTAAGGGTCACCTGGTTAGAACCTCAGCTAATGTGGGACAGACTAATTACTCTTGGGCCAGATGCTTCTTTCAGGTCAACCTGTTAGCTGCACAACGCCAGCAATGAATGGCACTCTCCAGGGGCTTTGTGCTATTGAACAGTTTCTAGTAGCAAAGCTGAAAAACAGTTGAATGTCTTGAAGCACTCTGTCGTGCTCCACACTCAGTACAGGAGTGGCTCAGTGACTCGCTGCGATATGCTGCCGGGAGACCTTGCTGTCACCACAGCAGTAAGCAAGCTGTGCAGACTGGCTTCGAACTAGAGGTGACGACAGCGTTCAAGGTTCATTTCTAATGTCTGCTTATCATTTGGACTGGCTGAGTGTTTTCTGGCCCTGCCTGGAGCTTGAGGCCAAGTTCTCGTAAGCAATTGGAGATGCAGAGGTCACTTCGGGTTCATCACAAAGATGATGCCATGTGATTGCCTTCAGAAAAATCATAAAACGAGTTCTTCTTCCTGCCTTGGACTAGGAGCAGACATGAGAAACTTAGCTGCAGACTTAAAGAAAACTACTGTATTTAACTTTTGAATTGCTGATGTGATTGGCAGGATATCATAAGAAAAAACACAGCTTTTCAGTCCAATGACAGTTGTGTCCTGGTTTAAAATAATAAAAAATGCACATGCACGCGTACATATCCGTGACCCAGCATTATGTGATCGTGAGGGGGACCGTGTATCCTTAACTGTGAATTTTTGTGGAATATAAACTGAATATTGTACTATGTCACAGCTGGGGAAGCAAAGCAGGTATTACAGTGACTCATCTGTTCCTCATCAGCTACCACTGGTAGTAGAAATTAATACTGGAGAATAACTATTTTTAAACTGGTTGCTCAGTCATCTAAAATGTCCCAGGTTGAACTCAGACACAGGAAACTTTTCTTTCTGTAATAGCGTTATGAGGGAGGAGGGGAGGAAGGCAGGATGCACAAGCCGTGTTCCGTTTTTGGTCACGTGAAAATGGAAAGCTGAAGAGTAGTTCCTTGCACTGAATGGCGGAAATTGGTAGACTTCAGGAGGACACAAATAAACTGTGACTTCTCCTTTGCTTTAACTTGCACTGTTATGTTACAACTGTGAAGAAAATGGGAACAGGTTATATATATTCCTCCCTAAACTTAATTTGGAGTCTTGACATGAGCAAGGGAGTACTCCGCTTCGTTTGCAGGTGATTGTTGAAGCTAATAAGTACTCTTTCTCAGCAAACTGTTAAAATCTGTTGTCATCTGACATGGCCTCTGCATGTGTCTTCAGACCCCAGAAGTGGAGCAGCTGGGCAGGGTTGTGGAACTGGACAGTGACATGGCAGACATCACCCAAGAGCCTCCCCAGGAGTCCGTTTTGGAAGATAACATGGTAGAAGAGCAGGAGGCAGTGCCTGCTTCAACTCACATTGCATCAACACTGGGTATTAACCCCCATGTCTTACAGGTGAGTGTCTTGTACTTCCTCCTCTCTGAAAGAGAGGGCTTGCTAATATCCATCAGTAACTTCTCAGTTTGCCTCCCCAAGGCTAGTTGTGTACCAACTTGTAATAAACTGCACACTGCGTCTGTAGTGTGAGTACATCTTGCATGCTAGAATTCTGTGTCTGTGGGAAATCTTTATAAATATAGAAAGTTTAAAGCAGAAATGCGAAGCATCTTAAAGCTAGAGGTCAGATTTCAAAATTCTGAAGTGATAAACTAATATCTAGCCTGGATTGCCACAGGCCCAGTTTGGGGAAAAGAAGGTAATAGGATAACTGTTCTTGATCTGGTGTTTTGGGGTTTTGGGATGTCTGGCTTTTTGGTTTTTTAGTTGGTTGGGGTTGTTTTTGTTGTTTTTCTGGTTTGGTTTGGTTTTGGATGAAAGGGTAATAGCTTGAACACTTGTGCGCTTCCACCTGTAATTTTTTTAATTTGTAAGGAAAAAATAGTCCTGGGGTTCTCAACTATTACTTAAGCTGGAATACACATAGACAGAGCTAAGATCTAAGAAAACATGATTATCATAGGACTTCATGCCCATCCTAACAAGTACTGTGACGTTGACTTAACTAGTAGTTTGTAAGAGTTTATCATCAACTGACAAACTTGCTTTCATTTCTCCTGAACTGCGTGCCTTCACTTCAAATACTTGTTGCATGGGCTTGATTTTTTTTTGACCTTTTTAGATTATGAAAGCTTCCTTGCTTGCTGATGAAGATGACCTAGATTTGATCCTGGATCATTATCCTGGGAAGCAACCTATAAAAATGGACACTTCTCAAGAGATCTGTTCTCCAAGGCTCCCTATTTCAAAACCACAAGGACAGAAAAGATGCTCAGGTATTGTGGGAAACCAAATATTGCATGAAGAAAGAGTTGCTTCCTGTATTAAATGGGCAGAAAATGCATCTGTGGGGATAGTTTCAGTCCTGTTCCTATTAATAGCAATCAATAGCTGCTTTCTCTGAGGTGTGTGTTCCTGTTTTCATGGTCTTTGACGATATAAGTTAAATTAGCAATTACTTTGGAAATGCCGTATTTTGGGGTGAGACTACATGTGAGAACTACTGTTCTTGGTGTAATACCACGTGCTTTGGTTTGGATAATGCAAATCAGGCTGTGCATGGTGAGTTCTGTGGTTCTCAATACTGCAAATAATTGTGCTTAGCTGTGCATTACCATCACAAATCATCATGATTATTTTCACTGCCTGGTTATGAAGTACTGAAATACCTTTAAAATATCAGAAATGTACTGGTGAGAAGTGAGGGCCCATTCAGTTAAATATTCTTCCCTGTTCCTTCTAGTTGGTGGGCTGCTGCAATCAAAATTCGCTAATATAATTTTCCAGCCACCCAGCACTGCTCTGCAAGATTTCAAGGGACTGAGAACTTCAGGCAGTTCCCCTTCTGTTGCCCTTTGGTCAGCAACTTCTCCATTAGCATCTGCATTTGCTGTTCCTCCGTCAGTCCCTGAGGTACAGATGAAAACAGTGGGTGTCCGCAGACAGCAGGGGCTAGTACCTCTGGAAAAGTCCGTCACCTACAGAAAAGGGAAGCTGTTGATGGATATGGCATTATTCATGGGGCGCTCGTTTCGCGTTGGTTGGGGACCCAACTGGACGCTTGTCAATTGTGGAGATCAATTAAGTGGATCAAGTGAAATGGAAGATCTTCAGAGTGAGTCTGTGGAATATGGATTCCTGCCTACTCCTGTTGCTCCAAAATTGTGAGTAGTGTTTTTCCTCAGGATGGCTCTGCCATACTCTCTAATGTTTGAAGGAGTCCTAATTGTAACTCAATATGTCTTTGAAAGTCAGCTTAATATTCTTCGTGATACACAGAAGGGGTGCAAGATAGAAGATCGTGTTAGCCATGGAGATCCTTCAGGTTGCTACTTCACAAAAATCTGTATCTCAGAACTGGAATATTGTAGTAAGAGTAGTTATTTTTTAACGCATAAATAGCACTGTCATCCAAGAGAGGTTCAGTGGGAGGAAGTACAAGCTTCGTGGACAGCAGCCTGAGGATATCTGCACTACCTAAGAAATTTCTTGTTTGACTTCCATATTCTCAGATGCCTCAATTCTGTTGCATATAAAGCAGTATCAGAACTTTCCTGGGCTGTGTAACTCCATACTAAAGCTTCACTGGAATTTAGCTAGATGTTCTACCATTTAGGACTTCCAAAATGGCTTGTTCAGTTGATGTTCTCTAGCATATCTGATTTGTTGACAGTGAGGTGCTCTCACAAAATGCGCTAGGTTATGGTAAGGTGGGCTAATGCCTTTTGACTGCTGGAAGCACCCAGTTTGATGAGATTGATTTGCCAAAGTCTGGTTCTGAATCCCAAACTGCGTAACCAGGTTCTTCATACCTAGCTATTGACCTTGGATCGTATGGCTTACTGTCAGGTTAAAATTAGGACAAGCTGCACAGTGCAGCTGCTCCACGATAGCAGTTCACTCACATGGAAAATAATTCGGAACGTTGCTACCTGTCTTCTGTCTTTTTTTCTCCAGACTCTCAGAATCCTCTTTCAAGGTTCATGTGGAGAAGCTGAGCTTAGAACAAAGGAAGATGGACAGAGACAAACAGTTGTATCTTATTCCTCTGGAGATAAAACTGAAACACAGCACTGTCCATATGGATGAACAGTGTCCTCTTCTAGCACCCAATCCAGGAGTTTCTGCTATTCATGACTATGCTGACTGGGTTAGAAAGGCGTCTGAGGATCCTGCTGTGGCAGAAAGTGAGTATTGAATAATTCTTTTCACAGTGGCAGTGTATGGCAGTAAATCTGGATAACTGTCCAGTTCAGGTTAATTTCACATTGCATCAGAGCAGTTGAATGTGAATAGAACAGAACCTGACTGTACCTCTGCGTTCTTTCTGAAAGCATAAATGTGGTTGATTGGCTTTTGGGTAGCTAACTGACTTTCTGCGTTGACTTGTAACAGTAGGATATCCTATAAGATGAACAAGCTTATGAGTCTCTTCTAAATACTGTTCTGTCTGTTTTTACTCTTATGACTGGATAACTGTACTGACAGCTGTTATGAAGCACTGGTGCTTGACGTGGACTTTGTGTGAAGCAATCTGGGGGAACTTGAAGGAGCTGGAGGCTAGCCTGGAGGAACCCAGTGAATACAACCTAGCCCTGGAGCGCAGGAGAGCCTTTTCTCGCTGGCTGTCAGAGACTGCTGCAGGACGAATTGATGAGGAAGTCTCTTTGTCCCGACATGATAATCATGTAGAGGCTGTGTTCAGCTGCCTTACTGGGAGGAGAATTGGCGAGGCGTGCAGGCTGGCACAGCAGTCAGGTAAGATGCTTAAATCTCTCATTTTTTTAGGGAGGAGATGGGAGGGATACACATAAAGAGAACTTAAGCTTTGGGAGCTCATAGTGAGTAACTAGTCACTCTGAATACTGAGTTCTCCCATGTGCGATATTGATTAAGGTAGAGTCTGGCCTGTCTACTTCCTGCTCACATATCTGGTCGTATTTATGCTGGCTTTCATTTTGGTTCTCCTAGAGTTAGAAAGTGATGCTGTATTGCATTTGGAACTGTTTTTTTGTAGTATATCCTCTGAAAGCTCTTTATTTTTAGTTGAGCTTCTCTTAAGCTACTTATGTTTGTTCCAAAAATGCATATTTTCAGACCTTAATGGCTAGTTTCTTCCTGGTCTCTTATGCCAGCTCAAATCTTAAAACTTTTAATTTGGCTTTGTTTGGAAAGCCTGTGCTTCCTATTCCTTCGTCTTCCTCCCCTCCTGTTTTATTAGGTGTTTATGGAGTGGTTTAGTTCATAAGGAACTAGATAATTATGCAGCTGTAAGCTGAGCAAAGGGCTTCACAATTCAGAAATGGGCAGCTGTGGCACAGATGTGTCAGTGGATTTGCCTGATGTGCTGTTGTCCTGTTCCAGGTGACCACCGGCTTGCTCTGCTCCTCTCCCAGCTAGCAGGCAGCCAGCCCATCCGAGACCTCCTCACCATGCAGCTGGTGGACTGGCACAGGCTGCAGGCAGACTGCTTCATCCAGGAAGGGAGGTTGCGCATCTTCGCGCTGCTTGCAGGAAAGCCTGTAAGTTCTGTTACGCTGTTCTGTCACTGATTTCAGTTCCACTTCCCGACAGCAGTAAGTTTAAGTTGTCATAGTCAATCCTGGCATGTGGTATGCAGCAGGAAAGAAAGTACAGGGTGTTGACCTGTTGGGTTTTTTTGTTTGTTTTACTAATGGGACCTCTCACTGTTGCGTGTTGCTACCTTTTGGTCTAGTATGTACCAACCATTGTGTGATAAGTTTGACTTAGTAATTTATTTCTTTAGGTGTGGCAGCTATCCGAGAGAATAAGTATCAATGTGTGCTCACAGCTGGACTGGAAGCGTTGCATGGCTGTTCATCTCTGGTACTTGCTTCCTCCAACAGCTTCTATTTCCAAGGCACTTGCCATGTATGAGTCAGCATTTCAGGTAGGTTGACAGGCCTGGGTAAAAGATTTTACTCAATGCTGTTGACTGTCCGATGCTGCATGGAGACTTCTGTGAGCAGTCAAGTATTGCTGCCGAGGTGCTATGGATTCATTATTTCAGTTGTCACAGCATCAGATTCCTTCACCAGTGTTAGTGATGAGTTTCTGCAGCAGATCACTTTGGGAATCTTCCTTTTCCGCTCTGGAATGGAAATAAAGCACTGAGGTTGAACCTGTTGGTAATTCTAGTCACTCTCTTGAGAAGCTTGGGACCTGCTCTTTAGGTTGTTGTGTTACTGACTTACTTCAAGCGCTATCTCCCACTTGTTTCCAGTGTTTCCAGGTGTTTGGCAGCTAGAAAAAATAGGAAGATGGGTAGTGACCACCAGCAGAAAGGCCGTTTGAACTAGGTAGCCAGTCAGCTTTCCAAATGTGATGATTAATGCTCCGCTGCCTGCTAAAATGGTCTTTGCCAAACCACCCACCCTGTGTTACGTTTGTTGTTTCTGCAGCAAATGTGGAAGCTGTCCTACAGACAGTGTGTGGCTGCATGTATTATGCAACCCTTGTTTGTTGCTGTACACTGGAAAATACAGTATTTAGTCATTCAACTGAAGACAGTTCAGCCTTTGGTCTGCATGCCTAAAGATAGCCCAAGCACAGCCTGAAGTCTAGTAACTTCTGATTCTAAGTTTAATGCTGCAGGAATATTAATGTAATCTTTTTACGTAGTACGTCAGTATAATGTGTTCAGTCACTTTAAAATACCAAGTTTCAGTTTTACCAGACTTAAACTTAAGATGATGCTACTAGGTTAGAATGTGAGGGTGGTTTCAGAAAAGTGAATACAGCTCATTTTTAGAACTTCATATAGCAGGGCTAGTAACTGGAAGCCAGCAGGACATGGAATGCTCTTCCAAACCTGGATCTGGTGTCCCTGCTGGCGCTGAAAATGCCATGAAGATTTCAGTGACCTGGACTGGTTAGATGATAGGAAAGACAACAATTCTCTTGCAGTTCAGTGCCCAGTAAAATGATTCTTGCCAACTGTCTATGTCCATTGCTGCTCAGTTAGCTGTCAAAACTCTGCTTAACATCAGAGGGAGAGAAATCTTGCAGAGATGCACAGTCTTTCATTTGATCAAGTCGTGTGTAGCTTTCCAGCTATAAAACCGCTCAAGAATATGGGCAGTATGTATGCGAGAGCTAACTGTATCTCCACACAGTGACTTTTAAGAGCCCAGTGTGAGATGCAGTTAAATCTGCAGAAGTATTTTTGCATTTAGTTTTTTCTTCTTAGTATCACATTAGTATGTAATTGCTATATAAGTTTTAAATGCAGATAGACTGGGGTGCACCTTCTGCTTCGAAGCATAAAGCGTGCCCGTCAGTCTGCTGAGCTGTGCGGAGTTCAGAATGCAGTTTTGTTCAAAGTACTGGCTTGAAGCTTACTGATAAAACTGTTTGTTTAGAACACACCAGAGTCTGAAAAATATGCCTGCTGTCCCCTGCCTCCTTACCTAGAAGATTCTGGTTGTGTAATCGAAGATGATGATGACAATGCAGGAAGACCTCTGAGAGATGTCTGTTTCCATTTGTTAAAGCTCTACAGTGACAGGTAAATGGGTGAATGGTTCAAAAACTATTTAGAAAAATCTTTGGTATGTCAGTGATTTGTTTGGTTCCCAAACTAGGGGTATGAACTCAACTTCAGTGTTCACCGAACCACTTGAAGTAGTCAAAAATCTGCCTTGCGTACAGCATTACAGAACGTGGTGCTGCTGTCACTGCTGGTGGTGGTATAGATGATTAAACTTAAGCTTAGGAACTTTTTTTTCTTATGTGATTTCTGCAGTAATCTTGCCCTCGCTGTATTTGTCTTTATTGAAGGCATTGAGAAATCTGCAGGTGGAGCATGTACAAAATAAAAGGTCATGACAGTCAGAATGCAGACTCAAAGGAAGAGCAAAAGGATTTTAACAGTTGCTCCCATCTTTAAAAAAAAAAAGAAGTGTGTAGGGGGGAATCACGTGGAAGAATTGGCGATGGGGGAAGGAAAGGAACTAAATGGCACCAATTTCTGATTTCATTGTGTGGACACAATTAGCTATTTATGTTGAAAATATTTTTCCCTACAGGCACTATGATCTTGATCAGCTGCTGGATCCCAGGAGCATAACATCTGACCCTGTGGACTATCGTCTCAGTTGGCACCTGTGGGAGGTGCTCAGAGCCCTGAATTATACCCATCTGTTCAAGCAGGGTCAGGGAGTACTGAATGCTAGCTATGCTGCCCAGCTTGAAAGCGAAGGCCTTTGGGAATGGGCTGTTTTTATACTGCTGCATGAGTCTGATACTCAGTGAGTAAAAGTTTGTTTGTTTTTTGCCTTGAAAATAATGTGCTCTCTGTTTTATAGACCTAGTATGTATATCATAATTATCGTTCATAGCTTCTCTCATTATGTTGGAAATGCAAGCTAGAGAAGTTCATGCCACTTGTAAGAAGTGTGTGTCAGTACTGCAAAGTGGCTGGATAATTCTGCTTAATTAAGTGTCTTGTTAGATGCTAAATAGCATTGTATTGTAACGACTGTAACTCCTGAACTGTTCTGTAGAAACAGATCTAGGATATCAAAATGAGTGAGAGATCTGTTTATCTTCTCTGGCTCAGGAAGCTTACTACACTCAAGAACATGGCCTGACGACATGATTAATGCAAAATATTGTACATGTTCCAGTTGGAGCTGAACAGAAACAAGTTGTGTTTGAAGGGAAGCCTTGGGAATCACCAAAATACATGTTTTGCTTCTATTGAGAAATATATAGGAAAAAAAATTGGCTTAAACTTGTAAATAATAGCATCATTTGTGGAAGGGTGTC
The DNA here is from genome assembly GCA_013399475.1 of Chauna torquata. Classification (NCBI taxonomy): domain Eukaryota; kingdom Metazoa; phylum Chordata; class Aves; order Anseriformes; family Anhimidae; genus Chauna; species Chauna torquata. The sequence goes on along the minus strand of VXAL01003892.1, from coordinate 12,835 downwards.
TCTTGCTGTTAATATTTACAGATGCAGTTAATACATTGCAACAGAATTTTTTTCCAGCTGTAACTTCAAGTAAAGCTTATATATTACTTCTAGGGTCATGAATCATTAAAATGGTTTTAAGCTGCAACATTAAGATGTTAGAAAGCGCTAGTGATGACTTCTTTCTTAGTGTTTAACCTGTACTGAAGTAAGGCTATTGATTTTAGAACTTTTCTTGGTATCCTAAAGTAAGACTGCTAAAGACCTGGCGAGGTTGGCTCACCATCTGTTATGCCTGTGCCTCTGCTGTAGCCAATAAGTATAATGCAGTTCACTGCTGCTTCATTTGGCTGTCAGTTACTTGTACTGAAGTGTGTCTTCTGATGGTGTGATGTGAAGGACTGTGTGCTGGAATAATGATCTGTCCTCTATTTCCACCAGCATACGTGAGAAAGCGGTGCGTGAGCTCTTAAGTCGGCATTGCGCTCTGTCTGAGACACCCGAATCTTGGGCCAAGGAGACTTTTCTGACACAAAGGCTCTGCGTCCCTGCTGAGTGGATTCATGAAGCAAAGGCTGTTCGAGCAAGGATGGAGGGTGACAAGTATAAGGAAGCCCTCTTCTTGTTCAAGGCTGGGCACTGGAACCAGTGTCACAAGCTGGTTGTCAGACATTTAGCCTCAGGTGAGTCTATTCCCATTTTTTTTTCCATTCTGTCTTTTGAACTGTACATACAAACATAATAGGAACAAAAGTCATTGGGTTTTTGGTAATGCAAAGGAGTAGGACTGTTTCTAGCAAGAGGGTTAGCACAGAGTGGCTGGCTGTTTTGAAACAGCTCTCATTTGGTACCTGGCATGATGATTCTTCGCTGCAAACACGTGAGTAGTGCTTAACCTTCTGCACGTCCACCTTCCTGTGCTAGAGGTGCCTCAGGGAACAAGGGCAGCAGAAGCATTTCTGGAGTGCTGATCCTGTGGGTGTCCCTGTTCTAGGAAATGGGATGGCCTTAGGCTTGCCTTTTGTAGGTCATAAATCAAGTAAACACTTCTGGCCATGGCTGATAGTCAAAGAATTATGAAACTGACTGACGGTACAGTCAGACAGCCATGTTTTCCTTAACAATCAATGTCGCTGACTTGATAAGAAACCCCTTTGCTTAGTTACTTATGTTTGTTCTCTTTAGATGCTATTATAAATGAAAACTACAAGTACCTAAAAGGATTCCTGGAAGACCTTTCCCCTCCAGAACGCAGCACACTTATCCAGGACTGGGAGGTGGCAGGGCTGGTCTATCTAGATTACATTCGTGTTATTGAGATGGTTGATAGGATTCAACAGGTAACAAACTGAAATGATTGTTTTCTTTCCTACAGTTTTGAAGCTTCTACAGTGTCTCATTTTTAGAGTAACCTTTTACTCACTGTTCATTGCTAAGTTAGTGTTTCTCTGTTACAGACACTAGCAAGCAGAATATCATGCACCTCTGAAAATACAGAGAGCTGGTAGATAATGTAAAAATAAGATGTGGTGTCTGCCCTGAAAACATGTTGTGTGTAGCATGGCAGTGAGATAAGTCAAAGAGAAAGGAAGAAAGCTAGCAGTTAGCTAGTTAGTGGGGAGTCTGTGTGTCAGTCCATTTGATTCAGTTCCAGACTTCCTGTTTCCCCACTTAAGGTGTTGAGTTCAAACAGGTTTTAACATGCATTGTCTTCTGTTGGACGAATTTGCCTTGGAACGAACTCAGGCAGTCCATGAGCAATTCTTGTAAAAGGCTTTGGATGACTTTGAGGCTGACTGTCTTCTCTTACACTTGCTTTCAGCTGGATTGTTCCACATATGAGCTGGAGCGTTTGCATACCAAAGTGACGTCGCTGTGCAACAGGATAGAGCAGATACAGTGCCACAACGCGAAGGACCGTCTGGCTCAGTCAGGTACGGTGGCATCAATATCTAGCACCCCACTGGGAAAGCCAGTTTTACAACCTGACCCAGCTGGCACTGGCCATCATCCAGGCTGTCAGTGTCTGTTTCTTTACATGTGCAGAAAAAGAAGTCTGTGGTTGGCAAAGTGAGCTGTGTATTGCTGTAAGGGTTACTGTACGTGTAGCTACTAGTCTTGGTTTCAGGCAGTTCTGTTGCCTGGCTAATTTGACGTCCAGCGCCTGGTCTCTTAAAACTGTCTCTGGATAAGCAGTAAAGTGTCTTGTCCATAGTTAGTTTTATAGTGCCAAACAAAACATGAGCGTACCTGCAGAAAAACATCTAGTCTAAAGAATAAGGCCAAATGTTGATTACACCCACGGAGGAGGTCTGTATGGAGATGAGATTCGCTGCTGGAGCTGAGAAAAGACCAAGTCACAGTAGGACATAGGTTTACCAACCCAGCCAAATGCCTTTTACTCAAGAATTGCCTGTTGAGTTGTTGTTCAAGTGCATTCCTCAGCAGGGCGTAAGCTCACGGGTGCTCACATGCTAGCTCCTGTTCCGGAGCATGGCAAGGAGCGTGCAGAAACCCCGATCTTCCTGCTTTTTCCAGATATGGCCAAGCGCATTGCTAACCTGCTCAGGGTGGTCCTCAGCCTGCAGCACACCCCAGAGCCCATCTCCGACTCCACTCCTGATGTGCAACGCGTCCCTCTTCGCCTCCTTGCTCCCCACATTGGACGGCTGCCCATGCCAGAGGACTATGCCTTGGAGGAGCTGCGTGGTCTCACACAGTCTTACCTACGGGAGCTGACGGTAGTGACTCAGTGAGGATGAATTGCTTCATGGATGGACAGTTTTTACCATTTGCTCACCCTTACCCTGCTCTAAGGGTAAGCGTTCACTTGGCAGCAACATCCAGCCACACAGGTGTTTCCCTAGAGGTGTAAACTGGCTTTAGTATATGGGCTAATGCAGGAATTTTTGTAACCTGGGGGAGCAGCGAGACCCAGTTGGACCTTGCTGGCTGGCACCCTCAACTACTTGACACTTTCCTAGAATCAATAAAAATGCCTCTTGCAGAACCTGTCTGCAGGTGAGATCGTGCCTGTGGAAGGGGCGCAGAGGGGGCTTCGGCTCCTGGCAGATCCGTTTTACTCCTTAGTTGCAGCGCAGAGGATGGTGAAGCAAGTTCTGGGACAGTTTGCCTTGGGCATGCTCACTTTGGTGGGACTGCACCTGTTAAACCGATGAACCTTTGGTACCTGAACTGACCAAGGATAAGCTTTAATTGGGGCTTTATGTTAAAAGTTTGCTCTGTGGGTGGGGGGTGGGGGAGAAGAAACTAACTTCAGAAGACTTGTCTTTGCCTGCATTCTCTTGCTAAGTTGGAGACCTGCAAGTGTGGTGTTTCTCTCATTTCACCATCCTCCATCTCCAAAAACCAAGAAAGCTACTTCCCTGACTCAGAAGAAGGGGAGTTGACACCTATGTGTGTGCCTTACGGTGTATTTTGCGCTGTCCAGGCCTCTGAAGACAGACGTCTGCTGGGCCCCACACGCAGTGTGTTGTCACCATGCGATAAAACACAGGAGCTTGTCCTAATACCTGCTGTGTTTCAGGACTCCAGGCCAGACGCTTCTGATCAGAGGGGGCAAATTCTGCACAAATTCTCATGCCAAAAGGTCGGTCATGTGCCCAAGGAGCAAGCAGCCTGGCTGCCCAGGAGCTTCGGGCTGCCTCTTCACAGCTGCACGCAAGGCAGGTGCCTGTGTAGCGCAGGGCTTTATATCGTGTGTGCCAGTGCGCTGTGTGCTGAAGCCCTGGCCGCCAGAGGGGTGCAGTGCCCGGGCAGCCCCTCTGACCAACGTGCGTAGCCGGGAGCGTGCAGTTGTCTCTGTGCTTGCCGTGTAGCTGGGTTACATCGAGTGGAGCCGCCATCCAGCATAAGAACATCCCACGAGTGAACAGCTGACCTTGTCAATTTGCTGTAGTGTGTACAGTCTTTACTCTTACTGTGTTTAGAAACCGACTATTTTTGGAAGAGAAAAAAAGCTGTCTGTTGGTCTGCTCTGATTTCAGGGTTACTGCAGCAGCACCTCCTGCCATAGCCAGCTAGCCACGGATGGCAGTGGCCGGCGGCTTTGAGCCTGCTCGGTGCTGCTTCGCATTGGCTCATTGAAGGTCTTTATGCATGAGGATTATGTAAAGGTTTTTATTAAAAAACAAAAAATTATAAATAAATGATCTAGATTATTTTCCTGTCTTTTTGAAAACAATAAATAAAATGTTTATAGTATTCCCATGGTTTTCTTTGCTTTTTAGTAAGACTTCAGTTTGCGAGGCATGTGTCCCGTGGTTTTTCTCACCTGAGTGACTGGGGCTTGTTTGCGGTGGGGCAGCTCATGCAGCCCATCCTGCGAGGGACAGGTACCAGCTCTTTAGACAGACCAGGATGAGCAGGTGAGGCAGGGGAGTTGCCCTGTGCCTGAGAGCAGGGGCAGCGCATGGAGCCGTGCCCAGGGTGGCCTGTGAGCCGGGCAGGAGCTGGAGGGCCCGTGGGCAGCCCGGTGTGGATGGGGGCATGGGTGTGCTGCAGGAAGAAGCCTCACCTTTGCAGGCCTGGTCCTCGTGGGGAACCTTGGCCCCCCTCACAGCTGCAGAGCACAACCCAGGAGCTTGCTGGAGAGTGGTAGTGGCAATGTCAAGGTGCAGGTGATGGAGGAGCTGCGCTTACAGCACGGAAGGACTGGGCAGGGCAGCCTTGGCTGGATCCTGAGAGAAGGGAATGAGGCAAACACAAGGGCTGGAAGAAGGGATGGGTGACCTGGGAGGAAGGCAGTGTGCAGGGGTGACAATGAACACCAAGGTCTCCCTGGAGCTGAATCTTTCAAGGGCTGTGAGGAGCAACAGGAATGGCTTTTTCCGGTACATCAGCAACAGACAAGGGGAAACATGGGCACATTGTAGGATGGTCACAAAAGAAATGGAAAAGGTACTGGACGTCCTCATCTCGGTCTTTAGGGGTAAGACTGGTCCCTGAGCCTGAGGGGAAAGGCTGGAGCAAGGAGCTCACTCCGGTGGAGAAGGATGAGGTTGGGGAGCACTTAAACTGGGCAATCCGAGCTCCCTGGGACCTGACCAGGTGCACCCACAAGCACTGAGGGAGCCGGCCCATGCCAGTGGCCACACTCTAATACCTTTGAAAGGTCCTGGCACTCAGAGGAGGTTCCTGCAGTGCCTTTGGAAGAAAGCAAGAGCCCCTGTCTTCCTTCACAAAGGAGGATCTGGGGAGCTGCAGGCTGGTGAGCCTCACCTGGGTCCCGGGCAAGGCGATGGGCAAGAAGGTTCAGAGGAGGTGAGCTCCAGGGGTCCCTGCCAGCTTCTGCAGTTCTGCTGTGCGGTAGCACTGGCCTCTGAGCAGGCTCCTGCCGCCTCGGGCTGCAATCTTGGATTGTGGATCATGTCTTGAAAAAATTGCTCAGCACTCACCTACGGTCAGTGAAAAGTTGTTAGGGAGGGGGCGGACAAGGAGCAGGTAAACCCGCGGTGTTACGGTACCAGCACCGGCAGTGCCTGCATTCAGCCCATCAGCGTGGTGTGGCCAGAAGCGGTACCGAGGGGAAAGAAATCCTTCCCTGGGATCTCTGAAAAGAGATGAGGGAGAAGCCCAGTTGCAAGCAGAAGGGGCAAGCAGAAGGACGTGCTTTTCCATGCTGCACGAAAGCTGAAATAACCGTGCTCAACGAGGGACCAAAGAAGCCCAGGTCGGCCCCCTCGCCTCGCCCCGCGCTGGGTGCAGCAGCCGGCGGCGCGGGGGCATTTCCCGCAGCCCCTGGGCTCAGGGCTGGGGCTGGAGTCGGGCACAGAAGCGTGGGGCGGTGCTGGGTGCCCCGCACTCCCTTGTCCCGGACACGGGGGGCAGGGGCCCGCTCCCGGTGCCGGCTCTTGGCCTGGGCAGCCACCACTGTGCTCGGGGCAGCGCCACGGTGGCATCGCCCTGCGTTAAACGTGACACCGGCCGTGGGCACACAGGAAGCCGGGTCATGCTGGCCTCACCTCCTTCCATTACCCTAATTGCTTCTGCAAGCCCAGCTGCTGTCCTGGCGCTCGCGGCGGGTCCAGGGGAGCAGCGTGTCTGGGACTGCAGGCTGGGGATGAATAATTCACTGCCTGGAAACAAAACCTCCAGCCTTAAAACTGATCGGGGCTCTGCTTGGCATCTGCTGCCCGGGATTAGCATAGGAAGGGTGCCAGGGAGGTGCTGCAGGAGCTGGGGGAGACGCATCCTGCACCTGTACACAGGGACCCCTCTGCCACTTGCTGCTTCTCCTCCTGTATCCAAAATCCCCCAGGATTTTGGTTTGTCTAGTTTGGAGGAAAGGAGGCCAAGAGGCTCCTCGTTGCTCTCTGCAACTTCCTGAGCAGGGGAAGCGCGGAGGGAGGCACCGGTCTCTGACCCTGGTCACCAACAGCAGGTTGAGTGGGAACGGCACAAAGCTGCGCCAGGGGCGGTTCAGATGGGGCATTAGGAAAAATTTCTTTACTGTGAGGGTGGTCAAACAGTGGTAGAAGCTTCCTAGAGGTGGTTCCACCCACAGGGTCTGTGCCTCCCATCTTTCCCCACCACCACCTCTGTCACCTCCATCACCATCCCCTCTGTGGGCTCCAGTGGACACAGCTGGGGGTGCAGCTCAACCTTCCTCTTCCTCCCACCACGGCCGCCTGCACCATAGCTCCGTGTCAGCCCCAGGGCTTGCTCTGCTAGGGTGCGCGTGGCTCCAGCCGCTCAGCCCCCAGCACTGCCCCGGGGGGCTCAGCAGTGGCACAGCCCCGAGCGCTGGGGCACAGACCCTGCCCAGGGCAGCTGGGGAGCGGAGGCTGCCTGCGGGTCGCCTGGGGCATTAGGAAAAATTTCTTTACTTTGCCACTGGCCATCGCTGGGCTCGCTGGGGCTGATGCTGCGCCAGGTCCAGGCTTACCGCACCCTTTCGCCCGTGCAAAGCCCTTTGGGGCATCTCTCGCCCATTGGTTTCGGCCGCGTGCCTTCCTCGCATGCCCGCGTCCAGGCAGCCACCGTCCCCAGCTCTGACGTCACCCAGTGCCGAGCCCTTAAAGGCTGCACAAAAACCCTCCCTGGCCCCCGGGAGATGCTGCGAGAGGAGGGGCTGGCAGGCACGTCCCGGCAGGTGATGCCCGCAATGTCCCCAGTGCCTGGCACCTGACAGCCCTGGGAGCGTGAGGATGGAGCCGGGCGCTCGCCTGCCCGGGTGGCTGCTGGCGCTCGGCCTCGCCGGCACCGTCCTGGCCCCAGGTAAGCGCCCGGGCTCGGCCAGCAGGGATCTGTTGGAGGAGGGAAAGTGATGCTTGCTGCTGGGGCTGGCACCCGCCAACCCGGCTTGGGGCATCATCAGGACAGCCCCAGTTTAATAAATTGGGTGAACGGAGCAAACTGGGGAGTGGGAACTCACCAGCAGCCGTGCCGCAGCTCCATCAGCTCCATCGCCCGCACGGAGCCGCCTGGGCTCCAGCCCCACTGGCAGCGGCAACGTCCAGCTCTGTAAGCGCATCTCGCCCGGTGCCCACAGCCCAGGAAACGCAATCCAGCTCATCAAACTTTCAGCAAAGACAGGACAGGCACTGGCCACTGCCCTGGCTCGGGGGATCTCAGCCAAAAAGTGGCCCAAAGAGGGGCTGGGGGGGGTCAGATGTCTTCTCCCCAACCCCAGTGCTGGGATGCTGCCTCCACCCAGAAGCCAGAGCTCCTCCTGGCTTTGGTGGAACCAGAAATAGAAGTCATAGAAATAACAGAAATAATAGAAATATTTGGCAAATAGAAGGATGTGTTCAACAGCACGGAGCTGTGACAGGGGAGGGTCAGGCTGGGTGTTCTTCACCGAGAGGGTGGTGGGCACTGGAACAGGCTCCCCAGGGCAGTGGTCACAGCACCGAGCCTGCCGGAGCTCAAGAAGCATTTGGACAACGCTCTCCGGCACATGGCCTGATTTTTGGGTGGTCCTGTGCGGAGCTGGGAGTTGGACTCAGTGATCCTTGTGGGTCCCTTCCGACTCAGGACCTTCTATGGTTCTATGGAATAACAGAAATAAATTCTGGGGTTGGCCTGCTAGCAATAGCGAGTCCCTTGGGATGGAGAAGGGGGGAGCCAGTGCACTGGGCTGTCACGGGCAGGGACCTGGGCAGGCCCGGCTTGGGCATCCCTGGGGGGTGGAGAGGGAGGGCGAAGGTGGGGACAGGACCAGTGGGACAGGGGGACACGAGGGACGCGGGGGTCCCGGCAGCAGCAGCGCTGGGCAGGATGCGGCAGGGTCCCAGCCATGGGAGGGGTGCGGTGCCCCCCGCTCGCCGTCGCGCCCCTCCACCCCCTCGCGGGTCCCGCAGGCTGCGGGGCCGCGCAGGGCAGGCTCGCCCACAAGCTGCTCCACGACCTCTTCGCCAACTACTCCAGCGCCCTGCGCCCCGCGGAGGACACGGACAGGGCGCTCAACGTCACCCTGCAGGTCACCCTCTCCCAGATCATCGACATGGTGAGCCCCGGCACCGGCACGTGTCCGTCCCTGTCACGGTCCCGGCCACTCTGTGGCTGGGCTCTGCTCTGCCGGACGGGTCCTGCTCGACCCTCGAGGAGATGCTCAGCCCCCAAAACCAGCTCAGACCCCTCAAAGCCAGCCCAGCTGCCCCAAAATCAGTTCAGACCTCTTGAAATCAGCTCAGCCACACCAAAATCAGCTCAGAGCACGTGAAGCCAGCTCGGATCCCTCAAAGTCAGTCCAGATGCCCCCAGATCAGCTCAGATATCTTGAAACCAGCTCATCTCTCAAACCAGCTCAGATGCCTCAAAAACAGCACCAAAAGCAGGAGCTGGACTCGAAGATCTTTGTGCATCCCTTCCAACTTGGGATATTCTATGATTCTATGAAAACCAGCTCAGATACCTTAAAACCATCCCACTACCCCAAATCAGTCCAGACCCCTCAAAGCCAATCCAGCAGCTCCCAAAATCTGCTCAGACCTCTCAAAACCTGTTCAGATCCCCCCTAAATCAGCTGAAACCCTAAAACCCCAGCACAACCCCATGGGAACCATCACAGCCCCTCAAAGCCCTTGCGGACGCAGGGGGGCTGCAGGCGGTGCGGGGGCTGGTGCCCGCGCCCACCCTCTGCCCTCACAGGACGAGAGGAACCAGGTCCTCACCTCCTACCTGTGGGTCCGCCAGGCCTGGCTGGACGCCCACCTCACCTGGGACGAGGACGCCTATGGCGGCATCGACAGCATCCGCATCCCCAGCAGCTACGTCTGGCGGCCGGACATCATCCTCTACAACAAGTGGGTCACACTCGCCCCCACTGCTCCCCGACCTGGGAGGGCTGCAGGGGGGCATCGCAAACTTGGGGCTGGAGCAAGGGGTCCTGCTGTGGGTGAGGCAGGGAGGTTGTCACCCACGCTGGGTTGGGGGGACCAAGAGGCCATCAGCAGGCGCGGGACCAACCCAAGGGACGAGACCACCCCAGGAGGGCAGGGGGACACTGGAGGGGATGCGGCGCGGGGGGCACACGCCAGCCCCAGCCCCTGGACCCTTGCCCTGCTGGGGCTCAGGGCCATGGTGGCAGCCCCATGGCCATCCCTGCCCCAGCGCCGACGACCGGTTCAGCGGCTCGATGGAGACCAATGTGGTGCTCCGCTCCGACGGGCACATCATGTGGGACTCGCCCGCCATCACCAAGAGCTCCTGCAAGGTGGACGTCTCCTACTTCCCCTTTGACGGGCAGCAGTGCCGCCTGACCTTCGGCTCCTGGACCTACAACGGGAACCAGATCGACCTCCGCAACCAGCTGGACACAGGTGACCTGACAGACTTCGTGGAGAACGTGGAGTGGGAGGTGCTGGGCATGCCGGCCACGAGGAACGTTGTCACCTATGGGTGCTGCTCAGAGCCCTACCCCGATGTCACCTACACGCTGCTGCTCAAGCGACGTGCCTCCTTCTACATCTTCAACCTGCTCCTGCCGTGCATCATGATCTCCTTCCTGGCGCCCCTGGGCTTCTACCTCCCGGCCGACTCGGGGGAGAAGGTCTCACTGGGGGTGACGGTGCTGCTGGCCCTCACTGTCTTCCAGCTGCTGGTGGCGGAGAGCATGCCACCGTCGGAGAGCGTGCCGCTCATCGGTGAGCCCAGCCGTCCCCTCAGGGGGCCAGGGGGGTGCTGGGGATGGGACCCGCACGGCGGGGGGGTCCCTGCCCCTCAGCGCCACCGCCCGCCTTGCAGGGAAGTACTACATCGCCACCATGACCATGATCACCGCCTCCACCGCGCTGACCATCTTCATCATGAACGTCCACCACTGTGGCCCGGGGGCCAGGCCGGTGCCACCGTGGGCACGGAGCCTCATCCTGCACCACCTAGCCCGTGCCCTCGGTGTCTGTGAGGTGGGCGAGAGCTGCGGCAGCCCCCGGCGGGCGGGCGCAGGTGGAACGGGGCCTCAGGAGCACCCCGGGGTGGGCGCCGAGCCGGGGCCGTGTCCCCGCGGCCGCTGCCTCTGCCACCACCACGTCCTGCTGAGCAGTGTGGGCTACATCGCCGGCTGCTTCCGGCACCACCGAGCTGCCCAGCGCCGCGCCGGGGAGTGGAAGAAGGTGGCCAAGGTGATGGACCGCTTCTTCATGTGGGTCTTCTTCATCATGGTCTTCCTCATGAGCATGCTGGTCATAGGCAAAGCTGCCTGACGGCCCCACCGCACCCACTGCCCCGGTGCCTCTGGAGACCCCATCCCTGGGGAAGGGCCATGGCACGGGTGTGCCGCGGGTGGCTCGTCCCTGGCATGGCCAGGGGCTCCGGAGAGGGCACAGCAGGGATGGCGGTGACGGATGGGGGCGCCAGCAGCAGTGGGGAGGCGTCAGGCCCCCCCCCATGCTGGGGGGCTGAGCCTGGGGGTCCTGGCTGGGGTGAGCCCCTGTCCCCGCCGGTGCTCCATGCACCGTGCCCCATGGGTCCGGGGGAGGAAATCAAACAAAGCAGGAATAAACCCTGCGGCACGCGTCCGCCGGCTTCTGTCTCCTGCCTGGGGGCGGGTGGAGCCTTCCTGGGGGGGTGGCTGCACGCATGTGTGTCTGTGCGTGTGCATGGGTGTACATGGGTACACATGGGCTCCCCAAGCGGCCCCCGCCCCCAGGTACCGGTGCAGCCCGGGTGTCCTGCATCACCCCCAAAACCCCGCACCCCGTCCCCACCTGCCTGCCGTGGCCTCGGCTGCAGGTGGGGATGGGGCGAGGGGGCAGGCATCCAGCCCGGAGGTCCCAGGGTTGTCACCCCCCGGGGCAGGGGGTGCCTGGCGTGGTGCTGTGCTGCGGGGTGATGTCCCTGTGCCCTTTTCCCATTTTCCTTTCCCCCCTGGAGCTGGGATTTCTCTTCTCCCAGGCCCAGGGCTGCACTTTGCAGGGCACTGGAGCACCGGGGATTTGCTCCAGGAGAAACCATTTACTGCTGAGCTCAGCCTCAGGGGCTTCCCGGGGGGGGGGAGCACAGCAGCGCATGGAGGTGGGGGCACCACTGACATTTCCCTGGGCCACCAGCATGCTGCTGGTGCAGGGTGTGCATGCAGCCAGGCTGGCACGGGAGGGAGAAACACTGCTGAAGAGGACTCCAGGACACAAACTGAAAGACCTGATGCGGTTTCGGTCACGCGTGGGCCACCTTCCCGTGACCAAGGCCCCCTGGGCAAAGCCTCCGTCTCCTCTGGTGCTGCAGCTCTGCTCCCGCTCTCTTCGCAGCATCACGCTCTGCACACCCGGTCGCCGTCCGGAGCTCCCAGCCCTGCCCCAAGCCGCTGCCAGCCCGGAGGAGGGAGCCATGGGGCAGGGGTCGGCCAGAGCCCATGGGTGCGGGGGCTCCCAGCCCCCAGCCTGGGGAAACCCCTTCCCGCAGCAGCCGCAGGTGCTCGGCCAGCCCCGGAGGAGAGGGCAGAGCTTCCCCCTCCCCTTGCTTCCCTGCTCCTCCCTTGCTCCTGCACTGCGGAGGGTGCCTGAAAGCCCCAGCCCGGGGGTGTCTGGGCCTCCTGGTCCCACATCTCCCCTGAGCTCTGGGTGCACCTACTCTGTGCCCGAGGGCCCCCGGCCGGCTCCTGGGCAGCTCGGTGCCCACCGGGCCCCCAGGGCCTTTCCTGCCCGGCTGCTTCCCAGCCGGGTGCCCCCAGCACGGCCCGGGGCTGGGGCTGGGCCCCCCCGGGGCAGGGCTCTGCACGGCCCCTGCTGGAGCTCCACGAGATGTTCACCAGCCCCTTTCTCCAGCCTGGCCCTCTGGGTGCCAGCACACCCCTAGGAGACATCAGCCTCTCTCCTTTTCTTGACCACCAGCTGTGACTGGTGCCAGCCCCGTCCCTGCTCTGGTCAGGGGCTGTTTGACCCCCGGGATGGGGAAATGAACAGCAGCTCCCTGGGAAGGAGAAACCCTTTAATGGGCTGAGCCGGAGAGTGCCGTGAGGCTGTCCCGGTGCTTGGCCCCGTGCTCAGGGCCAGAGGACCCCATTGCCCCTGTAGGACCAGCGCTCCCAGAAGGGACGCAAGCAGCAGCGCTGCCTCCAGTGGGCCTTCACCCACTGCCACAGCCTGGCGCAGGTCTCCCGCAGGCACAGCCCTGGGGCCACCCGGGGCCAGACCCTGCACATGGGCACCCAGCACAGCCCCGCGGGGCTGCTCCTGCCTGGGTCCACCGGGATGATCTGGACTGTCTCCTCTGGGATGCTCCTGCTCGTGTCCGTGTCCTCCGTGTCCTCTGTGTCCTCCGTGTACTCCGTGTCCGTGTCCTCCGTGTCCGTGGCTGTGCCCCCCCCCGGCAGCTCCGCCCCGACGCGCCACTGCCGCCCCCCAGTACCGAGCAGCTCCAGCTGGACGCGCACCGTGCACCTGACGGGGGCCCG
>VXAL01003883.1:20510-34647 GCA_013399475.1 Chauna torquata | reverse complement strand
ATAAATAAATAAAACGTAATTATCTCAAAACTCTTGTACTTCTAATAATGATATTTGTAAATATCTATACTTTTCTAGTACAATAATTACATAAGTTGAACAGGAATTTGTCACTGGAAGAACAGAAAGAGTAGAGATGATACCTGAAATTTTAAGCAAAACTCCTTAAAGTTACAGTCTGGGTATTGGTAATAATGCAAATAGAGAAGTATTTCCAATATGAAAATGAGGGAGGGAACAGAGAAACACCAGCCAATTCAACCTTTTACTACTACAGTAATCTGGGAAAGTTCAGATCTGAGTCTTGACACAAATTTCTCAGTTTTGACCCCTTCTAATTAAAATGTCATGTCACGTAACTGAGGCTGACAATAGAGTATGTCTGGTTTGAACTCTCTGAGCTCTGGTCCCTTCTTGCACTGAATGCTGTAAATGGATCCCACCTAATTGTTTAGAAAATGTCTCTGAGCTATACACTGTGTAACCCCTCTTGTGGTTCCTTTGTAGGGAAGAACTAGGGAAGCTAAAAAGACAAGCTCCAAGCCCTCTAAATATTGCAGAGCCACTGCTTCATAAGGACCTACAGATTCTGCAGTTTGGGGTAGGTGGGGACAGATGGTAGCTTGATGTTTAGAATGAAACATTGTGTGCAGGACGAGACCACAAAATCTGTTCAACATTGCTGCTTCACTCAGTCACAACCCAAAATTATACCCTCCTGCCCCCAGGATCTTTATGTAGTTACTATTATGAAGCTTTTTTGTTCTGACTTTGTGATAAATACAACAGCAAATAGCGATGATATGGAAAAGGCTGATTTCACCTGTATCTATGCTAGCGGGTATTTTTTAATGTTTCTATAATATACACAAATACATGCCTATACACAAACACATGTGTATGCTCTCACACACATATATTTTAATTAATTCCTACTCCTGTATTTAATTGCATGCTTTTCTATCTGCAAATAGTGGCTTATAATGCAGAGATAAATTGATAATTTGTCAGGGTACCCATACATCTTTAGGAAATCATAAATCAATTGGCACACAATATGAAGTTTTATGACTCAGCCATTGCTACAAAACTGTGAAGTGAACAAAGCATATACCTCTTTCTAGACTTGAGTATGCTAATGATTAGCTGAGAATATTTTCTGAGTGATTTGTTACATTAAAGAGCACTGAAATTACTTATGCCAATAAGTATGTTATAGTTAAACTCTATATATTATTTAAACAGTTTGGTTACTGCTAGCATGATTTATAAATTCAATATAAAAATGCTCAGATTTTTCACTGGTTGTATTATTAGTCTCTTGATAAAAATTCCTTGCTTTTCTTTCATCTCAAGGGAACTTAATTTAAATATGAATAATGGAAAAAAGCCCACTTCCAGAAATTTAAACTAATCATGCCTTTTAAGGCAGAGAAACCTTGGATTGAGTTTAGGAGTTAGTATAAAAGAATGAAATGCTAACAAATTGCCTTATAACTTGACGTGATAAAGTGCAGTAGATGTTTGATGTAGCATTTGTGTTTTAATAGTTAGATGTGTATCTCCATAAAATATGATACTAGTTAATAATTAGTGTAAAAAAAAAAAAAAGGTATAAATTGACAAACCTCTGAAGTCTAAGTTATTTACAGTATTTTCCAGTTGCAGAGTCCAGTAATACTGAATGAAAAGTGCAAATACATGGTGATGAGAAAGTAGCATCATGATTTTTGAATAGCTGAAGGTATGGGGACATTCTAATGTGGGGAAATAGTTCAAGCACATCACTGTAAAGAAAATGGAGGTGTAACACGATGTACTCACTTACTGGAAATAGTTTGTCAACAAAATCAAGTACTAAGGTTTTTCTTAGGCAAAGTTCTTGTCCTCAGCAGAAGTTCTGCCTGAAAGAACTTCAGGATCTTAAGGCAAACAGTCTTTGGTTAAAGTGGAAAACAGTCTGCTGTAAGTCAGTATTACTATAAGCAACATTTATCATATTTTTTTTTGATATATTGAAGTTATTTGGTCTTTTGAAAAAATCCACCAAGCTTACTCATTGGATTGAGGTTCCTAACTAAACTGAAGGGTTTTAACATATAACAGCCAGTCAAAACTGTTTGTTTGTTTGTTTGTTTCTGTAAGATATGGTCTTGGTGTTAGGCAGCTCTCAGAGAGTAGGTGGTAACCTGTCATCAGCACAAGCTGTCTTTTGAGCTCCATACACCTGAGTCTGTTTTCTACCATCCATTCCTCTGAGTGATTCTGTCTTCCAAGGGTCATCAAAGGAAGCTAAAAAAAAAAACAACTGGATTAAAGCGAAGAGGAATATAAGTACAGAGTAGCTTTAATGTCTGGTTCTAGCACCTATGCCAGGGTGTGTCGGAAGTGCAGTTTTAAGCATATCTACAGCTGACCTTACTTTTGATGTTTGGTGTAAAGATCTTTATATTCTACACTAGTTAACTTGGATCAGACCATCTTAACTTTTGCACCTTCTGATTTCTTTAGATCTTTAGCATCTCCAAGCTATCCTCTATAGCTTTAACTTAGTAAATTGGAGGAAAAAAACCTTTTGCTGATATCAGATTTATTTGGTTGTCATACTGTTGCTTAAATCTGGTATGTTATATGAGCAAAGAAGAGTGTGATCATTCTCCCATGTGTGGATGCCCTAAAACATACGTCAATAGAGGTTTAAAGAGAGTGAAGGAAAATACCCAGTGGATTGATTAGGAATCAGCATAGGAATCCATAGCAGGGTTCAAATTAGGCTTAATAGGCCATGGAGAAATAGTTTTTATCTACCCAAAAACATAAGCCGGATTCAAATCTTCATTGTGAGTTTCAAGAATTTTTTCAGAATGAAAACAAATAACACTTTTTTAATAATTTAGGAAGATCATTGACTGTCCTGATAGTTGCCTTGAATTTCGTCTGCAGTCCTGCTTTCTGCTAGAGCAGCCTGAGTTTACAGACATTATTGATGCTTTGATATCCTCTCTCTCCTTTCCTGTTTTGCCTTCATTTCCTTATTTCCATGGAATTTGTTAAGGGAATGCCTGATAAATGAAAATTAGCAATCACTGTTAATAAGTCTACTGTATATGCAAATTCAAAAATGACAGCCTATCCTCTAGTATAATTAACTAGTACCATTTGCACTACTGTAGATAAGGTTGTGTCAGCTCTCCTCTTATCCAGTCTTTTTTTTTTGTTTGTTTAATTATTATTATTTTTGAGGAGCTTAAACCCCAGGAAACAGATCAATTGATGTTGAAGCTCTGTCTCTATATATTCAAGCATGGACTGCATACTTCATAAAATTTGATTCAAAAACCATTCGGTTATTTTTTGTTAGAAGATGGTAAAAGAATAATTTGCGTATTAATTTATCATGATCATTTCTTTTCTCTAACAAAAAAAAAAAAAGAGTCCTTGTGAAAAAGAAAGCATTTGGCCGTTATTTTTTTTTTAACAAATAAAAGGACTGGAAAAATAAATGCTTGTGACAGTACAGGTCATATAGTTACTGCATATACAGAGAAAATATTCTGTAACCTATTCCAAGGGTTTTTCCTTAACATTTATCTTCACTGAGTACCAAATCCAAACATTACTCTGCTGCTGTTGCTTCATTGTGGCAGCCTCAGAATCTGTAATCTCTAGCTGCATTTACTGATTGTAAATCACATCATTTAATCTTGAATAACTGAGCAGTGAAGTCAGTGTTCTTCATTAGCATACAACAGATCTTGTGATGACTGTGATTTATGCAGCAGCAGTTTCAAATGAGCTATTGAGGATCCCTAGTGAGATCCCATCAGAGGGAATTACTCTTATTTAAGGCCATAATTCAACACTCGCTCTGTTCACCTAAGATTTGTCTGCTCAATAAGTGAAAAAGTGCTCTGGTGGTCCAGAAGGATGATGTTTCCCAGCAGAGGGTCAGGCTGCTGCACTCCCGTCTTTGATTACACCATTGTTTTACAAAAAACTGTGCCATAAAATGTGTTCAGCTTCTTGGTCTACCCCTCAAAAGTTCTTGGAATATGTGACAGAAAGCATCTCTTCTGTTTGCATTCAACATGTGTGTTACCTGCCTTTGAGAGAGCAATGTCTTGATCAGGTAGGGCATTTTCAAAGCAGGAGATATTTTTGGAGTGCAGGGATGAGTGGCTCCAGTCTGAGGGAGGCAGAGGGAGGGGAAGGTCAGCACAAGTCAAGTCTGCTTGGGGAAGTTACAGCTCTGGGCTTTCATGGTGATGGAAGGAGAATCTTCCTACAGACTAAGTGGGACCATGCACAGTTTTCTGATTCCAGGTCTTGAAGCAAGAGTTTCCTTACTAGGATGCAGCTGGCAGGGAGAGAACTGATAATGAACTTTTTTTTTTTAATCTCTATTCTGTTTCAATTTTCAGTTTTCTCTGTGTAAGAAGTGTAATCATCCCCACTTGTGTTCTAATAACAAACAGGCTTTGGTTTGCTAGCAGTAAGGAAAAAATCTAGATGGGTCTGCCTCAAAACTCTGGCTGACTTTGGGAAGCAGCAGTGGCAGGATTGGCTCAGGAATTGTTGACAAAGGCTATGTGATTTGGGTAACAAGGAAAAGTTAAAAAAAAAGGCGATTTTTTTTTTTAAACTTTTTCTGCCAGTAAAATTTTCCTTCAAAAATGGTTATTTTGTTTGACTTCAAAAATCCCATGGCTCACTGAATATTCCTTTTGGGGTAGTTGTCAAAAAGTAAAGACTCTAAGTTAATGGAAAGAGAACAATAAAATACATTTTGAAGTGAATGTATTACTTACCAAAATAAATTTACACAGTTCTTCACGCCACTTAGGTGGACTTCAGTCTATCGCCTTTTATTTTCTCAGAAGGACACTTCTTACAGCCTAAGTAAAACATATATCGATGTCATTTTCAGAACAACAGTTGAACTTTTTCAGCCGATGTGTCACTCTAGGAGATGCCATTTCAGATGTGATTAAACAGAGAAGCCAAACATGCTACAGTAGATAAAGCTTGAAGACAGTCTTTAGGGATTTGTTGAGTGATAGTGAAAAAGAATTTAGCAAATCACTTTGGGATTTGGGATGCTGGTGATTCTACATGCTGTCTTGGGCTGTTTTCATTAATTTTTTTGGTACACTTTTGGTTCTTTTTCATTTTGAATCTTGTTATATTTGTAAAGCAATGTAGCAAACAGCCTGTATTAGTGCACGGCTAGTGGAAATAAATAACCATATGCTCGTGAGCAGTCCTTTGGCTACTTGCCATGCCTAAATTATTATGAACAACCAATGCTTTGCAAGCTACCACATGCTTCCTGCTCTAAATGTCTCAGATTAATTTAAACACTTAAGGAAGAGAGGATTCCAGAGTGGCTTTTGATAAAATAGAAAAATAAGGGAATTAAACAATGTAGTAATGGTAATTTTTTTCTTGCTTTAATTATTGACTTCAGATCCCTAAATATTAATATGGTTCGGGAGAATTTCTGTTTTGACTTTTATTTTAAATGGCTAGACATTTTCTGCATTCTTTTCAAAAAGTAAATATACTGACAACAACGTTAGCAGTTAAAGTTAAATGTTAGTGGGAATAGTCTTTAGAAGAGAGAAAGGGGTGGGGAGGAATCAATAAATTTCCATTGTTCTTCTTAAATTAATCAAAGCTGGGTAAGTGACCATAAAGTAATTAGCCAATAAAAGGGAGTGTCATGGTTTTGGCTGGGATAGAGTTAATTTTCTTTGTAGAGGCTCACACAACGCTGTGTTTTGGATTTTTGGTGAAAATAGTGGCAATATTTTGGGTTGTTGCAGAGCAGTATTTACATAGAGCCAAGGACTTTTTTGCTTCTTGTGCTGCCCTGTCAGCAAGGAGGCTGGGGGTGCACAGGGAGCTGGGAGGAGATACAGCCAGGGCAGGTGACCCAGGCTGACCAAAGAGATATTCCACACCATATGACGTCATGCTCAGCCATAAAAGCTGGGGTAAAGAAGGAGGAAGGGGGGACGTTGGGAGTGATGGCGTTTGTCTTCCCAAGAAACCGTTACGCGTGATGAGCCCTCTTTTCCTGGAAGTGGCTGAACACCTGCCTGCCTGTGGGAAGTAGTGAATGGATTCCTTGTTTTGCTTTGCTTGTGCACATGGCTTTTGCTTTACCTCGTAAACTGTCTTTATCTCAACCCATGAGTTCTCACACTTTTACCTTTCTGATTCTCTCCCCATCTCACCTGGGGAGAGTGAGCGAGTGGCTGTGTGGCACTGAGCTGCCTACCGGGGCTAAACCACAACAGGGAGAAAGGTTTGGTCCAGGACAACTTTATTATGCTCTAGATCTGTCATGGATATATCTTCCTATTTTAATCCAGATCTCATAGGAAGTAGCATGTTTTGCTGATGGAGCAATAATATTAGCTTAAACTGGAAGCCAAATTGACCCTCAGAGTTTAATTTTTTTTTTGTTAAACTTGGGGACAGGACAAGCAATTGCTTCTAGTTGAAAACAGAGTAAGCCAACCTTAAAACTCTGTATATGCTATTGTAACTTAGTTTCTGATTGGTGAAACTACCTGAAGTCACATAGATCCATGGTTTATTTTTCATGGAAGAGAATAGGCCAGAATATGAAGGCACATAGCGAAGCTTAGGTCTGAAGTTTTCGTAATGTCCACAAGCATATACACATGACTCCATAGCCTCAACAGCATGATTTTATGGGGATGCTACCTGAATTATCGATCATGTTTCTTCTTAAGAGATTTTTTATATGTGCATTTAATAAGTCCTTATTTCTGGCATGTCTTCCACTACAATGAACCCTAAATATGAAACATTTTGAAAAAAAATTTATATCTGCATTTACAAGCATATACAATCCTTTTCATCCTATCTTCTAACTTTATTAATACATAAACCTTAGAAGCAGTAACAGCAGCAGGTTCTGCTGTATTCACCTTGAACTTCTTTTCATCTGATTGTCAGTCTGAATATACACTCAGAGCTTCACCCCTAATTTATACACCCAATATTTTTAGGGATGTCACCACTTAAATACTTAACGTCTGCAGATCCTAAACTTAGGTATGCCTGTGTAGAGTAAATGGTTTCTTGCATTTGCATATTTCTCCAAACTCTGTGAGGGAAAAATAATTTGTGTTTTACAAATGGACAAAAAAGTGTAATATATTACATGAACTATTTTGAGCAGATATATCAGGCAGAACTTTACAACTCCTGCATTTTAGATTGCTCTACCCTTAGTATTTATCAGCCAAGTATCTCATCTCCCTCTGTTATCATTCCCAAGGGTGTGCTACATGATCTGTCTGAGGCTGTAATTGTACAAATTATGATATCATGATGTATCAGGGCAACAGGCAATAGCTGTAAACAGTGTGTAATAAAGTACTGATGCTTCCTATCTTTTGGGTGAGGGTTGGTCTTCAGAATGAACAGGATCAAATTTTCTATCTAGATTTCATAGATCCCATTTATCAAATCTCAGGTGAGAGGCAAGAGTTATATTTCAGTCCCACATCTTCAGTCCTGAAAGATAACTTTGGTGGAAACTCAGCAATCCAGCTTTTCCTGCTGTTCTTTGAAAAATTTTAGTGAAGCAGCTTAATTTTTTCAGCTGAATTCCAAGCCATTAATGGTGAAATATGCTACAGAAGAGTAGCATTTTTTGGTGTACTCTTCTGTGGTTAATACCAAGATGCTCTTCTGATTGCAAGTATTACTCCTTTCTTCAATCTTTGAAAGGCCTGGGATTGAGCAACATGCATCTCTGTTCTCTTTCCACATTGGACTGTATCCTAATATAAATCTCTGCTGATGCCAGTTCTATGGTGAGTCTCAAAGATGCAGCATGTTGAACTAAGCATATTGTCGTACATGCCTGCTTCAGTGCTATGAGGAAGAGTGTTTCATTTTCTGTGGAAAATAATTGAAAACAAATCATTGAATACTCAGAGTCTTACAAATTCTGATCATCCTGGAAGCTTTGTAAACCCAGATGCAGGTCTTTGCCTGCTGGCTGGCTTACTGAGATCCCTAAGATTTTTTATGTCCTTTGAAACAAATGCATTTTCTCAGTTTGTGAGTCTCCAGCAGCAGGTCATGCGTTCTCCTATGCTGAAAACCAGTGAGAAATGTCTTCATGCTCTTCATGATGTTGATGAACAGAAAGCCTGAGCCAGAAGATTTCTGCCCAGAAAATCTTTGGAAGCTGGCATAATTCATTTTTAAGTTGTTCTATGACACACTTCTTGCATATGGTTTTCTCTGCCATCATGCTTTATAAGTCCACTACATATTGTTTATGGATGTATATCTTTCCCTGAAATACTGTGTCTGGAATATAGGCAGGAATAGACCTCCAGTAATTGCAGATTTCAACATGGCTGTAACTATTTACCAAGCATGGAAAAGGATATAAAAATCAGATTTCTAGAATAGTGCCTGACTTCATTGCAGTGTTATTAAGTGAAGGTTCACGTTTACTTAATAGTTTGTTCAATTTATCTCCATATTAAAGTAGATCAATGAAATAGTATGATATTTGATTGAAAGTGACGTATGGAGTTGCATAGTAATGTTTGGTTTTCCCAGCAAACCAATATTTCCAAAAAGACTCTGATCCTTTTCTTGTACCCACAGACTTTGAGGAGTCACTCCTTCTGAGGTACTTGAAAGTATAACCTGGTGACATTATGACTTAATAAATATATAGCTTTCCACTTTCACTGCCACTGACAGAATACTCTTTTCAGATTTCCTTTACCTAACTTTTAGTATGCCTATCAGCACTGAACTGGCCTGTAGCTGCTCCCATAACAAGAGAATTTGTTCTCCTAATTCTAGCCACACTGTCTCTCAGGCATCAATTCATCACTTAAATTTGTCGTAAATGCATTAAATAGAACACTGAAATTGTTCTTGTCAAATAATCTCCAAGAAGTATAGAGTATGACTCTGCTACATCCTTGAATTCTGCTCTGACATTTTACACTGTCAAAATAGAGCAGACGTTACCCTCCTCCCCAGTAAAAATTCTTTAAGCCATTAAATTACATTATCATTTATACATATTTTTATCTGCTCTATTTGCATGGCTATAGTTATGGATCTGTCAGTATTTTCACTATAAACCCCTATTTCCAGGGATTTAGACAGTAACTCTGCCTTAATAATTTGCTTCAGGCTAAAGCTTAAAATGCAGAAAGTCTCAGGCTGAAAATAGTATTTTTTTTTTTTTCTCCATTTTGAAAAGCAAATCATTTTGCATGGGCTTAAGTATGGGAGCTGTAGTTGTGCCCGCAGGGGAGAGCTCCCTGGAGGGTGCTGGGGTGGGGGTTTCCTCCCAGGCAGAAGATGAGCCTGCTCAACTGTACCCTAAACAATGGGGCATTAAGTGGGTCAAGAAATCAAGAAAGAGAAATTTTTCCTAACAGGAAAAAAAAAAAAAAAAAGGTGTCTATGCAATAATCTAAAGATTGAATGCAGCTTGCAAAGGTGTATGCCAAACAGATCAGATTTAAATTAGGTGGTTGGATAGTAACGGCAGTATAGCTCAGGCAATGTAGAACTCAGCACAGGTTTTGGGGTGGTTTTTTATGTTGTTGTTGTTGTTGTTGTTGTTGTTTTGAGCGTTGTTCCCAGATAGCTTTTGCTGCAACTGCTAAAACTTGGCTCTGCTTTGGCATAGAAGTGGAAGCAATCCCCACAATCCCCATCTCTTGCCAGCTACCATGGTAACAGAGTCTTGCCCTACTATTGGAAGATTAGAGTTATGACCCCAAAATTATGAGAGTGGCTTTGGAATAAGATGAGATTTGGGGTCTCTTTTTAAATATTTGGGGGGGGGATTATTTTGTCTGCAACTTCAAAGGCTCTTAGTCATTTCAAGCTTAGTCTGAAAACATGCTTTCAATCTTTTCACTTTTGAGAAGCTGTTTTTATTTATTGTTATAATTAATAAATGAAGTCTGGGCTAATCAGATGATTCTAGAAGCTGTGATTTTAACAAAAATGTAAAAAATTGTTGCAGGGCTTGAAGCAAAATTGTGTCGGCAAGGATAATTTAAATGCTTTCTGACACTTTACACATACTCACTGTCTAATTTCTCTCCCTGTCCCCATTCTCTCTCTCTCTCAAAGTGCCGTAGACACAAGAGCCTAAATTTCAGTTCATCAGCAAAGAAATCAGATGGAGGGTGAATAAATTGATCATAAAAAGAGAAAGCAGCCATTATTTGCCTGATAATTTTTGGTAATCAGCAATAATGAGAACAGAAATAGAGAAAGTTCTTGCTAATTACATCATTTTTTGTGTGCAAAATGTTAATGTTTTCATGAGAGAGGCAGCAACCATTCAGGAGAAGAAAAGGGTGCATTTCCTTAGAATATTTTTTGCAGGTGGCTATTGTTTAAAGGAATTATTTTTCTTTCTATGTCGCATGTTAATTTTTTAAAATAAGCTGTTATGATACTTAACTGCTCCTGAATTGCAGAGATTTCTGGAAAAAAATATTTTTGCTGTGAAGTTTAAAAAATGGGAATTGAGGTAATGAAATAACTGTGAGAAACAAGGAAATAAGATTAGAATTGACCTTGCTGCTATGAGGACTCCTCTCGGATCTAGTGGAGGGGGAGGGGAAAAATCAAAGATGTTAACCTTATTCTCTTTTTTTCCTTTGCCTGCAGAAGGCCTCTTGGCACACACTTCACATCTAATCTTATTTCTCTTTCTTGTATATATTGCATTAACCTCAGTTTGCATTTGGCTTGTTTTCTGCCTTTAAAAAATGATGTGTGGGGAGTTCTACCTTCCGTTTGGCAGTCTCTAGTGATTTGGATCTTAATTTTCACCAACAAATAATTTGGTTGGAGGGCAGGTCAATTGGCCTCCAGTCTAACTTAAAATTGGCTTTGAAAATGTACCACATGCATCTGTTGACAAAAGGGTCTGTCAGTACCCTGGCTTAGCAGCAGGGAAGTCAGGCAGCAGACTCCTCCAAATATCAGGATGGCACCTGTGACAGTTGGTGAAAACTATCTTCTAGGTTAGCTTGAGCCATAGCACCACAGACCGTGTCTTGCCATGTTTTATGACTCTGGAGCACAAAAATGTTGTTTTAGGGATGTATATGGATCTCAGAACTGCATTGTGGCTGGCAGAGACATTGCACTTCTTTGCAAGTAGGTGCATCAGCAGTTGTTCAGGAAGTGGCTGATTGTGCAAGACATCTGGAGACATCGCTGTCCCTTCATCTTGTCTGCTGTTGTTGAATAATTTGCTGGTTCTCCAGGTTTTTGTTATTAATTCTGTCTAAAGGCAGTGTCCTATAGAAAAAGTTCTATGATCCGGCGTGTGCTGAATGCTGTCTTGCTGCTTGCACACTGACACACAGTGGGAAGGAATAGCGCTTGCACCTTAGCACTGGCACAAAGCATGTATCTGTGCTTGACCTAGTTGATCAGCCAGGAAAGGTACAAAGCAGGTACTCTGGGGAGTTCTTCTTAACTATGCGAATGTGTGGAAAAACAGCAAAATCCAAACCAAAATTAAGCTATGTCATGCCTTGTAATGACAGAACCAAGGGCTACTGCAAGGCGCAGGAAAGATGCTTGCTTGCTCCTAACAAAGTAATAACCTGCAGATGTGCTAACAATAACACAAGAGCCAAAATTTAGTCCTATCCCAAAGATAGAGCTAACCAATGAAAATGCTGTTATGAACTCTCTGAATTTTACTGGATATCTCACAACAGTTGGGAATGTTGTTCCTTAGAGTACCTATGCTCCAGTGAATATACCTCTCTGTTAACAGGGAAGAAATGTGAATGATCTGAGCCTTCTCTGTACCTCCCTTACCTACTCTGCTTGCTGAAAATGAGAGTTTTGGCTGAAGGAACAGATTTTGACATAGTATTTGTAGGATTGCTGCTTCTTGGCAAGGGCTCAGTTACTAGGAAAAGCTCCTTAATCTAGAAGAAGTGTGTGTATACAAATTCAAGATAAAAACATTCTAAAAGTAGAATTGAACAGAAAAGTCAGCAAAGTACCTGTCATGGTAATATTTGTGTTTTGGTCTAAGAATGCGAATATACTGCATTTGTGGTAGAGAAAACAGAGAAAATGTGATGGTTTGCGTTATTCTATGTGTATTTAAAAACAGAAAATCATGAAAACACATCTACTCTATACCTTCTGCTTTGTTTAAATGATATTAAATTCAAATTTCAAGCAAGCAAAGTATACACTTTCTTTTTTTTCCTTCCCAGTATTTGCAGCGTATTTATAAATGATCTAAACATTCCTAAACCATGAAAAATTGAGGCATGTTGTTTTCTGTATAGCAACACAAGGCTGTTTTTTCTTTAAGCTAGGAAAGGATGAGGGAAGACTTTCGAAATCTGCTTTCAGATATCTAAATCATTTGATGATTTTCTAAATGTTACGTACATAATGGCTTCTACTGAGGCCAGTTGTTATTGTGACTGTCTTCTTCCTGAAAAGAAAAAAACAAAACTGCGCTCCCTCACTGCAAAACCTGCACGGTTGAACTCTTGCTTTTCATACCTGCTGAGGCATGGTATTTTAGAGTGCTCCTACTTTCTTTACTGTTGCATATTGATTAAATAACTCAATATTTGACAAGAAGCTTCTTTTCCCAAGATATTTGTTATAGAGAATGTATGCTTTTCCATTTACAATGAAAAGCCTCGCTGTACGTCTTCCTATTGATAAGAGGTGCAACCAGCACTGTGTGACTGTGCAGTCTGTTGTTTCTCGACACTCAATTGCTGTCAAGAAAAGAATCCAGCATTTGAATAACTGGTTATTTCAATTAAATTTTTCCTAAAATGATTTCCAGAATTCCCTTTAAAAAGTAATTTCAACTTAGATAAAATAATCATTTAATGCATTTATATTAGGTTTGTGTGAAGAAAAACATCTGCTTTTATTTCTTGCTTTATAACTTCTCCCCTTTTCAATTTGAACAGTTTCTTTGTTTCCTTTACCACTACCACACACAATTGTACAAGAATTCAGTGGTCTTGAAGTAATTCTGTCAAACAGTGCTGCTTTCAAAGATCTGTAGGGTTGCGTATTTCTATATTCCTATTAAGAATTTCTGGAAATATAGCTAGTGATCCACATCATTTTGTGAAAGACGGGAAGCCTTCTGTCAGAGTTAGCCTGGCTACTAGGATGAAAACTATATGATGCAACTGTATATGAACAGTTGCAGTAACTTGTAAATTATAGATGAGTGCTGTGATTCCACATTCTGTGGCAGTCAGGTGCTGCATATGATCCTTTCTTCCATCCTTGCCTATTCTCTGACAAAATATTGAGTTTCAATATAACCACTCCCTCTTAGCTTCATTTTATAAATATGACTAGTAAATGATTAACTATTGTCAACTCCTTTGCATATGATCTTCTCTTAAAGGAAGGGCAGATGTCTTTTTTGTTTCTTTAAATAACTTTCTTGAACATTCTTCTGGGAGACATCAAAACTCTCTCTGGTTAGAGGTGGCAGTGTACATACCTGCTACATCTTTCTGTTTTGTAGCCACTCCTTTTCTTTCAGAGTTGTGCGAGAAACCACGTGGCCTTCTCTCAAGCCTTCATGCAGAGACATAACACTGGTTTTGCATTAGGGTTACGATAACATGTGCAGGTGTCTTAGAGGGCAGGATAGGAAACTTTTTTGCAATTTGTTAAGAAGGGAAAAATGCACTATGAATTAAGTTCAGTAGTTGTAAATTTTTGCATGAATGCGCATGCGTGCCTAGCTAGTCGTGTCTTCATTAGCCAGTTATTAAAGAGAGCTGTGGCTCATGCTCTGGTAGTACTTAGCTGCATTGCAGATATATGAATTAAATNAGGAAATGTATAGCGAATGAACTTAGAATGGTTTGAAGCAACCCATTTCTTCTACCTCCTCCATCACATGGGCATGTACTCTCCTAAAAAATAAATAAATATATAAAAGACTCACTGTATATTGTTTACCACCATAAAAGTAAAGACTGAAGTTTGATCATAAAATGTACTTCTACATCAAGAAACCTGACAGAAGAAATCAATAAAAAAGAATTGCTTGTCTTGTTTTTTT
>VXAL01003883.1:5155-20222 GCA_013399475.1 Chauna torquata | reverse complement strand
TGGCAATTAGAAAAAAAAATTTTTAACAATTTCTTTTCTCTTTTTTTTTTTTTTTTTTTTTTTAACCTTCTGGGCAATGCTAGACTGTTAACCCATGGTGAAAAGTAGGTTGAAGTAGAACAGGAAATGTATAGCGAATGAACTTAGAATGGTTTGAAGCAACCCATTTCTTCTACCTCCTCCATCACATGGGCATGTACTCTCCTAAAAAATAAATAAATATATAAAAGACTCACTGTATATTGTTTACCACCATAAAAGTAAAGACTGAAGTTTGATCATAAAATGTACTTCTACATCAAGAAACCTGACAGAAGAAATCAATAAAAAAGAATTGCTTGTCTTGTTTTTTTTCCAAAATAATACTCAGAGAAAATATGATAACACATCTTGAAGGCAGGTCAGGAAGGGCAAGTTTAACTGAACAGAGGCATTGCATGAACAAAGTGTGTGACTAATCCATATATTCCTTTATTGTCTGGGCACGCTCTTCCCTTCTCTGTTGGACCAAATTCAAACATCTTTTAATTTTTTTTTTACCCAGGCTTTTCTACAGCCAGTGTTTATCACCATTGAATTAGCAAGATGTCGGTGGCATGCCGAAATGCAGCAAGTTTAAGAATGTGTATTTCTGCTGTCACGTGCTTGTGCTCCCATCCATGTGCTGGGTGAGATTTACTGTAATCTGCAGAGTCTCATTCGCCAATTGTGCTCACATTCCGTATGTTATTCCAAAAATAGTGGCTGCCAATGCTCAAAAAGAGGAGAGGTTGCTGGTTTTCAGTGATTGTCCCTCCTCATATGAGTGCAGACAAAATGGTTAGGTGCTGCTGTCTCTTGGGTGCTGTTGTCTCTCATAGCTACTTTAGCAACAAACTTGCACATCGTCAATACTACTCTGTATCATTTGGGTTCTCAGCTTCCATGTTGTCAGTGGTCCTGCTTCTTTCTGAACTTGCAACTGTCAGTCTGCAGCCAGTCTTCATAGGTGGGTCCAAAATGGCCATCTGAACCTGCCTTGCAGGCAATTAGAGGCAATGATGTATGCTCTTAACATGTCCTGTATTAGAGCACGGTAGCTTCTGGTAACATCGGACAGTACCAGTGAAGCAGCTCTAGTTTGGTTTGCCAGTGTTCAGCGAAGGGATAGTTTTGACTTTTGTGGTAAAAATGACTGCAAGCAACAAAATATCCAAAGGCAGATTAGCGTGAAGTTTTGTTCATCACTTGATTGGGGTTTTGCGAGAAGTAAAACGCACATGCGAGAAGCGAGGGATTTTTTTTTTTCTTTTGGCATAGTTGTATATTTGTGTCAACATCTGTGGATTATGAACATTGTATCTGACACAAGGATGCAAAGCAGGATGCAGCATGCAAAAATGGCTGAGTTTTACATTTGCTTTCTTTACCTAATTCATCACCACTCTCTCTCTGTTGTTTTCACCATCATTTCTTGAGAAACAATTGCTTCTTTCTGTGAAAATAGGTATATTAGTGGAAGCTCCAGGCTCGATGCAGTGTATGATGTTTGAGGTTTAATTTAGACTTGGAGAAATGAAAAACTGTGAAAGAAAACTTGTGGGTTTTTTCATCTATTGCAAGACACTAAACTATATTAACTTTATGCAATGACTTCTCCTCAGCCTACAGATTCATTTTGTGGAATTGGCAACACCGAAGCTACCTAGGAAATAGCTATAGAAAGACATCAGTGATGTTTTGTAATAAATGCAGTCACTGTACCACGTCCAGCTTCCTAGGACAGTGATTAGCTATTCATATTTTTCAACATTTCTTTATTTGGACAGACTAGAACTCAGTTCCTGGAGGTGCTAAGTCCTTTTTTTAAAAAAAAAAAATATGCAGCTATATTTAGATATAAGAATATTAAAGCCTTGGTGGATTTTTTTATTTTTATTTTATTTTATTTTTTGTGGTGGTGGTGATGTTTTGTTTTGTTTTTCAAGGGGGTGCAGGTCTTTTGGCTTTTTGTAGCTTCTGTTTCTTAGTGATGTGTTATCATTCTCATTTTGACAGCTAAGAACTAGGATATAGAGAAAGGTCATCCACAATGTGTGTGGCAGCCCCTTGAAATGGGAGAGTTATCATCTGAACACTGTTGCAGCACTGACTACAAGACCCTCTTCCCCCATTGCGTGGCAGTACGCAGATTTCTAATGACTTGTTGGTAAAAGGGTCAAGAATACAAAGCTAATGAAGACTTTCTGAAATAGTGGTAAACAGATATTTTTTTCTTTTAAATTTCAGTGAGGATGAAGCTCTGTACAGAGCCATGGAAGCCTGCAGAGCGTTAATTACTCAGCACTGGAAAAGCTTAATTTCGCTGAATAGAGTCTTTCATGATTCAGTATGTTTCCGATATGCCCTTGAAACATCACTCACAGACGACTAATATTCAAAAACAAAATTGCAAATTTTAATGCACCTGCAGAGAGTTTTAATGAAATTCCATAAAAGCGCTGTGAACATGTCCTAAAATTAGCTAAAATATTCTGTGTGTGATCCTGATATTTTAATTAAAACACCAGTGAAAGGAGCCAGTTAACTCTGGATTTTATGGAATTACTGAAAAGTAACTGCAGACACAAATTCTCAGAAGAATAAAAAAAAATGTTGAGAGAGTTGCTTGTCATTATCTTTGCAAAAATGTGTGATTGTAACACATTCCTGTAGTCTGCCTTAGCTATTTTGGATGAGGTAGATTCAGTTCTGCATTGCATTTGTGGCTCTTTCTCCCAGTATTATTCAGTCTATTGTGCCACTTCATAGAACAGCCCATAGGGGCTGGTCATTAGCTCCTTTAAGATTAATCTCCTGTCTGTTGGCAGAGAGAACAGAAATATTATAAAAGCACAAAATACTGCTTTCTTTTGAACTGAGAAGTGTGTTTAAGATTTATTTGGCTTTTGATTGTCATTTTCATATTTTTATAGATTTATATCATTTGTTCCTTGGAATTTTCAATATCATCACATATCATTGTATGATCTGTTGATGAAATAATTGGAAAAAATTAATGAACCAGCCTTTCAAAATTGTATGTCTGCACATCTGAAAAGCTTAAAGTGCAGTTTTCAGAACCTAAATAAAAGCTAAACTGAAGAGGAGGACCCTTCTTGAAAGAAAATTAAATGACAGTATAGATACTATTATGTTCTAAGAAATAATCTTTTATACTGAAAAGAAAATCTGTTCAGAGGCCTAGGACATACTACTTATGACAAAAGATTGGAAGGCAATTTAAAATTTCCGAAAAGGGCATGTGCCAGCATATTTCAAACCTCTGAAAACTGGGATAATGTTGTGAGGTGCTTATTTATAGACCAACCTTTTATCAAACTAAGAGAAATAGAATGTACTAGACTAAGTATAAAGCTGCAAAAAGGTTCAGTGTTTTAGTACTCAAAACCAAGTAAAGTTGTGGGGTTTTTTTGTTTGTTTGTTTTATTTTATTTTTTTTCTCTCTCCCCTCAAGACCGTCTGTAGGATCACTGATAAGAAGTGCAGGGGAAAGATAGCCTTTGGGCTACTTGTTCCATTATCTCTGAATGAAGATGCTCTCGACTGTGGATGTTATATCCACCTCTATCTGAAGACAGGGAAAATATTTTTCAGAAATATTTTAGGCTGAATAGTGAGTGAACATGCAATTTCAAGGGACTTGTATTTTTTTTTTCTTATAACACAGAAGTAATGTCTTTGAGGGAGGACTGATGTTAAGTCTGTAATGAAGTGTAAGAGCACCCATCTCAAAAATCTCTTCTAGCTTTCCCATCTATAACTGCTTATCTACAGAGTATGAAAATGGTACAAGTCATTCTCCAGAGACTCTAAATGGATATTGCCTTATCTCTATTTGCTCTTTATCACGACTATGCCACCACCAGTGGTGCCAGACTTCCTTGCTGAGGTAAGCAAGGTGATCGGCTCAGATCAGCACGGAGGCCCAGTGCTCTCTGGCCTAAGACACCTTGTCCATTAGGTAGTGTTGTCTGTTACACTAACCCTTGCCATGTTCAGTGCATTGTATGTGTCAACATTGATTTGATGTTCTTGATTCCCTTCCAGTGGTCATTACATGCAAGCAAGAACAAGGTCATGATGAAGTAGTGTGAGGTTTCTTTTTTTACCTGCACTTTCATCTCTGTCTTCAGACCATTTTCTATCTGGTCATGATAATGATATCTGGCTAGAGAAACAACCGGAATCCACCCCATAAATCGACACGTGTGTTGATTTTTAAGGTTTTATTCACCTTGAGATTTGTGTACCTAAGGGTCAGAGGAGATAATGCCTCTCATTCAAGAGGTAAATGTCTCTTGCTGAAATTCTCTCTGCTCTTCTCTCTAAATAGCCTTCCACATTTTTTAGCTTTGTTCTTCTTGAGAGCCATATGCAGCTTGAGAGCTGCATAGGATGACATCAGGTGGAGTCCATCATGCGTGCCTTGATGTCATTACTCTGGGGGGGATGGAATCTTTTCAGAGTGACGTGGCAGCCAGCCAAGAGCCATCTAGATTTACCTTAAAAGAACCTATGCACTGAGGACATTTAAAAATAAATGTGCATTTCTCGTCTTTCCAAAAAGCAAATATACCTATGGGGGCCCAAAGGTTTTTAATTCCTTATCCTCGTTTCCTTTCCATTCCTTGTCCAGGTTCCTATTTCCTTCCCATCCTACCTTCTTGTAACACTTGCCTTGTTTCTAATTTGCTTGTCCCCTTTTGCCCATTCCCTCCTACTCAACTAACTCCTGCCCTCCTCCTCTCCCTTGGGTCTTCACTGCTGAGTCCTCACTAATGTGCTCACAGACCCCTCCACTCCTCTGCTATGAACCTGAAGAAGGAAGTGACAGGCGGTGTGGACAGCTGGAGTATGTCTGACATGACAGTTTTCCCCTGTGCCAAAGATTAGTATTGCTACTGTGGTAGCACAGCCAAATATAAAACACAGCCATAGTCTTCTCCTGAAATATGCCATATATAAATTGCAGTCCTTGGCTGAGCAAAAAGTTGACTATATTTGAGATCATCTTTTTTTTTTTTTTTTTTATGAACATACACAATCTATATATACTTTTTATATCTGAACTGCCTTCAAACCTTCACAGTCTAAGCAGTAGCTCATAAGCCTAAAGTGAAATGCACATATTTAGTTTTTAAATCCCAGTTGATATTCTGTGTTAATTGACAACGAATAACAGGAATGTCTGTATCAGTATTTAGAACAACCAGACAGTAGCTATTAATGTTTACTCTAATCAGGGAAATCAGCTAAATTTATCTTTGTGGGAAAAAATATTTCCTTTATCCCTGTATAAAAATGCTGAGTGAGCTACAATATTAAAAGTCAAGATGACCTGAATTTTATTTGCCACTGAAGTATTTTGGGAATCTTATTTAACCCTTATGTTTCTTAGTTTGCACACATGCCAAAAGAGTTTAATAACTCTTTCTCACTCAAGTTGTAAAAATTAATAATTGGTAACTGCTGGGAGATTTCCAGATAAAAAGTACCGTATAGATATAACCATAATTGCAATCGACAGCTTTCAAAAAAATAGATAGCTGTATGCATAATAATAATATCCAGTTCCATTAGATCAACTTAAAACTACAAGAAGTATCAATTTGCATACTTAAAACAACTATTATTTGCCTTTGAGAAAGGAGAATTTGAGATTCGCAAATCAAATCCCAAAAATTCCAGATGGGAGCACTGCACTTCAACACCTTTTGTTGCAGCACCTACTACTGCCCACTGCTTACAGCAACTATATTCTAGCCTACGTTTGGCAGTATTATGTTATTTGGTATGACAATTCTTACATTCCAAATACAGAAAACAGCATTTGATTATTCTCTCAGTGATGATAATATAAAGCAGCACAATAGCAGCTTTATTTTACTTATTTTACAGAATGCCATCATGCAGTAAAACTGGAATCTGCCTCCTTAAACAGCTGAAAATGTAGACATAAATCTCAAATCCGTGTAACAAGTAGAAGTTCTCACTTGAGATCACAAATTTTTTTCACAATTATTTTGAACAAATTTTGTGTTTTTCCTGTACCAATGTGAAATCTTCTGGATCTGTCACAGCTGATCTAAATTAATAACTAAAATGCTAAAGCTTTATTGCCATAAAAAGATTTCTGTTTCCCAAATGGTAAGAACGTTATGACATGTATTGATCTACTGAGGTGGTAGTAGTCAGTGAAAGATGAATCTCCCCATTTATTTTTTGTCCTTTTGCTATTATTATATTTATTGAGAACATGTCAGAACAATTGGCACAAAAACTTGAGATGTTGATAAACAGAGGCCATGCATATATTTGAAGCAGTAGTAGATCAATGTATATTAACCATAGTTATTTGGACAGGGAAATGTAATACTTTACACATCTCCTCTTGGAAATAAATTTAATAGACTATCTCACCTCCCGTGTGTATCCCAGTAATCGCCTTCAGTTATTTTTTTCCCAATTAATTACAGTCATTTAGATGATGAACGGAGTCTCTCTCATGGGGATGTGTAGTCAGAATACTGCTTGGAAGAATTCTTCTTTGAACAATGCAGCCTTACATTCAGATTATTTCTAAGCAGATTTTTTTCCCTATGTCATACTCATTCAAATGTGTATTTGGAGAATCCAGAATGTATTCCAAGCTGGTTTACAACTAACAGGGAGCACCAGAAGGAAAATTTCATCCAGTTTGTCAGTGCAAGCTTCTAGCTATTCAGGAATTATTCCCTTGTTTTTTGTGGGGTTTTTATGATCTTTCTTCTGATTGAAGAAGGAAAGTGCATAGGATTGCTACTGTGTTATTTTCTCTGCTGCATGTGTATGCTTCCTTCCTCATTGTTCATTCACAATGCTTGTTTAGTGAACACACAATGGCAACATTTAGTGGCAGCGAAAGATTTTAATTGCAGTCATCCAAGACAATGATGAACATAAACCATTCTATGTGAATTATGTTACAGCAGAGAATATAACTGAAAAATAATAAGGAAGCAAACAAAATATTTGCATGAAGAGAAAACTGGAAACAAGCCAGATTGCAGATTTCTGTAGTACCTTTTTCCTTAAGCCATACACCAGCCATGCTACAAATGTATCCAAGAGCAGGAATTAACTGTTTAAGAAGGCCGTGCTAACAGGGATAATTTTAAAGCATCTGAATGTATGCTGTCCGTGTTTCAACACCAGTAAAAGAGGTATAATTTGGAGGCATATTGTAGTATATCTGCTAAAGTAGATCTTAATGCAGACATCTCCTGACAGGCATGAATATGTGGTATGCATAAATAAATAAATGCAGTGTAACAGGCTTTTCATGGAAATTACCATATTGTCCATATTGTGGAGAATATCTTTTAAAAAATGTTCAAGATATTAAGAGCACATCAGCCACTATGCTTCTTAGTTTCCTCTTGGATATTGGGGCAAATTTAAAATCTCACTATTTCTAATGCTTTCAATGGGCCAGACTCATGGTATCTAAGTGACTGAGCCCACCTATCAGCTTTTGACTATCATGGGTAATTTTTTCACTTTAATATCAAGTTAGAGGCCTGAATTTGTGTGATCAAGTTTATTCAGTGTGGGCTTCAGTTAATGGATGGACTAGGATTATGGAATTGATTTGCATGGAAATTTATAATTAATTAAAATTAAA
Organism: Chauna torquata; assembly: GCA_013399475.1. Classification (NCBI taxonomy): domain Eukaryota; kingdom Metazoa; phylum Chordata; class Aves; order Anseriformes; family Anhimidae; genus Chauna; species Chauna torquata. Next base: position 12,517 of record VXAL01003883.1, on the reverse strand, counting down.
TTATTGATTATTTCAAGTTGAAAAACTCCCTCTTTAAATTTGCATTCTCACAGAGCATCTCCTAACTGATAAGTTTTTATTATTTTATAAATTATTAGAAGATAAAAGTATGCAGGAAGGTTGGAATTTGCTGATCTTTTTGAACATTGTAGAATGGATAATGACTCTGAATCAAAAGAATTTTCCTTTGTTCTTTAAATACTATCAAGACCTTATGATATATCCCTATATCACTTCTAACTTTAGTTGGGAATGAATAATGTTTGCTTTTCTGTTTCATATTAAAAATGTAATCTGATTTCCCATTTAAATATAGAATTGAAAATATTCCTCCCTCTAAATTTTTCTGTGGTCAGATTAACTTCTTTATTAAAAGTCCCTTATAGCACTTGCCTACATTAAATTGCATTGAGTTTTGTTTCTGCTAACACTTCCAATTCTTTATCTCTAATGATAAACTACTCCTCTTGCCTCCTCTTTTTCTCTGTTAAATCATTCTTATTTAAAGAACTCACGATCTATGGCATTTATTCGAGAATAGAAGAACAAAGTTTAATCCTCAGCTCTACTACGTGATCCTTTTATGACACTGAACAAGTTAGTCAGACTCCCTGTATACTCTTCTCTATCTATAAAAAGTAGATAATAGCACTTTACTAACTGGCAAATCTTAACAGTGAAGGTTTTAAAGATTATGTAGACTTGTTCTGAGGTATAACCAGAACTTTTAAATAGATACAATTTAAAGGTAGATTTAGAGCCATTTCTTTCCTTCAGTTTGCTGCTAACCTCTGAAAAAGTTTTCTTCTTGTGTCCTCAAAAACGTTTGCGTTTTCAGAATTTGCTGTGTCGTAGCTGATCATAGGTATCAGAGATCTAGTTATGAAACTTTCTAATTTTAGAAACTCCTGAAGTAAATACTAGAGTCACTTTTCACCTGTTTAGTCTCCATCCCAGGGAAATCTATACAGATATATTTCTTGTTGGTATTCACTAACCTGATTATTACTTTGTTTTTCATTTGGTATCTGAAGGTAGTAGGGAGTAGATGATAAATTCAACAGAATTTATTTTGCTACACACCTCTCTTGTGATGACTTTCCTTTGGTTAATAAGGTAGGTGATTTCTCTCTTTCTTTCTCTCTTTCTTTCTCTCTTTCTTTCTCTCTTTCTTTCTCTCTTTCTTTGCCTTTTGAGCTACATTCAGGTCATCCAGCTTGCCAGTAATTTGAATACCAACAAACTGGGTCTTTCTGACAGCTGGAGCTTGACAGGCTGCTCTAAGTCCCTCCAATGAATTGTTGGTCTGTCATGCTGTTTCTCCTAGTAATGGTATAAGAGCCGATAGCAACTTGAATACCTATAAATAAATAGAGAGAATAGGCCTTAGACTCTGTAGGTGGTATTTTATCATCTTGGATCCCTCTGCCCCTGCATGGTGCACTTTGACAGCTTAAAATAACTGAGTGCCAGTTTTGTGCCAAAAATACAAAATGTCATTCAGTATTACAGTATCCATTTCAGCTATGGACACTCCTAACACTTCCTACAGCAGCTTTCCTAGCGCTACTAATTCCAAAGGCTGTCAGAAACAAAACTCTTGCAGGTGACCAAATTTATCCAATTCTTACCTTAAATAGGGAAAGACATTCCAGTCCATCTGCATTTGTGCCTTCAGTTCTTCTGGACTATGTGCATGGCCTATGGACTCATACGGTCCTTACAACAGCCACGTTGTCTTTCCACCAGAAGCCAGGCAGTGAGTAAAAGTATAAATCTGCCTTGCTGTTTTAGACTTTCCTCAAAGTCATGGACTAATTTTTGATACGAGGAGTGTTCATGCATATAATGAATATACAGTAGATTTGATGAGCTGGAACCTTCTGCTTCAGATGGTGTTTCAGCAAGTTTAGTTGCTGTAATGCAAACAGAATGTTTCCTTGTTTTGACAGAATGTGCATTGCTACCATAGTTTTAACATGCCTCTCCTGAAAAATATATCATGTGGTAGAATTACTTCATAGAAAGCCAAGAGGCATTTTTTAACAAACTGAAAGATATGGAACTGTGTCGTCATTCATTTACCAGATTGCCTGAGCTACACCGCTATTAATCTCTGGGTAAAAGCCAGATGAGTGCTTCTCATCAGCTTTATCATTCTGATATGATCAGATAGGGAAACTGGAGGTGTAAAACCAAGCAACTGTGTGTATTACAGGCCTCGTTTTAAATCAGATAGAGGGACTATTTTTGCTGTTAAAATATCTCACCCACAACATGATTCCTCTTTATTCTTCCCGTAATTTCCGTGAGTGTTTTTCGGGCTGTGTAGTTCTCTGCCATCACTCTGGTCAGACAGGAAGCACTCCTGCCAGCTTCTACAGTGGAGGGTGTAGCTGGTGACATGGAAGGGAAAAGCTAAATTTTTCTGCTTCACTGGGACAGGTTTTTTGAACACTTTTCTACCGTTCTCTTGCAGTTGAGGGGCTTGCCTGAGCTCTTGTGATAGGTTGAGTTTATAGGTAGTTACTAGTTGTAAAGGCTTTGTAGTTTGTCTAAACTTTTCCTTTTCCTCTTGGGAATGCATTGATACCTCTTGTAACTGTCAGACATTTTAGTTTTACTGTAGTGAGGATGGGAAGGGGTGAACCAAGAACTGTACAGTGTGTATTTTATCCTGAGAAATAATTAGTGGGTAAGAGAGCTGGGCTGTCATAAATTTTTATTCCTGTCTTAAAGTAAAATGAATTGCTAGACAATGAGGAAAAATAGCATTTAGAGGGCCCTGTGGCTTTTTTATTTTTGATATTTTTGCCTCAGATAATTTCACTAGGTCCAAGTGCCTCACTTGATCCTTACCCCTCTCATTTCAATTGTTTTGGAAGTGCCAAGAGCATCTTGTTTGATTTAATAAATGTTTTGTCAATCATAGGCAGATTGTTTGCAGAGCTGCAGTTCTCTTAGGTATCTGTTTATGAAGCATATAAGCCTGTTAGTGATGATTTTTCTTCATATTCTCTTGTGTTTTGTATTTTTGTAGAGCAGAACAGAAACATTGTATTGTGATAAAGTTAGGATGATGGCTGACTCATTTCCCTTTTCATCTTCCTGAGCTGTAATTTTGTGTTTTCATTTTCTGTTCAAGTTTGGCAAAGATAGTTTGATTATGCACTTTCCACTTTATACTCCTGAGGTAATGTTATGGATCTTGACTCTGCCATGGGTTTAGATTCAATACTAACCTCAGCTGAATATTTGGATTGTCAGAAGGGTTTGAAGGGTGGCAGGATGGTCATTTTATCTCATGAAAGTGTATCTAAAAACTAGTGAAAGAAACACAGGACAGAGGCAAGAAGTGATTCATATTTCATAGCACACATCAACTTGATTGCAGAACCGTCAATTTCTGGTGGTCCTACCTAGGAGATTCCGGATGCTTACATACAGAATCTCAGAATTAAGTTTATTTCCTCTAAAATAGCAACAGAATACTGTTCTGTTCTACAACAAATCAGTTGTCTGTCCTTCTCAGTGCAACAGGTTTCAATTTTTCATTACAGGAAAAGAGGACTGCTCACTTAGGAGAAAGCTTCTGTTGATAAGTGTATATATATATTAGCAATTAGCTGCTGTATGATTGCTAGGAAAACACACAGAAAAGTTTTTGCATAATAAGATGATTTCAGGAGAATGTTTCTAAAAGACCTTAAGGCCAGATTCTAATTAGAGAATGACAAAATTGCTCAGAAAATAAGGCTAGTACTGTAAGAATCTTGCCACAGTCAGACTACCATCAGCAAAGATGCTTAATTATCCACTGAATGTAATAACTCCCTTGTGAAGTTATATGACAATTATAAAGAGCAATGAAGTCAGAAATACTCTGAAAGTCTTTGGCCTGAAAAGTAGGACCAATGAAAGATGATATAACAGTGAAAACAGTTTGAAACAAGTTGCATCTTTTCAGTAACTTCTCTTTAGACCCTCTGAAAATAACAAAGCAGTGAAACAACGAAAAAATTGTGTGGGCTGGAATCTTTTCCCTTTTACACGAGCTTAGTTGTGGTTCACTGTTCTGTTCCTGATTTTCATTAATACTAACAAGAATGAAGTCATGGCTTACCATTTCTTAACCTGTTCAATACAGATCCATGCAATTCTCCGAAAATAACAGGAGCAAAGCAATCTGTAGGTAACATAATACAACCCCTGAACTTTGATCTCAATCAAGGCAATCTACAAAGAAACAGTAATGTCATGACTCTTTTAAATCTTGCCACCCTGCAAAATAAAAAAGCTATCAGAAACCAACCACGGAATACTGAGAAATAATTTTCCTGACCTACAGCACTGCTCCGTATGTTGTATATACTAAAGAGTAAAACTGGTTTGTATTTGTACCTACAGCTCCCACCAATTATAGCCGGAGTTGTTGGCTCCCTGTGTGTTTTCATTGACACGGATAAAAACAGACACAGTGAAGAAGATAAAGAATATAATAACTCAGAGCTTTCAAGTTACACCATAGGCATGATTTAAATTTCTTTATTTATTTCAAGCTCTTTTAGCTTGAAAAGTGCTCCGAGAAATAGCCTGACTGGGTAGGATCTGTGAAGGTGTAAAGTAAAACTTAGAGCCTTTCAAGCCATTCAGGCTTGAGACACAACAGAAGGAAGATGCGGTCCTTCAGGGCTAAGAGATACTGAAGTTTAGTACTGGTTGTAAGCCATACATGGGAATACAGGCCCTGCTCATTAGGGGGAAATTGTCAAGACGTTTTGACTCGTGGAGATGACTAATTGCATAATAAGTGACAATATGATGATGTACCTGCCAGTCAGGGTCTGGTTTGTACTGAAGATGTACCAGCTTGAGTGGCAAAACTACCCTGGGTGATTTGTTTGTCCCCTGCTTCTTCACCAGTGGTGCTCCTCCGCAGTCCTCACGTCCACTACGGGTAGATGGACACGACGCGCCCGTCGGAGCAGCAGTGATGGCAGCGTGCTCCTGCTGAAACGTTGGCACAGCCGTCATCGGCCAGCGCTCCAGGCCGGCAGCTGGCTTGTTGCTTGGTTACAGTTTTTCCCAGCTGCACTGGAAAGTGCTCTGAAAAGCAGATAGCTTCAACCTGGCAGCAGCTACTGGAGATGCAGGTTGCAGCTTTTATTTTAGAAACCAAACGTATGAATGGGCCTGCCTTTGCAGTTAGCATTTCATTAGGGTTTGAACAGGCTTCCTGCGGTACCAGACGAGTTGTAAGGTAACAACCGAGATGCTGAGTTTGTGTCAACTGCAATCCCATTCACCTCCTAACTATGAGCTAGTTAAAAAAAGAGAGAGAGGCTCTGGGAGCAGTTGGATAACAGGTCTGGATTTGGCTGACCACTGGCTCTTCCAAGACCAGGCCTTAGTCGTGTCTGTTTCTGTCATACCTGTCTAGAGGTTTGTGAATGAAAACCTCCTGTCCTGGATCTTACCTGCCCCTTGGTTTCTGGCAGGGTTTTGCATGGTAATTACCTTAAACAAAAAGCTTGGGAAAGCAAAAACAGAACTTACTTCAGTAACTGTATGTGCAGTGCGAAAATCACATTTCCTGATAGACAAGCCTACAATAATAACTGATTTTAAAGTTACAAGAATGATCACTATATATCACATCAGCAGCCATGGGAGATTTGTCTAATTTTATAGCCAGCTTTAAGGTTTTTGTTAGTTTCTGTCTCTCTTAGATTTTCTATTCATCACAACTGCGAAGTGGTGTTTAATGACCTTTTGAATTTTGCTTTAATGAAGTCCTTAAACTATGTCATAACCACCCTAAGTATAAATGAAATTATTACTTTAAACACAAAGATCCTGATAGGTATGAAGGCAGGTAATGTTACATGGATTTGATTCAGATCTGTAGCTGAGAAAAGTTGTACCTTTAAAATGGGATGTGGGAGATGGAGGGTGTAATGCTTTGAGAAGCAATTTTCCAAAGCATATGCTTTCAGTTTAAAAACATTGTATTAAGCAGTATCTACAGTAGATGCCAGGAGAGCATAAAAGAGTGAGTGTGGACAAAAGGCTTATGAAAAGCAGGTAAAATTGAGGTGACATTAAGCGATTACTCCACGCTGTAGTTTTCACATTTCTGTTCTGTGCAGATCTGTGGGTCAGTCCACAGATCTGGAGAGGGGATGTAGAAACTGCAGAATATGATATAAAATAAGAAGTGACATTCAGAGAAATACTGTGCTTCGAGGGGAGGGCTCAGATGACGTGCAGTACCTTTTGCTATTCTTGAAGAGATAATTTGAGCACTATTGTAATATTAATCATAAAATTTATAGCTAAGATATCGGAAGTGATTGTCTCATAAACAAACCAGAAATTTCATACCAGTGTTTCAATTTAAAAATACGTTCTTGGAGATTGGAACTAGTTCTTCATGATTAAGAAAACAGAAATAAAATAACCCAAAATTCATGAGGCATGTAATTTGCCGTGCATAGTTTGACAGGCTCCCACTAATTGCTACATGTTCTTTGCAGAATAAATACCAGATTTGGTGGCACTGAAGCTGTGGCATTACTTCTGTTGGTAAGGGGCATTTTAGGTGTCATTATGAAATTGCCATTCAGCTGCTGAGAACTGGCTTGGGGTGACACTGCCGAGTTCTGTCTGCTTCCATTACCTTCAGCGGGAGCAGAGGTTATCCAGACCTGGCCAGGCTTTTTTTTTTCCTGCAGCATAGGAGGGCTGCTTCTCACAGAGTGTCTGGTGGTGGTTCTTCAGGTAAATGTTCTGCTGTGAAGGAAAACTTCGTTTCACACACGTTTACATACACTTGCTAATGTTTATGCGAAATTACAAACCCAAGGTAATCCTTATGATTGAAAACACCTACATTTTATATTTCTTTATTTATACTGCATTAGGAAAAAAAAAAAAGTGCTTCCCATGAGACTTTTTAAACATAATCAAGGGCACTGGGATCTTTATAAAATTAGCTTAGACATTCTACTGATTCCTGTGTCCTCCATGTAGTTTTGCACATGAGTGTTGAGTCTTAACTATGACTTGGTTGCCATTAATGTTTATCAGTGCTATTTACATTTAAACCAACAAAGGAAGATTGCAAGAGGCAGTAACTGTGCCGTGCTGATCCTGCTCAACGCAACATAATTGCAGGGTCAGACTTAACACATTTTATATGTTTGTTTGTAAAGCTGAAAACTCTTTTAGGAGTCCACGGCAGCACTGCAGTAAATCATTTGACCCGCTAACCAGTAGAGATGAAAAGGCCATCCCAGCCCATACTCTTCAAGAGTACTTAACTAAAAATCCTTCTTCTTTTTTTTTTTTTTATTTTGCATG
>VXAL01003882.1:4725-26038 GCA_013399475.1 Chauna torquata | reverse complement strand
ACACCACAGGTCTCTGCCAGGCCCCCAAACTATCCTCCCAGTTGAAATAAAACCATAGTCCAAAAGGCTCTGTCACTTCAAATTTATGCGACCTACACTGCTTTCACTGTACTGAAGATTTTTTCTTACGGTTTTGAGGGAGAGCAGGTCTGCTTTGCTATCTTCCCACCCTATCTCCCTTTAACCTCTCAAATCTCTTTGCCTAGCTTCAAGTTTCATTACAAATGTTTTGACCGGCTCTACTTGTTACTACTTTTAGACTTTTGCATTCCAGTTATTATATTCACTTGGGAATAAAAGCTCGATGTGCTATAAATTTACTTTTCTTTTACAAGAAACAGAATGTAGTTCTTTGGAAGTTAATCTATTGTCCCCATTTGTCTGATAACCTTTGGGCTGTTTTTTCTTTAAGAAAGTGAGTGAAAACATATTTCAGTGTATGTTCTTGTAACAGAGTATTTTAGTATCAGAAACCAAAGCATAGGGATTTACTGTATTTCAATATATTCCTACGGGCAAGGAACTCTGAGACATAGCTCTCAGAAATTTTTCTACAAAGGACAACTCATTTAACCAAAACATAATGTGAGTTCTCTTTTTAACTTTTTTTTTCTTTTACAATAGGAAAACGTATTTCTTTTCTCTTTAAGTGTGTTACTCTTCATAATCCTCCATAAAACTTGAAAGTGTCAGTCATTTAGATAATTGAAAACATATAATAAAGTTTAGACTTACATAGTTGTTAAATTAACTACTGAGTGCATTTAAAGACAAAAGAATTTATAGCAAAAATGTTTTTTCCCAAGTCATTTTTGCTTCTAATTATGCTATAGGAAAAAAAAAAGGATTTTACAGTTAGTGAGGTTAAAATATTCTCTTCTGTTTAGTCTTTCATCTTGAGTTTTGAGAAGATGAACTACCATGTTTATCATTCTTATTTTGACCTTAACCTTTTTTTAATGAAAGAGACTTAAAATGTCCCAGCTGGCATGTCTCCCACTGTTGTGAAGAAAGAAGAAGAAAGAAAACTTTGAGTAGTTCTTCCTGTGCAGTAGCTGTAGCAGGATGAATAAAACCTAATAATGTATTAGACAGAGAGTCAGTAATACTGTTAAATGGAGATGGAGTTTGAGAGACGACTTGCCCCAGTTTATATCAAACTTATGAAGAAACTGTGTAGAGAAAAAAGTGTGAGAAAACATATGAAGTATACAAAAACATTAAAACATGCTCCTTCATTTTTAACTTTGTTTTGCATCAATAAATACAAGCACAACCATCGTAATATCATAACAACTTTTAATGTGAGGTAGTGTGGCTTGGTGCAAGGTTTATGCACCAGACCATTAAGTTTGAACTAGGACAGTCCCTGTGATTTTAGTGGAATTGTACAAAATGTGTACCAGCTGGAGATCTGATTTAAGGAGCCTTATATAAACCTTGGTACCTCACATATAAAAGCACTCTGAAGTTACAGGTGAGAATGAGAATATGTTCTCATACCAGTATAGAAAGGGCATCGCTTCACCCAAGTCAGCAGGTTCAATTTTGTCATTAAAATATTGCAATACAGAGATTTTTAATTTTTTTTTTTAACCAGTTAATGGTTGTATTTTTACAAGTCTACCTTGCATCATATGTAAAGGAGATGAGGTATATTTATCTTACAGTCTACATCAGATGTCTGTATTGTATATTGTCTGAAAGAGTGCTTCTGAATGGAGAACACCTTGCTCCACATCGCTTCTAGACAGATCTGGGAGCCACTGTAAGGCTGCCCAGATAACAGTAGTATTTGATCAGGGTCAGAGATGAGGAAATAATTTAGTGCCTTGGGTCTTATTTTTGTGAAGAGCATTCTGTTCTGTTAGTCAGAACTTGTATTATATGCTTTTGCTTTTTGGCAGTTGCTGCAATTACAGAAGGTGGGTGTAAACAACACTTCTTACTTTGGAACAAAGGAAGAATCAAGCAGATGTACACTGTAGCCTGTGAATAAGGTTTAGAAGAATAAGTTTTTGGAACTCTTTATAGGACTTCTTCACCTAAAAGATGTTAATATTTACTTAGTTGTAGCTACACGCTACACATGTGTAAAATCTACGTACATTGCGGAGTGTTACATGCTGAAATAGAAACTTACCTGGATAAAAAGTTCTGTGCCCATCATAGTACTTGAAAGATTCTTCTCTTCACTCCAGAAATTAAATTATCCCTGCTTTATAGTGAAGGTGACTGCTAGATAGCGCAGTAGAATGCTTTTGAAAGCCATACTTAATAAACTTAGAAAATATATGACCTTGTGCATTGGATGCACCATGTTAATGTAATATGGAGTTTACTCAATGTACTCAGAATCCCTGGGCAGTTCCTTTGGATTTTGTATGGTGTCAGTTCTACAACTGTTTAGCCCTAAAATCTCAGCCCTTATGACTTTTCATTCAAAGCCTAAATATAGGAAAAGAACATAATATTTTCTTTTAATAGAACGAAATCCTTTAATTTATATGGCATGCTTGAAGTTATGTTCAGTCACGTCAATGACATAGAAGGACTCATGACTTCTGTCAGTCTTGTAGCATTAGCCTGCTAAGTCTATTTTAACCTGCTTGCTGTAGGACTATAACAGAAGGCCAAATAGTTCTGGGTAGGACACTTTTACCTTAACTATTTTATTCAAGACTTGTATCTTAACTAGTTTATTATTCTTATTGGAACTAGTAAAATGTTGATGGAGTTAGATTGCCAAACTTGTTCTTTATGAATGTTCTGAAGTAATTACAGATTAACTTGAAATATTCCAGAAACTATTCTATTTCATTAAAAAGGTGTTGAGTAGTATGCTTTCTGAATCCAGTGTCTTCCAAATAAGAAGAAATAAATAGATGATATATAATGATCTAAAAACTATTTACTAGAAAGCTATCAATGTCTTGGTAACTTAAAAAAAAAAAAAAAGCTCTCAAACATTAAAATAATATGGCATATTTAAGCATAAGATGTTCATTATATATCCTAATTTGTTTTTCTCTTTGCGATGCTATTATGCGTAAGGGATAGATAATGGTAAAGTGATGTTTAAAAGTTTGATGATGGTGGCATTATGTAACAGTCACTTTTCAACACAGTTGTAGTGTTTCAATTACAAATTTTACATGCTAAAAAAATCAGTCTAGCAAGCTGCAAACTTTTAAAGACTTTAAATCTGCCAAATTATAGCCACTTATTTTTGCCTGACGTATTTTCAGCTTAGACCCACATAGGGGCTGCCAAACTTGTTTCTTTTCATTACCTGTTCTATGTCTGGCTCGAAGTTTAGATTTTAGAAAATGGAAAAAAGCTGTTTGTGAAATCACAAGGCTCTTGAGCTCTTAGTTTCCTCTTAGTATCAACGTTTATTTATTTAGGTTTGGGCTGGGTTTCAAGAGATTGAAATTGGAAACAGAGAAGGTGACTCTGAATACCATTTATCTGTATGTAAGCGAACATTCAATGTACATTTAATTTAAAAAATTGCTGTTTCCTACAAGAGGGAGATATTTTTCACATTGTTAAAACATTTTTAGAGGTCACTAGGTGGTCATGTCACCAGCAGGGAGTTTTTGTTTGGCAGGCTGCATTAGCAGTTAGTAACAAATGCCTCCCATGATTCTGTGTTCAAAAGGAGTTGCTTTGCAAGTAACAAATACTTACAACCTGAGAACTGAAGTATAAAAAGTAGTGACAGGGGAAAATGTTTGGAAATGTAAAACAGCATCTTTAGTGGCCAAATTGGAGTGTTTAGGGAGTTGAAGATTACATATCTACTTTATACTTGAGCTTAGAGTTTACAGAAGCAATAATATTTTCACTACTGCAGTTGTGAGTCTCATCATTTCTAGTTAGTGAAGAAGCACAAATTTTCACCTTACAGAAGTCCTTGGTTTGGGATGTAATTAATGTTTTCAGTATAATTTTTGTCAGGTCCATGCCAATAAATATTCTGACTTAATTTTACACAGATTTTAAATATTTTAAGTAGTAAAATAGGGACTGTTGTTTTTTTCTTATTTAATGAGATATGGAGTCTAAACATTTGCTAGTGAAATTACAATGGGAATATTAGTATTTGCTAAGTAAAAGTACTGTGAGTTGGACTGAAAATGTCGGTTTGTTATATATGTAATAAAATTAATTTATAAACAGATGTAATTATTAGCTGTAACAATGATTTCTTCCTTTAACTGTAGAGTTTGCTTTTTCCTGATGAATGTAATACAGAAATTCTAGTTATACCAGTGTATAATTAGTCCTGTATCATCCAACCATGCTAAAGAAAATGGTGGGGAAGAGCTCTAGAAGAAGATGCCCTTAACGATGCTAATGTGAAACTCCTTGACTTTCTTAGGACAGCATTGATTCACACCTAAGCTCCTGACATCCATCCTATTCTGTTGCCAAAATCTCCACAATCCCTATGTTTTATGCAGTCAGATGTCCGTGTTAGAATGGCTACATTTTTCACTTGAACTGACCATGTCCACAATGAGGCCTTTGTAGGTGTCTGTTGTTGGACACACAGCCAGTCCAGTTGTGTTTCATATGAGGCATACTTTCTATAGTGAGTCTGCAAGGAATGGACAAAGCCAGAACCAGGATGAACTGGACATGAGGTCTTTCCCTTTGGCATCTCAAAACACTTTGTTTCTTCAAACAGAGCTTTGCACTTCTCAGAGGGAGACTCTTGGCCAACAACAGCGCTGAAGGTATGAGAACCAAGAATAGCTCTGAACTACAGGAGGAAGAGATCTGTGTGTAATCCTATCAATTCACCTTTATACTTAACTTCCATAGGAAAGAAACTCTAGAATATAAGATAGAAGAGAGCTGCTGTGCCCACTGATCCTATGACACTGTAAAAACCAGGCCTCCAATCTGGATGAGTTGAAGAATAATGTGCACCAGCTGTACAGTCTAGATGTAGCACTGGGAACCAAAAGTCTTTGACAAAAAAAGGCGTTTGGAAGGGCACATTAGTCCAATTAATACCACATGGTGACCTTATGAGGACTCCTTGGGGTCCCTTTTTGGAATTAGACCTGGACCGTATCTAGCAGCTGGATTTTGTTTACGCTAGAGGGTTGCTGTGGTTTGGTTAGCTATGCTGTTGCCTGTCTATATTGAATAGGAAAAGATCAGGCTTGGAATTCTCAATATCTCTATTTTATTATACTCAAAAGACACATTCTGTTAATTTTTCTGGGATTTCTGGCAGGAACAATAAGAAACTTAATCCTTACCTCAAACTCTCGTGTACTAGATTTAGCTCATTATTACTGTGATTAGGACTAGAGGAGATGTGGAAGAATGCTATCTCAGGTCTGTGGGCCAGTGGTGTATCAAGCAAGGAGCAAAGGACTTCTGTTTCTCATGCATGAGTTATACCTGGTTGCCCTAAAGCCTGCCAGCAAGCTGTATTATTTCCTATGTTATTATGGGCATTTTTGTTAGATCAGAGGATATTGACCTTGTCTGACTCCTGAGAGTTATGGTTATGTTTATCTTTATTATCATATAATCATGCACTACCTGGAAATTGTGACCTTGTGCTGGGTAATGGCACAAACTATGACTAATGAGATATACTTAAAACATTTTTGTTAGTAAGGTTTCCTAAAGTTTCCTTAGCTGATTGGAATAAGCACTATTTACCAGGTCCAAGTGTTCCACAGCCCTCTGTAGAATTCTCACCATTTTAGCTTCTGTGCAAAGGGGAGCTGCAAGGTATTTTGAAAGTTTTTTGATGAATTCATTTTTCTTTATTCAGTAGGCTAAAGAAGTTACAGCTCTTCTAAGAACACGTAAGCTCATATTATCACATGGACAGTATGAAATAATTTGGAGTTTTCATATTTCAGTGTTTAGTAATAGAATTTGAGTAGTTCACCATCAAGATCACTAAAAATTGATCTATGAGGTGGTAAATGTTGACTAATGCTATTTGTTCTTTAGGTAGCTGACATACATTTGTTTCTTTCTGGTACTGTAGCAGCTGAGGTTTCACTGCTGGAATAAATTATTTTAAAATGATTAGTGTTAGATCCATCTTTAGAAAATGAAGGCTGCTGCTTTTTAACCACAAAATTTTATCAACACCTTTACCGTATCACCAGTGAGGTGCTGCAATCATTTTTTAGTAATCCTTTCTTTGCTGAATTGGAAAAAGTCATAATTGCTGAGATTCAATTCTGTCACTTGAAAAACTAAGGCCTCTCTCAACATAAGTGCAATAATGAATACAGGCATACGCCTTGGTTCTGTGAGGAATTTAAGCTGTTTCCTGAAAGGAGGTTGGGGCACAGTTGGGGCTTTGTCCATTTCAGCTCAGAGAATTGTTCACTTTTAGGTACAGTATTGCACTCTGGGAACTGTTCTGAGCTGATGCTGATGGTGCTTTGATTTATTCAGTTGACTGTAGTATTACTACCTGATGTGTAGTTACCAGATAATGACATAAATTTAGTAATGAGATGTTACACAGCGTAAACCGCACAGGTACACTCTGCCAGGTAGGTTTTACATTTGTCCAGTTTGTCCATCTGTGTTATCAGCTGCCTGGAACTGGAGATGCTGAGGTGCGTAGGGCAGAAATATTCAGGCTAGCCAGCTTCCTGGCTTAGTGGCAATGCTGGCACAACTGCAGGATGCAGAGGAGCTGCTGGTGCTGGGGTTACATGGAAGTGGCAGCAGTAGCCACTAAGAAAGGCAGGCAGCAACAGCCCAGGGTTGTGAATGGGAGGAATGTCAGTGTGGGTCACTCAATGAGGCATTACGTCTTAAGAGATTTTTAGCTGCAAAAAGATTAACAACTAGTGATGTAGATGACAGTAGGATGGAAAGGCTTCAGAGATTACTGTTCATTCAGTATGCCAGGTCTAACAAAAATTCACAGGCTAACAGCATAGGAGTTAGTTATAACCAGTAATAGTTATTCTACCTGTTGAAAAAAATGAATATATATCAATAGCAGTTCCTCCTTTTATTATAAAGTGCATGTGTCTTATACACTATATTAATTGCAGGGTAGAACACATGATTTTCCAGTCAAAATATGAGTGGTTGAGTCAGTGACTTAGAAAACATAAATTACTTATTTTGTAGATATTGTCAACATATGTGAATTTAAGTTCCCATACACTACACTTTACTTTTCACTTACGTAGTCAGCACTGATATGTTAAGTTCCTTGTTCTTCAGCTCTCTTGCTTCAAGCTAGTCTGCTTCCTGTAAATGTGAACTGAATATGTCAGCCTTTATAAACATCATATGCACTCTGTTCCTCCCAAACAACTGTAGCTGTTAGTAATTGTTCATTACAAAGTAACTTCCACTAATGTTCAGAAGCATGGAAGTAATTTTGGGAGAAATATACTTTGTTCTTTTGTACTTAAATAATATGAATCTCTGCCTTAAGGATAAGCTTAAGTCAACCTTAACTACGGAATCATGAGCAGTATTCAGTTTTAAACATGAACAGACCAGCCAAAACAATTGTGTTTTTTCCAGGTTTTTACTACTTGAATGTAGTTTTTAATGTTTTCAATATTGTATTTATTAGATTTTTACATAGTGTTTCCTACTTTTTAAAATACATCTGTTCTTTTTAACCAAACAATTGGTTCCTACTGTTGAATTACGGTTTTTGGTAATTAATACAATAATAAGCTATATATCTTTCTCTTTTTAGAAGAACGGAGTCATACATGAATTAACTTTTTTAGCATGTGATAGCAACCTGAAGTTTTGGTTGTGTTTAATCTTCTGTTCCAGAAAAGATAATGTTGCATTCTCTGATTCTTTCAGCGACTCTTTGTCAGGTTTTTGCATTATTTTCTTATTTGTGGAAATACTATTCTAATCAGCTAACGTGGATCTAATATGCTTTGAAATAATTCCTGGAATACTTCAAATCTTTCTTGTTTTTGTGATTGTGCATTTTCTTTTGTCTTGGACCGTGCTTTCAACATTATGGTTACCTACAGAGTTCAACTATACTGATTAACTAGTACTCTTTTGCACAACGGGAAGAAAATCCTACAGCTACTTTTGTATGTAATCATCTAAACTTTGATATGGTTAGTTCTGGCTTCTCTGAGCTGCTGAGATGCTATTATTTCCTATCACCTGTACAGAATCTCTGCTCATTGCAGAAATTAACAGCTGTCATTTCATTTCTCATAGAGATGGCCCTTGCTTCTACTAGCACTCCTCCTTCTAGTGGCAGTTCATCCCAAAATGGATTGTATTATTTGTGTGAGTCATGAGGCCACCCGGGTAGCAATTTAAGAGAGCCTTTTTCCATAGCAACTACTTAGGATCTTTCTGTCACGATTCTTTCCAGATGTGCTGTTGATGCAGGTAATACTCCAAATCCTATTTAGAAACATCTTATTTTTCTGTTGTCTTGGATTATAGAACTCATCGAAGGTTATGGTAAGTCTACAATTTTGTACATAGTTTAAAAAAAAAAATCAACCATGGATATGCAGAGGCCCCAGTAAGTGTCCTCAGTTTGATTCTAAGCAAACTTTTTTGTTCAAATTGGGTGGTTATTGTTTTCTGAAAAGCACCATTGATTTTTGTTATAGTTACAGTCCATTCCTTAGGCTTTGGAAGTTATTTATAGTTTTTGACCATGCCATAGACACTGTAGAAATTCAGCAACCTTTATTAATTTAAGTGTTCTGATAAATATACCTCTTGTAGGACTATCCCTGGGAAAATCTGATTGTATGAATTTACTATCTGAATATTTTCCAGTTTTCCTTATTGAAATATAGTCAGCAAACCTGCAGTGCTTTATTTATTTGTTTATTTTGCTTCAGTTTAAATATGAGGGGGATAAAGTTTATCGCTGCTGAATGTCAGCTTTGAAAAAGAAAATTGAAAATTGAAATGATTTGCATTTTACATGATGTTCCTACGTTGTGCTTTTACTTTTTTACTTTTCATTATTTTAAACTGCTACATTTATACCTATGTTAAGATTCAAGAGCACTATAATATTTTCGCTTCCTCGTTATCAAAAAGTGTCACTCATTCTGGTTTAAGAGTTAGAGTTTATAATACTAATCTACTTTGATTTTCTTTCATTGAATAATTTATCCTCTGTTTTTGTGTTACTCTTGTAATGTCTAGTACAGGTTTCAGTTGCTTGGCTATCAAATACTAATCCTTCTGTAGTTTTTGTTGACTTTTGTTAACTTAAATTTTAGTAAGACCATAAACATCACTTTACCCAGCATTCTGCAAGAGATCTGCATGTTTTCCTAAGATACAGACACTGAAAGGTTGAAAAATCTAGATAGTATTTTGAAGTTGCATGTTTGAAAGTATTACTTGTGATGGCTTTTCAGATTACTTCTGTTTTCTAAAGCCCTACCTTAAATTAGATTCTAGACTCACCATATTTTGTTTCTAACAGAAAAGTCATCAGAATCCTCCCAGTTAACGAGATGCAGGGAGTAGTGGGACACTCAGGCTTGGCAAATCTTGCAGCTACAATAAGGTGGGGGGGAAGAATTTCTAACTCCTGTAGTTTTCAAGAGTATAAAAGCAGAAAGAGTGAGGAGAAAAACATTGCATTCTTCACTAGGGAGAAAAGATGTGAAAATGTATACAAGACCACTGTACATAGTCATGTTACTCCACTGTCACTTTGAAGATTACAGCAGTACGTTCACTGCCAACAAGTATATGTCTAACTCATGAGTAAACTCAGCTGTGTGGCGTCAGGATGGATCTCAGATCCCATGGTTGATGGAGATGTGACTGAATGACTACAGGCATAAGTGTCTGACAATTTAATGTCTTGTGACAGGGCCACAGCTTGGTCATAGTCNCTCTTTCTATAATATCAGAAACCAGAACTGTCTCCCTGCAAATGTGCCCCTTTTCCAGTGACTGAATGTCAGCAAACTCTATCCAGTTCCTACTGGTACCTCAAGTATTTTTTGTCTCCTGTTACCTGTCCCCTGCCATGCTTGCTTGTCCGTGCAAACTGCTGGCTCCCAGCTCTCTGCTGTGACTTCTTTCTGTGCCTCACCTTGCAGGCTTTGTAGCTTCTTCAGAAAGGGTCTAGCATCCCCTCTCTCCAAGAAGATTCACCTCAATCAGTTATTTTTAGCATATCCCTGAGAATACCCAAACAGAACAGACACCTTCTGGTATACAACCTAGCTGATATCTACAGAAAGGAGAGATCTAAGTAAGGAAAGAGCTGAGTTAAATACAAACATTGGCAATGAGTGGGAAGCACTTTGCTTGACCTGCCCAACTAATAGCAAGTGCCATATAGAGTGTTTTACTTCTATCACTGATTGTAAAAACTTTAAAAAGTATCATGAAACAACTTCTCAGTAATTTAATGTAGTCATATGGATTAAATCACTTTGTCATACACTTATGAAGTAAAATTTGAACTAACTCAATCTTAGCTCAAAAGCAGACTTTCTTTGCCCTCAGTAAAAGTCCTTCAGTTTAGAAGTCTTCCTAAAGACTGTCAGAAATACTATTCAGATCAATACAGAACTGCATTCATCAGTCTTGTTAGTTTAGTATGATGTGTAAGAAGTTAACTGTTTATCAAGCCTAAGCAAGCTAAATTTTGTTATGGAATTATCCTAAAATAGTCAACTACAGTTATTTCTATTGCATTGACTTCTTATTGCTGTTCAGACATCCATCTTGCTGGGCAATATACCTTCTCTTTGATACTGTTTAGTGATGTACCTCATGTCTCTTCCGTCTGCTTTGAGAAAGTCAGTTTGAACTGTCTTCACTGGAAGTCAAGATGAATCATCATAGAGCTGTATGACTGTACATATGCGCCCTTGGTCTGAAACAAATTTTGAAATAGTTAACCCACCAAAGAAGATCAATGAACAAACTTCTTTATGCAAAGTTGTATCATATGATGGTCTTCATGCTCCTGGCAGTGCTTGTGAATAGCTCCATTAGCAGGGAAGTCATGTAATTAAATAACATCATGTGGTATACTATCTCTTTCATTCCCAATCTTTTAAGATACTAATTAAAGAAATGTTTGTTTGCTGGTGTCTAATTCCCTCTCTTCTTCCTTCTACAATATATTGGGCCTGTTCTAGGCTTTCATTGTCTTTACTGATACTTTTTTATTTTGTAGTTACTGTTCTCATATGCTATAGTTTGGGCTTGCAGTATTTTGTTAAAGATGAAGGTTGTTGTTTTTTTTTTTCCCCCACTGAAGTAAAATCCTAGGGGCAGTGTTTAAATAAACGTTCTCTTACAAAAGGCTTTTAGACACTTAGGCCTTCAGACCCAACCTGTTAGGTTGAGAATGAGTAATTGAATATTTAATTATCATAATTACCTTTCTTGCTCAGATGCTTAACTAAAAGAATGTTTATGTTCATACCAATAATTAATGATATTAATAGTTGGTTTTGTGTAGCTTGATCATAAATACATATGCAGTGGTTTCCAATAGAATGAAATCCTCAGAAATAATATGTGCATGGCAGTTATGTTTAAGATTATTCTGTGCCTTAACATTGCCTTATCAAGTAGGCAAACTTAACAAAAAAGCTGTACTTTAAAAAAAAAAAAAAGAGAAATGTTGAGTTGTAGTAATTTGTAGAATTTCCTATGTCTATCAAATTAAGTGATGTAACAGTTTTCTTAACACCTACTCATAAAGTAGCAATGAGTAACGCGTGTCATCATGTTAATAACAGTAATGATGATTCTGACTTCACAGGCTAAATTAAAATATTTAAAATTTTTAATCTGTCAGCCTGGTGGGGGAAGGGTGAGTTTCAAAATTCTCAAGAGTTTCTTAGTTAAAGGCGCTAGCCTTTACAGAATTGTTCTCTGAGATACATCTGCACCTAGTGGAGATCATATGACACTGTTTTAAATAATCTCTGTCTGATACAGTATTTAGTAAGTGAGCATTTAAACTAGTCCCTCAGATCAGTTGTCAAATATGAATTATGCACTGCCATGAGAGTGCATTTTGTTAATCTTATGTATTCAGACAATTTTCTTTCCTGAAATTACCTTCTTATATACTATGAAACTCAAGACATAAATTGTAATTCCTGTTCATATTGATTTCTATATATTGTTTCAGAATGGAACTAATTATTCCTTCTACGGTTTACTTTAAATTCTGATGTGCTCTACATTTGATTTTATGAGTTTTGTTAATATGTTATTCCAAGAGCAGCTGCTTGTAACATTATGGAAATTAGAGGGAGGAGCTTAAGTCACCTTTTTCAAAATCAGACCAATCTTTTCCTTAAATTTCCAATAGAAAGTAATGAAATAGAAGATTTTAGTGTCTTTTAATTTGCATTATCTGTTTGCTAAAAGGATTATTTTGTTGATCAGTACTCACTGTGAGTTAAAGAAAGCCCCACTCATTCTTTAGCATAACTGTCATTTAATTTGTGATGTCTATTCAGACAGAATATTTCGTCAATTCAAAATTAACAGCATACAATCAACAGAAGATTGTTTTTTAATATTGTTTCTCCATCTCAATTTTTTGTCTTTGTCACTCAAATATTTTGAATTCTCTACAATTTCATGAAAACTATCATAACTTGTAATAACACTTTCCAAACTTAAACATTTATTTAGTAGTTCTAAAATGTTACCAAGATCTATATTCTAGAGATCAAACTATTTATCCTGCAAAGTACTTTTATCTTTGTCTTCTATAAACACAAAAAAACAGTGTTGAAGGATAAGGAGGCTGACAATGACAGATTACCTATAGTTTTGTTTTCCTGTTTAACTTAGGTGGACCCTGTGTTCTGCTGTAACACAGCCCCATACATCTAGATGCCATTGTTCTTGTTCTCAGAAGTCCCCACCTCTGCACTATTTTGCAGTACAGCATAAAACAGGCAGAGATATTTTAACCAAATGTTGCTTGCTTTCCTATGGAGAATCATATAAAGCCAAATGAACAATAGAAGTCAATTCTAGTAAAAAGCTGCAAAACCCAGAAATAATTATCATCATCTAACTTCTTCAGCTGTATTTTGCAGCACTGTGAATTCTCTTTTTCCCCCTCTACATTTCTCATACATTCTGAAGCTTGTTATATCTCCTAACACATGAGCGATGCTGTCAATTTGTATGAAATGATAATGCAGTGGTTACTGAATTACATTTATTGATGTAATTACAATTGCATCAATGAAGCTATGATGTAATTGGTTTCACCAATGTGTTTCTTTTCTGAGCAGGTCTGTTTTACTTATCTGTCATTTCTAAAACATAAATCATCAAGACATCAGAAGCGCAATGTTATGGGGCTTGAAAAAGTTCAGAAAATTTGAAGGGGAGTTGAGTGCCTACCTCTTCCTGGAAAATTAGTACCAAAAGATGGGCATGAAGTTCCTTTGTCTTTAAAATTTCTCTGAAAGTACACCTTTATATTGAATGATTTTTGTTTGCATAACAAAAAGCCTATATGCACATTTGCAGTTGCTGTTAAGAAGAAGAAAAGAATATGTTAAAATTGCCACTCTGAAGACAATGCAGTTTCAATTACGGGGAGATGTAGGGAGAGGTGTGGTTATGGGTATAATGAAACATGGGGGAGGAAAGACTGAACTGAGGCTCTGGGGAGGGAAACTGGAGAAAAAGGAAAAAAGAGTGGATAAGAAAGTTACCTTTTCAGGAAACTCTTTTGTGATTATTCGGAATCAGGTCCTTTCTTTTTCTTCCTTCTGTTTGTTCTGAGATTTCACGTTAAGGAGGGCTGCTGCTTCCTGGTTCTCCTTGATTCTAGCCTAATGAAGATATGCATCTAACCCAGGTGTAATATAGAGACTTTCTGAAGTCTGTCTTACACCTCACACTTACCTCCAGAAGGCAGTTTGATCAGATGGTAAATTCAAGGTTTGATACTCAGGTAATATGAGGAAAAGTGCTTGGTGGGTTGGACTGGTAGACTGGGTGTGTAAGAGTCGGGCCCCCGTGTTTCTGTCCCATAGTTAATGGAGCAGTCCTCTCTGCTTCTTGCTGTGTTTGGGCTGTGGAGCATCTGGTTCTCTCTGCTTGCTGTAAGGGCACTAAGCCAAACTAAAGTGCTATTTTCCTTCTTTTTCCTTTGAAAGTATTTCAAAAGGGATTGCTCTTTGAAGAGAGTGCAAAATAGTTGTTCATTCAAAAGATTTAACCTATAAATTGTGCCTTTTGCAAAGCGTATTCAATCATTAAATTGGAGAGACAAATTTTATGTCAGCTTCAGAAATACTATTTCAGGATAATTGCCTAAGGTCAGTAGTGACTTAGTGAAGTTAGTGAAGTTAAATGTATGTCACGTAACTAGCTTAGACTTGCAACTCTGTTATTGAATATGAAGATTTTAAATTTCATGCTTGTGATCAGTATGTTTTGTTTCTAAAGGAAAAGCTTTAAAATACTAAAAAATACTCTGAAATTTATTTTTTAAGATGCTTGTACATCCATAATGGATTAACAGCATGTTTTAACAAACCATTTATTTGCTTTAGGAGTGACAGAGAGAAGCTGTTTCAAACAGGATCTCTCATCACTGTCTATCTCTAGTCACCTCCTACTGAACCTAAGGTTGAATACTGGGGGTCATAAGGGAAAGAAAACAATAATTAAAGGGAAAAAGTTGATTGAGCTGTGGTGGTTTTTTTTTGTTTTTTTTCCTCTTTCGGTACGATTAGCATGTGAGAAGCTGGCTGAGTACTCTACTGTATATCATTAGTTCAAACATTTCTGACTTGATTTAACTTTAATGGTGACTTTTTAAGTTGCATTTCTGTATTTTGTGGAGAATGGTTTTAGTAGTAAAGGCAGTAAAAGTTCTTGTTAGAAGATCTTGTTCCTATAAATCTTAATCTAGGAATTCTCTTAGATTACAATTGGACTGTTCCTAAGAACTCACCCCACCTCCCAAAAAGTTGTCATGAGTTCTTTTATTAAAGCTCAGAAAATTATTCTTAGACTAACAGAGGTGGGGAGTAAAGCAGGAGTGTTTACAGAGTTCACTTCTAAATTGACTGTGATAAGTGGCAATGCAATGTATTATGATTAGAGGTTTCTGGGAGACTCTTTAAGAAGGTTAACTGCAAGGCAGCTCTCAAAAGAAAGCATTTATCTTAGTGGTCATCCTTCAGTGTTTTATACTACTGAGAATTTTTTTGTGGGTGGTTAGAACCATTTTTTGTGTTTTATTAGCTGTATCTTGAATACCTCCTACAAGCTGAATGACAGTTTAGGGTTATTAAATCTGTTCTTAGTACATTCTTTTATCCATAGTTAATCTTGACTAAATATATGCTAGTGAACAACCCTTTTTTCTCAGTTGTTGCCCATATTTGTTAAAGAAATTATTCCATTTGACATTTGTTTAGGCTGCAGTTTGATAAAATACTGTATACAATATACTTTTTCAGTTTGGCATTCAACAGAGTCTTTCATGGATTTATTTCTTCTTGCATTATCTTATCTTCCCTTATAGTATGCTAAGGCTTCCTTTTCATATTAGGTAATTTTTTCACTCAAAGACAGATGCTTTCACAAGTGCATACTCTGTTTTGCTAGAGATCTATAAGATTGCATTTTTTGGGTGTTTGGTTACATTTATAATTGAGTTGCTTTGTTAGCATCTGCTTTCTCCAGTTCTGTGTATGATAATTCAAATTAGACTTTCACACTACTTGCAATGACTTTACTAAAAGATTTATATGATTCTATATTTTTGTCTAAAAGCTGTCTTTTATCAGATTAATAGTTGGTAGATCCTCCAAGGAAAGGTATCTCTGTATTTCACTATCACTGAGGAATAGCCTATGCAGTACAAAGTCATTCTTATCTGTAACTGGAACTTTTCACAGAAACTTGATCATTCTGAAGTTTTGTATTGTTCTTTCTGAGTATAAATGTAGAAATTTAGATGTAAAAGGTCTTTCTTGCCAGTGATAGGAAGGCTAGCAAGTATATGGTATAAGCAGATATAAGACGGACATTAACTCCAAGGACTACTGCCCTAAATGAGACACAAAGCAAATCAGCTTAAACCACTGAATCATTGAATAATTGGGTTGCTGGTAAGACCATGGTTTGGGGCAAGATCAACTATACCTGAGTCATTTCTAACAGACTTTTGCCCAACTTGTTCAGAAGGACTTACACTGGCAGAAACCATCTTTCCCCAGCAATTTCTTCCAGTGCGTAATTTCTATTTGTACTTACTTGCCATTATCATTAGATGTTGGCACATTACCTCTTGTTCTACATGCCATGGATATGGAAAAAATGTTCTATTTCACTCTGACATAGCATTTTATATTCTCATTATCATGTTGCCCCTTGTAGACTATTTGTTGTAGTTCTTTGTAGTCCCTTGGGAGGCAGTCCTGAAGGGCAAAGGAGTCCAGGAAGGCTGGGCACTCTTCAAGAAGGAAATCTTAAAGGTGCAGGAGCAGGCTGTCCCCATATGCCGAAAGATGAGCTGGCAGGGAAGAAGACCAGCCTGGCTGAACACAGAGCTTTGGCTAGAACTCAGGAGGAAGAAGAGAATTTATGACCTTTGGAAGAAGGGGCAGGCCACTCAGGAGAACTACAAAGATGTTGTGAATCTATGCAGGGAGAAAATTAAAAGGTCCAAAGCCCACCTGGAGCTTAATCTGGCTACTGCTGTTAAAGACAATTAAAAATGCTTCTATAAATACATTAGCAAGAAAACAAGGACTAAGGAGAATCTCCACCCTATATTGGCTGTAGGGAGAAACATAGTGACGAAGGATGAGGGAAAGGCTGGGGTACTTAATGCCTTCTTTGCCTCAGTGTTTAGTAGCACGACCAGTTGTATCAGAAATAGTGTGGCCAGCAGGACTAGGGAAGTGATTGTCCCCCTGTACTCAGGTCTGGTGAGCCCACACTTCGAATATTGTGTTCGGTTTTGGGCCCCTCACTACAAGGAAGACACTGAGGTGCTGGAGCGTGTCCAAAGAAAGGGCATGCTCACGAAGTTGGTGAAGGGTCTGGAGAACAAGTCTTATGAAGAGCAGCTGAGGGAACTGGGTTTATTTAGCCTGGAGAAAAGGAGGCTCAGGGGAGACCTTATCACTTTCTACAACTACCTCAAAGGAGGCTGTAGCAAGGTAGGGGTCAGTCTCTTCTCCCACGTGACAAGAGGAGATGGCCTCAAGTTGTGCCAGAGGAGGTTTAGGTTGGGTATTAGGAAAAATTTCTTCACTGAAAGGTTTGTGAGGCATTGGAACAGGCTTCCCAGGGAAGTAGTAGAGTCACCATCCCTGGAGGTATTCAAAAGATGTGTAGGTGTGGTGCTTAAGGACATGGTTTAGTGGTGGATTTGGCAGTGCTAGGTTAATGGTTGGACTTGGTGATCTTGGAGGTCTTTTCCAACCTAAGTGATTCTCTGATTCTAATTCTATGATTCTATTTCAATGTTTTCTTGTCAGTTGTTTCTCTGACTGCTTTTGTTGCTGTCCCCGAACAGTCTCCACATTTTTCATGGAGAATCAGATCCAGACTGGATTCAGTATTTTAACTGAGATTTTCCTGAAGTCACGCAGATCAAAAGAATCACTACTTCTGTCTTGCAGTCTGTTTCTACTTCCCAGTATGATGTTTGCCTCTTTCACAATAGATCGTTAATAAGGAGTTCCTCCTTAGTTTTCCAAACTGCTTCTTTGGTTTGCCAAGACCTTTTTATTCCAGTCTTCATGGCACTTGAAGATCCTCCCAGTCTCAAATCTCACTGAAATGTAATAAGCAGATTTTCTAGTCCATCACCCATATAGTTAATGAAAACATTACACAGAGTGGAATCACAAATAGTTTTGGGTGGAATCCTGCTTGCTTGAACAAATGAATTCTTGACTTTTAGGAAGGGGCTGTACCTTTCCTCTTTACTTTTCTATTTTAGTATGAAGTGACATGAAGTATATTAAGATATTTGTGCAAGATCCTTGGTATTTCTCACTGGAATCTTTAATATCTTAAACCCCTGTCTCACAACAGCAACTATTACCATCAACAGACTGTTATATTCACTTTTTATTAAGGAGACTAGCTCGAGTTTGCTGTAGAGAAGAATGCAGTCAGACTTTGCCTGGGGAGAAGTTTCATTTCTAGAGTTTTGCTTTTCCAGGGAAGAGTTCTCTCTTTCCTTCTTGTAGTGAACTCCCAAATTATAGCATATTTAGATGGGGAATCCTAGGAATTACTTTATGTAAGTTAAAGAAAAATGTACAGATTAATTACCAATGTGGAGCAAATGCTGTTTGATTTAACATGTATTTTATTAATCTGAGAGTTTACCTAGTTTTACTGTGTTCAGTTAGAGTGATTTTTCTTGGTGTTAAAAGTACTATCCTGGTATTTGTATAACAGATTAGTTTGCCAAAAGAGATGAACAACTACTAATAGCAAAAAGGATTACTCTTTATAAATATTACTGTTAAAGAATGTCATTTAATTCAGTGCTTTAATAAATTATTTTAAAACGTATTTTATTACCATAATTTATTAAACAATAAGGAGACATTTTGGCTGCAAATAGTGATAACATCTCTATAGAACTGTATTTGGATAGTCATTTTTTTCCCTGACACACTAGATAATTAGGAATTATAAATTATGCTTACACTCTTAAGCATGCTAGCTGGAGAGTATATAAGACTCTATGTTGTTTTTGGTGCCAGTTCAGCTCCTGATTTTCACAAATCTTGGCACAGAAATGCATGATGATTTTCAGTTTCTAGCAGTAAAGTGGAAATGTATTACTCACCTGAGAGATTTAGATAATAGACCTTGCCACCTGTTTACAATTTTGAATGAAGTATAGTTCATGTTTGTTATTGAGAAAGTCATTATTACCAGCTGTTTTACTGGCATCTTAGCCTTGTTCCTAGAGGTCAGATAATCCTATTTCAAATGTTTCCTGAAAAAACAGTAATACTGATTTTTAGTGGGATCACTGGGTAGCTAAAGCAAATTTATTCTGTTTTATCAGATTTGGCTCTTCCATAGGAGATCTCAAGGATGATGACAGGTAGCACAGTAGACCTGTGTGTGATATGTAGTAAAAGAGATATGATAATGTAGAGCTCCAGGTCTATCCATACAGGCTGCTTCATAAATGCTTGGATCTCTTCACTTCTTCCGTGCTAGTGAAGCATTGTATTTTTTCAACCTGTATCATCTGCCATAGAGGAACTCTACCAGGAACTCGAGTAGTATGCTAGTCCATACAGAAGTAAAAGAGGCTGCTTCAGTTTATTTAGAGGCCCTGTCACAACCTGCACCTCTGCTTTGTACTCTGTATATTAGTAATACAAACTGTTGGGTCTCTCTGTCTTCCCTCTGTATTGAAGAAGTTAATTACTATGGATTTAAGCAACCAACATATATCTATTGGTAGAATATACAGTTCAGTCCCACTCAGCTGAACTCTTGTTAACCCGGATGCCCAGTTAAATACCACTGGATTATATATTTGAGGTTATTACTGTTAAAATTATCCATGATAATAGACACAGATAATATGCCAACATACTCCAGGAGTATGTCTGTGCAGACACATGCAAGCTTGCTCTGCCCACACTCTGAACAGGCTGTATGTGAGCCAGTCCCAGTCTGGAAGCCATCAGCATGTTGTGTAGCACTACTCCCAAGCTAAAACGCTTTGTCTCTTAGATAAATGAGGCTTTACAGCTTCTGAACTGAAGCTGACTCACATTCAGGAGGCTTCAAGAATGTGGGCAGTGTGTTTGCATTCACCTGCCTGTCTCTGTAGATGTATGCATCATTCCACATTGCAGTGGAAGGACTTCAGTACAAATCCCCATCCTTGTGTTCTCGTGCAGTTGTCTTTAAACATTTGTGGGTTTATGGCCTCCCAGCTCCACTTGCATTTGCTATAAAGATAAGAATTAAAATATATATGGACAATAATACTATGAAATTATGGAGGCCTGATTCAGATGTCTGTATGTGCTGGGGGTTGGAATCAAATATTAGACCACCTCAGAGGAGCATTTACAGAGTCATATGATGGCAGCTACTTCAGATGATTATGAACCATTATTTCTTGGAAGTGTTTGCTATGAATCATTATTTCATGGAATTAACTGTTTGGTTACGTAGAAGTAAGCCGTGCAATATTTTACAAAGAGACAAGTAGTGATGTACTGAATGGAATTATCCCATCAACCACAAGACAACTGAGAAAAAAGATTTTGTTAGGTTTCAACAAAATATCGTCTAACGAAAATGTTGTCATTACTTCTGGTTGACTTTCATAACCCCTCAATGCCATCGGCTGAGAAAGAGCATACCAGGGTCTCCAAAATCTTCTTCCTTTGGGGGCTCCAGAATCTAGAGTGCTAATTTTTCAGACTAGACTGGCTTGCTCTCCTCTCTTATGGAAGGTTTTACCTCATCTGCTACTTTAAAGTGGGGCTAGTGTGACAAAAGTGTTGCAGAGTGTTGCACAGTTGCACTGTTACAATTGCAAGAACATATGACTATTTTGGCTGGCAATACAAAAGAGAAGGACTTGTGGGTGAATCTCATTATCAGACATTGAAATGATACCAAATGTGTCAGTAGTTCTGACTCTCTTCTTTCTCACTAGTCAGGTTTGTGTTTTCAAAGCCAGTTTTTGAAATACTCTAAACTTAGGAGAAGTAAAAATTCAGTACACCTTCATGTAGTTTTCAAGTTGATTTAGAAATTTTATTCTGTTTGTGGCTTTTTATGGCTGGACTAAAATTCATGTTACACAATTAAATAACATTATATATCATTAGAAGCTACGTAGATGGCAAGTATTTACCATGAAATTTGCTTATTAGATAAGCAGACATTTCTACATAACTTAGAATTAATCTAAGTATAATTAAAAAAACCTTGGGTTTTCTGAGGTGTAGCTTTCTTTACTTATTTTCATCCTGAGTGCATTGGGTTTTTGATGGTTATGTCAATATTTATCTTCAGATATAAACAGGTATATCTTGAGACTGATAATTATGGAATAAACCAATTTATATTTTGCTCTTTACCAGAGGTACCTACTTTACAGCAATAATTCCCATGAATTAAAGATTAGGACTTAATCCTACTAGTGTTAATTGCAGACAGGACAAATTTTAGTTTTTACATATCCTGAAAACCAGATGAATGCTGTGAAAAATCTTTTTTAAAAAAGACGTTCGAAACAGTAATAAAATTGTTTGATGGAAGTTTAAAATAAATAAACGAAACTATTCCT
>VXAL01003879.1:22486-92070 GCA_013399475.1 Chauna torquata | reverse complement strand
CCGGCTCCCGCTGCGGGTTGCGGCCCCGCGGCTGGGCGCATCCTTTCCACCCGGCTGCATCCCCCCCGGCCTGGCCGCATCGCCCCGGCATCCTCCCGGCACGCATCCCTCCCTCTGGGCTCCTGCATCCCACCCGGGCTGCATCCCCTCCTCTGGGCTCCTACCTCCCCAAAAAGCTGCATCCACGCGGCCTGGCTGCATCCCTTCCTCCAGGCTCCCGCCTCCCCATCAGGCTGCATCCCCGTGGCCTGGCTGCATCCCTTCCTCCAGGCTCCTACCTTTCCGCCAAGCAGCGTCCCCTGCCCAGCTGCATCCTTCCCCCGGCTCCCACCTCCCGAGCAGGCTGCGTCCCCTCGGCCGGGCTGCAACCCCTCGCCAGGAGGCAGGCCAGCATCCTTGCCCCCGGCTCCTCCGCCACAGCCTCCGGCCTCCCCCCAGCAGCAGGGAGAGCCCCGGCGGGAAGGGGAGGCTTCGTGTGGGGAGTGCTGGCCTCGCCGCGAGCCAGGAGGGGAAAATCCTGCACCTCTCTCACGATGCTGAGAAGCGGCGAGGGGAGCATGCGATGGCCTGGGCAGCCTTTGCTGTGGGGCAGAGGGGACCTGGAGCCTGCAGCAGGGGCCATGGCGTGTAGGCCAGCATCCCTCTCCGTGACAAGAGGAATTTTCAGAGCGTTTCTGAAGCCTGGAAGCATCCTGGCCGCCTACACCCCGTGCACAGCCCGGCTGCAGGCTCCTGGGTCTGATCCTGCACAGTCCCGAGGGCTCCCCTGCACGGGAGCAGCCCCTGGGAGCGGAGGAGCCGGATTTATTTACTACAGCAGTGGACTTCCATAGATGGGGAAAACATGGAGGCTGTGGCTGGGGGGATTTCGGATCTGTTCCCTGCTCAGGCCTTTTGGCTGTCGCTTTCTAACCCCGTGCCTAATGCAGAACCGAAATACTGTGGCCGCTAAGCAACTCTGAGGGCATGGGGTCAGGGACCGCGGTGGCCGGGGATGCCGTGCCACCTCCTCCCGTGGGATGCTGCAGCTTCCTGGGATGCTCTGTGGGAGCAGCGGGGTCCCCCTGTGTTGGGGTGTAGTTCCCAGCTGGGCTCCGCATCCCGTGCATCCCATCCGCTTGTGCCTTCGGAGCGGGATGTGCTGCGCTCCCGGACATGTCCCGCTGTCACCTCTCCAAGCTGGGCAGTGTCCCATGTGCCACCTCCTGGGGACAGCAGGGCTGAAGCTGTGCGAGCAGCAGTTTCAGGGCGCACAGAAGGGTTCATCAGATGATGCAGGACTGCGGGAGAAGTTTGTCCTGCGTGGATGCGCCCACGTGGGCCTAGCTGGAGCCCCAGTGAGCAGGGCAGCGTGGAATTCCTCCCAGTCCAAAAGAGGGTTGGCACCGCTCACGAGCTTCCACCTCCCTTTTGCGGATGTGACTGATTAAGATGATGGAGATGAAGACCATGGCAAAGCCATCCCTGCAGGGATCCTGCATCCCTGCTCCCTGCACTTGGACAAAGCAGGTTCAGAAGTGGCCAGGGGAAGACCTTGGGAGCTGCCCCATAAATCCCAGGCACTTGCAGGGAAGCGTCTGTCCAGTGCCGGTCTGCACCAAGGGACTTGTCGCAGGAGCCCCAGCATCTCCTTCCCTAAAACCACATCCCAGGCTCAGCTTTTCCTACCCCTTGCCTTGCAGCATAGAAACAAGGTGATTTCCAGGAGGGCAGCGACAATGGATGGATCCGGGGCCAGATTCCCGGTGCGGGCACGTTGGTGTGGGCCCAGCCTGGCTCCTGGGAGCCGAGGGACGCCGGGGGCGTTGTCCTGGGTTTCCACCAGCGTAAGCAGGAGCCGAGCGTGGCCCTGAGCTGCTGCTGCCACCGCTGCGCCCCAAGGACGTGACGCAGGTGCGGAGGCACCGCTCGGCGCTGCTTCGCTTCCCACCTAGCTGGAACAAAACAGGGGTGAAGCCACTAGTGTATTTTTTGCTAAATCCTGGTTTTGCAGGATTAAGAGCAGTGCTTCTGCTCATTTATTTTAAATCATTTTTGGGTACACGCGAGTCCCCATCTTCCCTGTGCTGTGGTTGTGCAGGGAGCCGGTAACTTCCCGTGATGAAGCATCCCTCCTCAGCCGCTCCCGTGTGGGTGTCGGTGGCCGTGGCCTGGCCTCGGTGGCAGTGCTCAGTGCCAGGAGGCTTTTAGGTCCTGCCTGCACCCCGGGACATGCTCCAGCCAAAAACACAGCAGCGGCTGTAAGTGAAACGCTGCCTGACACCGCGCTGTGCAGCCTGGGCTTGCGGCAGATCTGGGTCCGAGCATCATCGGAGCAGGGAGCTCCGGCTGGGAGCGAGCAGCTCTGTTCCTCCTTCTGAGCTTGGTGCTCTGGCTTTGCACCCTTACATTTGGGTTTTGGGGTGCTGCAGAGCCGTGGTGTGAGCTGGAGTTTGCGAGGTCTGTCCCAAAGGAGGCCGGCGCTGGCACCGATGGATGCAGATGGTTGTGTTTTGTTTTAACCGCCTGCCACGGCGTGTAGGTAAGGGAGAGCATCGCCCCGGTGGAGAGGGGATGCTGTGGGGTGGGCGAAGGTCGGGGATTCAGTGGTTTGGGCCGAGAGCAAAGGAGAGAGGGTGAAAATAAACCAGGGGAGGGGAAGAACAAGAGTTTGGCTTCAAAGTGAAGTTTTCCTCAAATGACTGCGAAGTGGCTGAGTGTCAGGGGCAGAAATCCTGCCTGTGCTTGGAGCGTTCGAAGCCGGATGCATCCCGTCTTGGAGCAGAGCCTTTTGCCGTTAATATGAAACCTAGGCACACTGAGCTGGTGTAGGGCTCACGTCCGTGCACCGCTCGGGGGTTTCGTGGGAGCTCCAGGCCAGCTCAGGTTTATCCGTGCAGCAAAAATCAAGCCAGGCACACGCTGCTCGCTGACTTGGGTCCCCCTGCTGCTCCACGGTTTCTACCCTTGGTCTGCACCCGGGGGAGAGCTGGTGCCATTTCCAAACTTGCACAGGGAAGATGCTGCCCAAGCACTTGGACCTTCATTGTGTTTTCCTGAGCATGTGGATTCTCTGGTGGCTAATACCGTGGGTGAGCGCGCTGCTCGCATGTCCGCAGCACGGCATCTCTGGCTGCAGCTGCCTCGTGTCAGACCGACTCGTGGCCCTGTCCACCCCGTGCTGGCCAGGCAGCACTGCCCGGCGAGCCCCTAGCCCTTCCCCGTGAGTGCTCAGCCCTTTGAGGGCTGTAGCAGAGAGAAGCAGAGCCATGGCCAGGATGGGCTGCACCGAGGAGCCGGGCATCCCCAGGATGCTCCATAGAGCCAGTTCAGCCCCGGGGACTATTTAGCAGTGCTTGAAATAAATGATGTGCAGAGCCGGAGGTGGCATGCAAGCCTAGCAGGACTTGAAAGAGCTTGGAGAGGGAAAGTGCTTGGCAAACACACCGGCTGCGAGGTATTCCCCAGCCCGGCGGTGCTGCCGGGTGCCTCTGCAATAATAAGCCATTGGTGGGAATCGGGGAGGAGCCACTCGGCTTCGGAAAGCGTCTGCTCATGTTGCTGTGCCAGGAGGAGAGCTAGGGTCCCATTTCCCATCTCATGGGAGCCTTCTCCCATTAGACTGGGGCTGCCCCATCCCAGGGCAGAGGCTGAGCCTCCGAACTGGGAGGCATTTTCCCCGCTGAGCCCCGCAGCGTCCCTGCGTGCATCTGAAATGCGTGTGTGCCATGGGCGCAGCGACATTCAGTGCGGCCAAACCCGCGCGAGGTGAATTGATGTTAACCTCGTGCTCCCGCAGGTGGATTCTCTGCTGCCTTTCCCAGTCTCCAGGCAGAGCTGGGGCCGTCTCTGTCCCTGACGTCAGGAGCGGCTGAGCCGGCTCCCTCTGGCTGCTGGTGCCCGCTGGGTGCCTTCACTCGTCATGTTTTGGGGTGATGCCATGGGGGAAATCCCGCTGGGGGTGACAAAAGGGCTGGAAATCCCTGGCACTGCTCAGGAGGCTGTGCAGGCAGCGGAGGCGGCTGCAGCCTGGCTGCTGTCACCCAGGGTCCCAAGGGAGTGACATTGGTGGGGACACCGCTGCTGCCTGCCCCGGCCCTGCCTTCGAGCCCTGCTGCAGCGGGAGGCGGGCACGTGCAGCACCCGGTCCGACACCCATATAGGTACCCACGTATATATAAAATGCATGCATACATAAAATGCACATAAGCATATATATCATACTTTTCCATCACTCCTCTACCAGGTGCTCACAGGGCAATAAAGGCTCTGGTGCCCCCCAACAAATGCCATCTGGGACTCCCACTCGCAGCACTTGTCCCCAGGTGCCCTCCTTGCCCAGCCTTCCATTTCACAGATGGGCAAACTGAAGCACGGAAAAGCTGAAGTGGGCCATGCAGTGTCAGGATTGTAACGCAGGATCCGGCCTTCTCAGCAAAGAGGCATTTAGCACCTCCCTGCCACGCAGGGACGGCCGAGCCATGGCTCAGCGGCACCGAGAGCGAGAGGCGAGCGCGGTGTGCGGCCCCTTGCAGCCAGGGACGGGGCTTTCCCCACTGCGGTGCCGTCTGGCTCGCTTCCCCTCCTGTCCCAGCTAGCCAAAACAAGAAGCGCTTTCGGACGCCCGGGGTGCGGTACAGAGGTTTGCCAGGCTTGTTTGCCCGTGGTTCGTGCAGACCCGTGGGATGCTGCCAGAGCATCTGCCCGTGCCCGGGGTGCAGGTTCCCACTTGCGCCCTTGTTTGTGCTAACGAAGGCACCTCCGGTCTCTCAAGGGGCAGATGGGGCTGATTTCCCCCACCTGGAGCTTGAAATAGATGTGTGCCTGCAGGAGAGGTGTGGCTTCATGCTTTCTTCCCTGGGAGCCTAATTTCATCCCTTCCCCCATCAGTTCTCAGCTCCTGGTACATCTCTGCCACGGTGGTGGCACCTCAGGGGGTTCTGCCCCAGTTCCTGGCTCTGTCCCCTTTCGCGGAGCCTAATTTTTAGCACTGGAGAGGCTGGAGCGGCTCAGGCATCCCCTCTGCTTCCCACTGGGGTCTGAGCCTGGCGGCTTCCCCAGCCCGGAGGAGCTGTTGATGAGCAGGACACTGGGATGGAGGGGATTTGTAGGAGGGTTTGGCTGGTGTTTTCCTGGTGGTTTGGCATGTCTGTGTGGGGCATGGGGGCAGGAGCTGCTGCGTGCATTCGAGCCCTCCTGTAGGCTCGTGGAAGGGTTCGTGGCATGCCTCCACAAACCCAAGCGGCATGAGCTCCGTTGAGGTGGGAGAGAGGGCATGGTGCTCCCCAAACCCTTCTGCGGCCGTGCTAGGAGGCGGCTTTCTTAAAAAGCAAATGTGGGGGAACTGAAGGTGATGTCCCCAGCTCAGCAGGGCCACGCTGAGCCCCAGTAGGACTTCGTAGGGCTTTCCCTCTTGTTCTTGGTTAGCTCTCCATGGCTTTATTCAGGTGTTAATTTTTAGTGGTTAAGCTCTGTGGCTGTCAGACTGGTTGGGGCTTGGGAATCAATTGGCCAGGAGCTCCTGGCACGAGGGACTGGGGAAGGAGGGCGATGCCTGGGGAGGAGCCGCTTGGTTGGGTCATCCAGCGCCGCGCATCGCGGTGGATGCTTGCTGTCCCATGGCTGGTGATGCTCCCAGCCCATGGAGCAGCAAGAAAAACCTTGGTTTTGCATGGTTTGTGCCTCTGCAGGTGCGCCTGCTTGCCCCAACCATGGCAGGTACGTGCGGGGGGCTGACTTTTACTTTTTCCCCCCTGCTGCTAAGGTGCATCCCTCCCTAGGGCCGGGGCTCCCTCTGTTCCAGGCCATCACATGTTTTGCTCTTGGCTAGCTATTTATTGGGGTGGCGAGGCTGCATTTGCAGGAGCGGGCGCTGAGCAGGGGCACAGCACCATCTAGCGCTGCCGGTGGCGGGGAATCTCCCAGCTGGAGAGCAGGAGCGGGAAATCCCAGCGGGCTTCCAGCGAGCAGGGCTCTGCTCTATATTTCAGAGAAACGAGGCCAGTCACTCAGCGGCTTTATTTTGGGAGCTGTCAGGCTTCTCTCGCAAATGCGATGGTGGCTTTGTCCCCATCGCGGGAGGGCTGCGGTGATGCTCAGCCGAGCAAAGGGCTGTCCATGGCTCTGACAGCCCCGAAATCTGCGATGAGGTGGGAGGAGGGAGGTGGGTGCATGCTGATGGTGTTGGGTTTCTGTAGGAAGGGAATAAGGAGCAAACACTCGGACCCGGTGACGCTCCAAATGTGGGATACTCAGGTGGTCTCCTTGCACCGAGATTGGATATAATAGAGGGGAGCTCATCTTTTGGGTGGTGTTTGTGTTAGCAGGTGAGCAGCAGGGAGAAGGGGTCCCTGTCCCTCCTGTCCCCTCGTCCCCCTGTGCTGGGGTCCCGGGGGGGAAGTGCTGTCCCTCTGTGGAGAGGAGGCATGCAGGGTCAGGGATAAAGGAGCTGAGAAAGGTGGGAAATGGCCCCTTGGAGACCCATCCTGATGCAGAGGGAGAGAAGGGAAGCTTCCACGGGGCTCTCCCCTTCTCTTCCAGAGCAAGCTGGTGAAGTACTTCAGCCGGCAGCTCTCCTGCAAGAGGAAGGTGGCATTGCAGGAACGCAACGCCAAGCTGGAAGGCTTCCCCCAGCTCCTGCACTGGTTCCGCATTGTTGACATCCGCAAGGAGGTGATGGAGGTAAGGTCCAGGCACCGAGCGCGCCGGTTGGCTGCGGTGCAGGTCTGCGCTCTGCGTGCCGAACCTCTCCCATGGCCTTTTGACTGGGGGGTTGTGGGATCCTCAAGAAAATGTAGTAAGGGGGCAGTTTTTCCCAGGATGGAAACTGTCTTGAAGCAACGTTTTTGGGCCATACCCCTGTAGCAGGCTGAACAGGTTGGTACTGCTGGTGGAAAATGGGGTGGGAAGCCAGAGGAACTAAACTTTCACTGCATGGGAAGATGCTGCGAGGGAGGTGCTGGCTGGGGCCACCCATGGCTCTGCCACCTGCAGCTGGGGACGTCCCGCTGCTGCTTCCGGTGAAGGATGTGTCCAGAGGGTCCCCCTGGCACCCACAGCCCCCCCAAAACAGGGCTTCCCATGTCCGTCACAGCGTGGTGGTGTCACAGCAGCCCTGGGGTCCTGCAGGCGATGGGTGCAGCTGGGCGCTGGCACCCTGATGTGCTCACGCAGCAGCCCAGGGGCAGAGGACCGCCTGCGAGGAAGCTGCCAGGTGCTGAGAGTGCTCAGGGCAGGATTTTGGGGCAATCCCAGGCGTACTGGCACTGAGCAGGGTCTGGATGTGCCTGAGACTGCAGAAACCTGTGCTAATGATGAGGCTCAGGCTGTAGCATCCAGGTTCTTGTGTGCATTGAGGACAGAGAAATTCCAAATTGCCCAGGAGGAGGGGAAGGCTTCTCACCTGTGCACCCCGAGGTGCTGATTTAGCAGCAGACGCCCCAGGATGGTTTTTCCTCCTTTCTCACCCCTGGCAGGAAATTGCCCCCGGGCAGCTGAGCCTGGAGGAGCTGCTGGAGATGACCGATGACCAGGTCTGCGAGACCGTGGAGAAGTTCGGGGCCAACAGCGAGGAGTGCGCTCGCCTCAACGCCTCCCTCTCCTGCCTCCGCAGCGTCCACAAGTCCGGTGAGTCGGGTTTGTGCCCGGCGGCTGCGCCGCATCCCGTGGTGGTGGCACCCAGCGAGCGGCACTCAACTGCTTGGGAGGCCACGCGAAACAGGTAGAAGAGCCCCTGCTCGCCCACAAACAGGGGATGGCTGGGTACCAAGGGCGGACTTGGCACAGAGGCTGAGGGGATGGAGGCTGAGCCTCCCCAGCCTCCCTGCTTCCCACCGCCCCGCAGGGAGCAGTGCCCCCGCTCCGAGCCGCACGCCAGAGCCCGGCCCCTGCAGGGTGGCAGCCCCCGGAGGGGGGAGGTTTGAGCCCTGTACCCCACCCGCCGGCAGCAGCCGACCGGGCTGCGAGGCTGCGGGTGCCCGGGCGGGGGCAGCAGAGCTCCGCGGGAGCCGCTCCGGCTCCTCGGGGGCTCGCAGCCAGCTGCGGGGATGGAGGAGGTTGCGGGGGGGGCTGTCCCCCCCGCGGTGCTGCTCCAAAGCAGGCCCGCGGTGCCGTCGGTGGGCTGTTGGTGTCCCGCATGTCCCCGTGAGTCTGGCTCTCCTCCTCCTGCGGGAGCACCCCCAAGGGGGTTTGAAGCCCCAGCTGCTCCCATCCCCTCTGGTGCGTATGAAGCATCCCGGGGCTGGCAGGGCTGGAGGATGATCCCTGCTGGGTTTGCAGGCTGTTGGGGAGGGGAGGGGACAGGATGGGGCTGGTGGCGAGGAAGGGACCTGGTGTGGTCTCACCGCAGGGCAGCCCCCGGGCTGGGTGCAGCAGCCCCTTCCCCACCACAGCAGCAGGGTGGGGAGGGCTGAAGCCCAGCCTGACATTTCCTGCAGAGCACGAGAGTCCCCCCATGACTTAACTCCCCAAATCCAGCTCCCGCCTGTCTTCCTGCACTCTTCCCTTTGGCATTTTCACTAAATCTCTCCGATATTTGAGGAAGGGCATTGCTGCCTCCCCTGGAGCCTGGGCAGGCTCTCAGCCTGCTCTTTGTTTAAACACCTTTGACTTTTAAAGCCTGTTGCAAACAAATGCAGCTTTACTTGCCCAGCCTGTGCATCCCCCTCCTGCTCTTCTGCTTGCTTGGTTGCACACTAGGCCGAGGGAATTCCACTTTGGAAAACACATGTGAGCCTTCAGCTCGGCAGCGGTGAAGATGCTAAATCATCTGCTCCTCCGGTGGCTTCTGGCTCGTGGAAGCGGGTGCCGGGGTCTGCAGCAGGGTG
Organism: Chauna torquata; assembly: GCA_013399475.1. NCBI lineage: Eukaryota > Metazoa > Chordata > Aves > Anseriformes > Anhimidae > Chauna > Chauna torquata. Next base: position 83,266 of record VXAL01003879.1, on the reverse strand, counting down.
CTGCTGCAGAAATCCCTGGTGCATTGTCCAGCAGATGGCATGAGCCAGGTCAAATGGCCCTGTTTCGGCAGTCTTTCCCCCTGGCAGGGGAGGGGCACAGCCCCTACCCCACTTCTACAGCCGAGGGGATGGAAGCGGTGGCATCCCCGGCCAGGCTCAGGGAGTGATGCTCGCCGGCGGAGGTGTGGATGCAGAGCATCTGCTGCGCAGAGCCATGCCCGGGACGCGCTGTGGTCCATGCAGAGCGTTTCCATCCCCTGCCCCATCCGAGGGGCAGGAGAGATGGGGATGCCACCGAAAAGCTGCGGCATCCTCTGACTGGGTAGAAAACCCAATGGGGAGGGAAACGGAGTGGTCGGCAGCACCAAACCCCATCCTGTGGGTTTGGGGACCGGGCTTCTTGATAGCCAGGGGGCTGGGGGTGGTCGCTGGGATGTGGTGGGTGAGGCAAGAGCAGTGCTGGGCTCTCGGCTCCCTTGCATCTGCATCCTATCTCCGTGCACAGCCAGTGACAGTCCTAGTCTGGAAATACAATTAACAAGCAAGTTGCTGCCTCTTTTAAAGATCATGTAATTTCTTTGCAAGTGCAGTGGTGGTCGACTTCTGGAAGCTAAGATTAGTATTAATAAAGCAGGAATAAGGTATGGTATTAACCTTTTCCATCAGTCTCTATTTATTGAGTTGTTAATTAGAGACAGCTAATTTCCCAGGCCAATTCTTTGTGGGAATGGGGGCTGGGGAGAAGCAGGTTGCTGTTTTATTGCTCAGATCACGATGGATTTTGCCAGGATGGCATTCAGTAGTGGGGAACCCTTCTCAACCTGAGCATCCTTGGGGCAGCTCTGGTGTGTGTTGGAAGAATCCCTGGAAAAGCTTACAGACCACGCACGTTACTTTATCAAATAGAGCGGCCACCCTGTATTAAACCCCGCTTTATTGTGTTAACAAGCCTGTATTGGATTTTTCTCTGCTGCGCCTGCGAAACCATGCACTTGGCAGCAGTATTTTATTAGCAGACAAGGCATCACTTTTGGACTCAAAGCAGGATTAATTTAATATTAAGTAAGAGCTGAGCAGTGCCCCTGTGGGTTAAGGAGCTGATGGCGTGTGACTAGCGAGTTACGCATCGAGGTTATTAACTGTTGTACGGGGAAAAATCATTCAGTGCTGTGTGTTCAGGGGTCGTGCCAGTCTCCGGAGGGTGGCAGGGGCTTGGAAGGGGGCTCAGCCAGGGCGAGGTGGGGATGGGGGCTCTTCCAGGCATGGACCAGTCCAAAATTCTGCCTGAAACCTGCAGCTTGCAGGGGGAGAAAAAGCTTTGGCTTCAGTAGGAATGAGTGCAACTCCTTCAAAAAGTAAAATCAGGTGCCGAGTAGAGAAGGGTGATGTAAAATAAAGTGGTGAGCATCCACATTTTGGGGCAAATGTGAGAGCTGCCCCCCTTGGAAAGCTGTGGCGTGCGGGTTTGCAGGGTCAGTGCCTCCTGGTGAGCAGTGTCCCCGTCCCTCTGATGCGCGATGGGGCCGCAGGCGGGGGTGACACCGGGCTTGTTTGGCAGGGGGAGAGGCGGCTGCAGCCGCAGGGTTTCCCTCGCTGCAAAGCAAGTCAAGCTCTCGCTCTGAGTTTTGGCTTCCCGCTTAGTCACTGGGATGCTGCTTCTGGGGAAGGAAAAGGACAGGGCGACGGCAGCACACCCAAGGAGCGGCCAGCATGTGGGGCTGGCGTTGGGTACGGCTCCATCCTGGGGAGCCCCGCTGCCCCAGGCTCCGCAGGGGAGAATTATTCCCTGGATTTTGCATTGCCAGGTGAGGATCCCGCTGGGTTTGAGGCCAGAATAAGATGATGTGGGATGCAGTGAGCATGCATGGGGTTGGCTGTCTCTCTCTGTCTCATACTGAGCCTTTCCTGCAGTCCTGGAGGCAGCGATGAAGCTCTCTCCTTAACTGCAGCCCATGTCCTCCTTGAGATGCCCAGCATCATGTGATGGGGGCAAACACGGGGACTAAAAACCCAGCGTTAGGTGGACACGTGCATCCAGAGCATCCCCATAAGCAGCTCTGATGGCACACAGGGCTGCTCGGCTGCTGGCCCATTCCGCGTTCGCTCACGGGGGTTTGGGTGTTTCTCTTGCAAAGCATCACGGAGGTGTTTGCTGCGGGGCGAGGAGGTTGGGGCAAACCGTGGGTTTGCTTTTGTGGTAGCTCTTCCCTGATTTCCCACAAGGAAATTCCCTCTGGCAGAGCAGCAATAACACCCAGGGGAGCCCTCGGAGGGAAGCGGAACCAGCAAGCATTTTACGCGCTTTGCAGAAATAAGAGCTTGGGGATTGTTTGTTATTTTTGCTTTTGAAACACATTCTCGGTTTAACCATATCTCATCAAGCAGCGTACCCAGTACCTGCAGCATGTGTGTAAGCGACTGTTGAAAATACACTTCCCAAGCTTATCCGTGGTATTTTTAGCCCTGACGCACCCACCCTCCCAATAACCGGCTATTTTTGCTCTCGAGCGCATCAGTCGTGTTCTGACACAGGCAGCCATCAAAAGAAACAGAGCCAAAGCAAGGGGGGATGCGGGAGCGGGGACCCGGGTCAGCTTGGGCTCTCCTTCGTTAACTACCGCTAGTTGTGGCTCTGGGTTGGAGGTGGGAGTGCAGGGATGCTGCTGTGCTGAGGCCGGCTGCAGCATCCGGGCAGCTTTGAGTTATGTAAATCTATGCACGGAGAGCAGCCAATGGGGGGGCTCCCTGATTTGCATACATGCATGCTGGTTTGCGAATCCCCGGGTGCAGGTTGTTTAATGGGGCGGGGGGGTCGGCAGCTTGCAGGAGGACTCATCTCGTGTTGCACCCCCAAGGCTCTTGTGATTCCTTTGGCTTTCGGTGAAGCTGTCCCTGTGCGGCTGGGCACACGGCACGAGGGGGTGCAGGGCGAGGTTTTCCTGTAGCAGGGATTTACATTTTTGTCAGCTTTATTTTCTGCTTTAGGAGAACGATTCAAGAAAACTCCTCACCCCCTTTTCCCCTGGAGCTTTATCAATCTAATCCCAAAGCTTTCAATTCAAAAGCCCTTTCCTCCTTTATTTTTCCCCTCTTGAGCTTGAAATAAAACGATCCCCTTGAAAAGGCTTGGATAGATAACAGGACAGGCAATTAATAATCAAAAAAGGGATGGGGAAGGAGCCTTTTTAAAATAAAGAGATTACATTTTTTATGCTGGTTTTCTTAGAGGCGGCGATCAAAAGAAGTCGGGGCAGGGAGCTTGTGTCCGCTCCATCACTTTGGCACTCTGAAGTCTGTGCCGACAGCTCTTTACTCATCTCCGCGCTGGTGGAGACTAGTAATTAGGAGCTGAGAGGAGCCACGCTTAAGTTTTTGTCTTCCACCCCCCATTTCTGCAAATTTTACAAATGGAAAGGGGTGGTCTGGGTGTAATGTGGGACTGGGGTGTGAGCGCTGCAAGGGGTTCCTTGTCCCCAGGGGGTGTTTTGGGATGGCGGCGGGCTCTCGGGTTGTGGCGGGGCGACGCGGGGGGCTCAGTGCTTGGGTGACGCACCCAGAACACCCCCTGAGGATTTGGGTTGCGTCAGATGGGGCGGCTGCCAGCGGGATGGGGGAGTCTGGGTGCCGCGGGGCGGCCGCCACATGGCCGTGTGTGTGTGTGCTCTGTCGCAGGCGGCAGCCTCTCCAAGCAGGATTGGACCATCCAGTGGCCCACCGCCGAGCCGGGGAAGGAGAACCAGCCGGGCTGCCCGCCGGAGCCCGTGCAGTGGATCCGCACGCACCTCTCGCAGAGCCCCAAACCCCCACCCAAGTGCGCGCAGCACCACTGCCACGCGGGCTCGTCCCATGGCCCCCTGTACACCCACGTGGACCGCCTGACCGTGGAGGGCCACCCAGGGCTGTGCCCGCCCGTGGAATCCGGCCACCGCTCCCTGCCGCCCTCCCCGCGCCAGCGGCACGCGGCTCACACCCCGCCGCGCACCCCCAACATCGTGACCACCATGACGCCGCCGGGCACGCCGCCCCTGCGGCGCAGGAACAAGCTGAAGCCCCCGGGGACGCCGCCGCCGGCGTCGCGCAAGCTCATCCATCTCCTGCCCGGCTTCACCGCCCTGCACCGCAGCAAGTCGCACGAGTTCCAGCTGGGGCACCGTGTGGACGAGGCGCACACCCCCAAGTAAGTGGTGCCCCGGGGGGCCGGCAACCCCATCCCGTGCAGAAAGTGCCCTGGGTCCCAAAATGTTGGGGTGCGGCTTTGGGGTGCTCCTGTTTAAGCATCCCATCAGGGCAGGGTTTGAAATGCGCAGCAGAGGATGCAGCCTGTGGTGGGGACGGCTTTGCACCGAGGGGCCCGGCGAAGTCCCCCTGTGCTGGTGCGCAGCCCTGTGGCACTCGATGGGCTTGGGTGCTGTGGGTTTCCGCTCTGCAGCGTGGGGATCGCAGTGCGCAGCCCGGCCATCGGGGCTGCACGTGGCCGTGAGAGATAACAGGAAAAATCCCCTTTCAGCTGAAACGCCCACTTTCCACACCTCTTCCTACATCCCTCCCTGGTGCCTTTTCCATCCTCGGTGTTATTGCAGAAGGCATCTGGGCTCCGGCTCCCTCCTGCTCTGCGGCTCTGGTGCCGGCAGAGGCTGCTGCTGTGCCAGGAACGGGATCCGGCCTTGCGTTCCCTCCCCAGCTCCTTGGGGACCTTTCGGTGGCCGTGCCCAGAAACCCTCCCACTTCTCGTGGCAAAGGGAGCTGTGGGCTGGCTGGGGGTGGTGGAGCAGCCCCGCAGGCTTCTCCTACCCCTCCCGTGTATCCCGTGTCTGCAGTGACGCTGCCCCGATGCGCTGCCGCTTGCTTTGCAGCCGCTTGTTGCATCCCCCGCGGTTGTGGCAGCGGTAATTGCAAGAAATGAGGGTAGTCATCCTTCTCCCTCGGTACGGACAAAGATGGATTTTTGTCCCTTTTGGAAATGATTTGATTTTTGGCTCCTGCAAGCTGATCCTTCCCCCTTTGTGCTTGGGCACCTGAAGTCGTGTTTACTCTGCTCCGGCCCCAGTGAGCATCACAACGTTTGCAGGAGCAAAGCTGCAGAAAGCAGCGTGCCTTCTGTGTGAGTTTTATTTGGATTTCAGCCTCTGACCCAAGGCCTACCCTCAGCTGGGGGAGCCAGGAGAGTGCGTCACCCACGGCAAACGGGGCAGCGTGGCTGTGTCCGCCCCACTGCTGCCTCTGGTTCCCCCAAGTCACTTGATCTCCAGCATGGTCACTGTACACGCCAGGTTGTGGTGACATGGCTTCAGGGCGAGGTTGGATGTGTGTATGGACCAAAAAGCTTTCAGCTGCTGCTTCCCCGCTGGGCTGGGCAAGGCAGGCAGGGAGCAGGATGCCTTGACTTTCTTGCAGGAGCCACAGGGGAAGAACAGGCGAAGGGTGGAGGGAAATCAGAAATGGCTTTTGCATGAACACGGCTTTATGGTCCCATCCCCGCTGCCTTCGTTGGTCCCTGCCCAAGTGCTTCCCCTCTGCCCAGCCTCTCCAGTGTCCCCTGCCCGCTGCCACCTCGGATGATGTGGCTTTAATTCCCAGCCACCAACTGCAGCCCAGGGAGTTTAGTAAACTCAATTAATAGAGGAAAGGGAGCAAATGTTAATAGGGCTCCATTGTGTTGGCGTTCGATGGGGGGCTCATTGTATCGGTGCAGAAGGACCCGGCTTCCTAAAGCTGCTCGGAGAGCTGGGGAGGTTAATTTTCTCTGATGGCACTTAATGATTTTCAGGAGGCAACCACTAAATCCTGGTTTCTAATCCCATTAGTGTTTCAGGATAGCAATTAATGTGTTAAAGAGGCAGCTTCTTTCTTTTTCGCTCTTTCCTCCAGCAGAGGCGTGCTGAAGTTGTAGCTGGCTTCCAGGCTGGGTGCAGTGGCTGACACTTTACTGGCACAGAGCAAAAAGTGCCTTTTTGGGCTCTTATCAGTTAATTCTCATTTTAAGGCCATGTCCATGCCATGCACATGTATTCTGGGGTTGTTTTTCTTAATATCATCACTTCTGTGGTATCCCAGTTCCTCCGTGCTCTTGCAGGAGGCAGTTTTCGTCCTGACCTCAGATATGAAGATCCACTGAAATGGAGTTTCTCTCTGAGAAACGATTTCAAGCGTACTCTGACCAGCCCCTTCTGCTTTCCACTGGGTCAGTGGGCTCTTAGTTTGCTTTGGGTCACAGCTTCATTACCTGCTTCATGTCCCAACGAGGAACGAGGTCCAGGACCTGGGTAACTGGGGCTACCCGGACCCCGGGTGCTGGCTGCGATCTCCTGGGGCAATGCCAGCTCTTCTTGGGCATTGCGAGGATGTGGAGGTCCTCGTGTTCACAGCTGCCTCATGCCAATGTGCCTTGCACACATGCTGCCGTGTTTGCACGAGGGGTTGGAGCTGAGCCGCCCTTGCACTGGAAATGCATATTGTAAGGAGGAAAAAAAAAATTTGCAGTGACTTGACTCCTACCAACAACCTGGAAGCCAACTGCATGCATGTCTTTCCGGCTGCTTAAACTTAATAGTCTGGGTTCATCCCCATGCTGTCTCTTTGCAGACCACTGTCTGGTGGGACCTATCCAAGGCCCTCCCAAGGAGACTGGTGTCCCTCGGGGTAACTCCTGCCCTCACCTGAGGCATCCCGTCTCAGGATGGGGTGAAATGTCCTCTGGGATGCCCTTGACAAAAGCAAGAACGTGGGCTCAGCTCTCTCCCCGTGAGCGATGGGTCAGCATTGGCCAAGCTGTCAGCGTGCTTCAGGGCTGCCAGAGCAGATTTTCCATCTCCGTGCGTGCACAAAAGCACAACAGCATGTTTTTGGGAGAGCAGTAGCAGCAGTCGGGTCCACTCTGGAGCAAGACCACCATGTACCCCTTTACTCGTCACGATAGCTCACAAGTTTGCTTGTATTTTGTGTTTCAGAGCTTATTTCAAGGGTTTAATCCATCTGTTTTGTATGCTGAAGCCTTCTGAAGCAGGGGTTAAACTTTTTGAGCTTGCAGCCTCAGATTTTCCTGCACGGAGCCTCCAGCTGTTGACCGTAACTCTGGGGTATGGAACATTACTCCTAAAAAGATCCCCTGGCTTCCATAAATCCACAATCCATAAACATCTCATGAATGGTCTTGAAACAGAAACAAAACACTTAGAGTGGTTGATAATATAATGCCCATTTAATACCTCATGAATTCCATGGGCCATTTAAATCTTCCATGGATAGTTAATGATTATTCATCAGCAAGAAGTAAAAACAAAACAAACAAACAAACTCAGTGGAAGGTCTTAAAAATACATTAGCTGGGGAACAGAAGTCAAGCTGGTTAAAAGCAAGCTCAGGAGCCCATGTGTTAACCCTTGAAGGGTGCGTATAAAGGAGGCGTTTGGAGGCAACATCTGCCCTGGGGTGTCCTGCCCCAGGGCTGCGCACTGTGTTCCTAAACCTGTGTGAAGGGGAGGGAGCCCGAAGCATGCTCTGCGTCCCGGTTGTGGTGCCTTCACCGCCCTGGTATCTGGCCGGATTTGGGAACTCCACAACCTTCCCAGAACAGCCTCCGGCAAGTGGCAACGGAGGGAGGATCTGAGCATGTTGACGGGGAGCTAAAGCAGCGCAACCTGGCACAGCTGAGCCCCAGAGGAAATGCTGAAGCCTCCTGGTAGAGCTCAAGTAAAGCAGCTGCTGGAGAGGATGCGTGGTTTTCTGGGTGCATGTGGGGCCAGGTTTGGGCTGGCAGGAGGTTGCTCCAGCTCAGGGCAGCTTTGTTTTAGGTGCGGAGTTTGTGTACTCAAGGAAGTCTCCTCATCCTCTGTCTTAGCAGTTGCATCCAGTGTGTTAATTCAGATAGGGTTTGGCATTCTGGTGATCAGAACCAGTTTAACCAAAGCCATGCGATGGTCACCCTCACTGCCTTTAGCCTTGTGGATGTTGAGGCTGGTTTTTAATGCCACATTTCATGAACTGGATGGTGGTATCCTGGAGGGATGGAGGTGCACGTCAGAGCTGGTGATAGAGCATACATCAATTTTCTCTTTCTTTTGTGTTATTTCCAACTCTGAACCAGCTGTTTCCCTCCGTTCATTTCTGTAGCATCTAATACCATCCAGCGCTCAAACTTGGCACCTCCTCTGTTGAGGGTGGTTGTTTGTCCATCCCCCGTAACAGAAATCCCTGAGAACAGGGCATCTCCTGTGCCGGTTGGTCTTCCCTTCCACTTTGAGTTTCCAAGGCACCGAATCTGCCCTGAGCAGAGTCTTGCTGGGAAGTGAGCAACATGTCAATAAGGGCCTCCCATCAGAAGTGATGGGTGAGCCCATCTGGGGCTGCTGGCAGCTGCTGCTGAGCTCTGCAGATCTGCAGAGGGCCCCAGCCTCAGGCACGGAGGCACCAGCTCCAGCCAAAGAGGCGTGCGCTGTGAGCAAGCTCCTCTGAAGGCTTTCCTGTGCTCAGCATCGTCGCAGCCGCACCCGGGCTGAGCACAAGGCAGGGACTTTCATCTGCAAACTCATCCTGGAACTGGACCAGCGTGGTTGTCCCAGCATTGGCCATGTCCTGCTCTGAGAAAGAACCCCATACCTACCTGTTCCTGGTGCCTGGATCCATGCTGACTCAACAGCGGCTGTTTGTAGGCACAGGGTGAAGCAGATCCTACCTGGGGCCTCCAGGCAGAGAGGGAAGACAGAATGAATCATGGCCTTGCAGAAACTTAGGGCCAGGGGTCTTCTCCATTGTCCCCTCCACAATGAGCAGCCCGCGGTTAGGCTGTCCCTCAGAGTCAGTCTGCGCTGGTCTGAAATGCTGCTCGGTGGTGGGTCGTTCATTCTGCTGCTCTGCAACCTTTATAGTAACGATGTTTTCCCCTCGTATCAATTCCAATCAACACTTCTACGAAGTAGATCAATTATTTCCCATTCTGCATGGGCTGGATTCAAAAGAGCAGCATCAAGGCAGCTCTTGTGCCTGGTGCCTCCGATGTTTCCCAGCCTGGGAGATGCAGGTGGGCTCTCGGCAATGGGGACGAGCAATAGACCGATGCTTGCGGAGCAGGTACATGCAGCGGGACTCTACCAAAATGCACGAATATTCCGTGTACAGTATCTTAAGTGTTGTTTCTCATCTTGTATGCTGTCTGAAAACGTAGAGACCCAGCTGGTACTTCTGCAACAGGGAGAGCATTGCAGTGTGGGAATTTGGAGAGCAAAACGAGCAGCATCCCTCTGTTTCCAGATAATCTTTCTGATTAATCTCTGTGCCTTTGGTGGTGAGTCAGGGCTGTGGAGTTGTGTACAGCTTCTGGATTGTCTCCAGCCTTCTCAAAGTATGCCTTGAACACCGCGGCTTGACAGTGATGGGTAGCCTCCGTAACAAACTGGCTCTCTGCTGCAATTATCCCACTGCTCTGGGCTGTGGTTCTCCTTAGGTATGTCATTAATGTTAATTACTGCTGTGGTATTCCATCAAAAGGGGCAGGAGCTTTACATGCTTGGAAGAGAAACTTCTCACCGTGTCCTTTAATGAGAAGTTGAGCCTCCTTTTGCCACTTCGAGAGTGACGAGCGTGATTATGAATTTAGATAAGAATTAGCGTCTCGGGGGGGTGGGAAGTGGCAGAGATCTCTTGCTGCCAGCACCCCTGCATGGTGCGCTGCATCCTCGGCCTCCACGCGGGAGGGGAGGACGCGGGAAGGGCCGGACGCTGCAGGTAGAACCCAGGAGATGGGTTGACCACCATCAGCCGCGATGCAACCAGGTGGACGTGCTCGAGCTCTGCTCTTCTCTCTCTCCCAGCTGTGGCTCTGCAGGGAAGATGCGAAGCAGCTCCTCTGGCCTCTTCTTTACGTGGCCCAAGGGGTGGGCGAAGGCGTTTCATCGCCAACGTCGCAGTGAGGATGCAGCCTCCTAGTGTTGTGGTCATCCCAGTGCGGGCAATGTGTGGGCCAAGTGCTCTGGTGGCTTCCTTGGCACTTATGAGATGGAAACCAAGGTGGGAGGGAGAGCAGGCTTCCCAAAAAGCCATGAGATTTGCTCTGACTTTTCCTTCTGAACTAGAGCTCCCCAAACCCACCACGCTCAGAGTGTGCACCAGCTCTTCGCGCCCCGAGGCAGCCTGCAAGAAGCCCACAGAGAAAAACTGCGCCTAGTCTCTTCTGAGATGAAAGATTTGCAGTGCTGTAATTAGTGTGACGAACCTCTGCCCAGGGCTTTCCAGACGTGCGCAGCCTGTGCTTTTTGCTCTGGTGGTGCGGGTTTTTGAGAGTTGCCTCCCCAGACGGGTCTGGGTGCGCGCAGTTGGGTTTTGCAAGCGTGGAGGTGGTGGTGGCTGGGAAATGGAGCCTGGTGCAGAGGCAGAGCTCCGTGACCTTCATCCGGTGGGGGCAGAGCCACCCGGCACTGGCCTGGTGGCTGAGTCCATCTGGTGACAGACCTTGTGCACTCCTCTAAGAAGCATGAGGGTGGAAACGAAGGAACCAGAAGGGCTTAATGAGAAGCAGGACCTCCTTGAGGATCCTGGCAATTAGCTCCTTGCGCTCCCAGCGTTGCTCCTGCAGCACCCTCTCCACGGAGCGTGAGTGCCCGGGGGGGATGTGTTTGGCTCCAGCCCCCTTCAAAGAACTTCCAAGCTTTATACTTTGCAGCTGTACTAAAAAGTTGTGCTTTGTGCTACAAAAAGAGAATAATAGATCAGTAAGACTCGAACCTCAAAATTCAGCCGTCCTGGGGAAGTAGGGACAGGCACTTGGATAAATATTTAACTGTCAGGGCTTTGATATGAGGAACCTGTTTTTCCTCTGGCCAGAGGAGGCGATTTTTGTTGCCTCTTACGGTAATGAGGAGGATAAATGTAACGTCTGGCAGATAGTCTTTTTTTTGAGATATCAAGCTAGTACTGCATAGGGCTTGCTCAATGTTGGGTGTGTGATGAAGAAATCCTTCTGTTCAAACAGCTCAGGCCAGGCTTTCCCTCTGCAGTTGCTTGACCCCACCCCTCATTTTTGGATTTTTAGGGGACTTGTTTTTCGCCAGCAACGTGCAGACGCTCAGGGATGGAGCAGAAGGGGCACTTCTTGCAATTTTTAATGCAAGAGCAAGTCAGGGGGCTTCCCCCCCCTACTTTTTTTTGCCATTGCCCATCCATTCTGCTGGCTGGGGACGGAGGCGGCCGTGTGCACCCTGCATGCACAGGCAGTGCCCGCAGAGCTCCTCGCTCTGATTTAATACAGAATATCGTGTAGTTAAGCCAGTCAAAAGGCTATAAATCTTCCAGGCTGAATCCTGACTGAGGCTGTGCGCTCCAGCCCAGACGGCAGCACTCTTTAATCCTTTGCAGAGAGCTAACCAAAATGCCGATGATTTTCTTTTTCACCCTATTTCCCTTCCTTTAAAAGCAATGCTCGTGTTGAAATTGGAGTGTGCTGGAGAGGAGCAAAGTGGTGAATAAAATACAGCCTGGCGCAGCCAGCTGCAGGGACAAATCACCTGTTTCTGCTAAATCGCCTCTTTTAATCTTTATATTAAAATAATAAGTGGCAAGCTGACAACGCATGCCTGCAGAGCAGGTATTTATCCAGCTTATTTACCCGCCTGTTATCTACTGTCTCCTATTTCAGAGTGTGGCATGCAGAAGCTGGGGGTGTGAGGGGCTAGCTGGTGTGTCCTGCTTGTGGAGGGGAACCCGTCCCTGCCCCTTTTTGGGGTGGCCGTGTGCTGTGGATCCTCCACAGCCCTGGGAGACAGGAGCACTTGCACGCTGTATACATCATATGTCAAATACTCGCTTTTCCAGCACGTGCTGCTTTGTGCTGCTGTGCGTTGGCGCTCCTTGCATCCTCACCTGGTCCCTTTGTCGGGGACCTATAGATCCCGTCCACGAGCACTGGCGTGCCACAAACACCTGTCAAACCCTGCAGAAAGCCATGACGGGCCTTTTGTCCTGCGTGTCTGCTCCTGTTTTTCACTGCCTGTTGAAACCCTATATTTTTTCCCCGCAGCCGGTGATGAGCGTTTGACTGATTTCGCATAGCAGGCGGGGATGAGCCATTCAGTGTGGATTGACACCTGAAGGGATTTGCATGAAGCGCCTCGCACTGGCTGCCTCTTTTTTCCTTTTAGAAAATGATCATCATATATTTAGCAAATTCTTGCAAGAAACGATGTCCCGATGGTTGGTGTTCTGCTCCCTGCGTGCTGGCAGCAGGGATGAGCTGGTGGCCCCAGTGCTGCTGTGGGTCAGGGTTTGGGCTGAGGGGGTCATGTCTGCGCCCTAGGGCACCGATGAGGAAGGCGAGGGTGAAACCAAAGGTTTGGGGGCAACCTGGGGAGCGGTGGGGATGGGGAGAGGTAACGGATCTCCTGAATTCGTGGAAGAAATAGTTGGGATGTTCAGATTTGGGGTTCTCCTCCCAGTTTGGGGCTGGCCGGGGGAGGGAGCACTTGTTCCCAGGGGAGTGGCTGTCCCTGGGGACCTGGGGGTGATGCCATGGTGTCATCCCAGGGTTTCTCCCCAGGTTTTGAGGGCTTCAAGCCTAGAGGGGGGCTCTTTGTGCTCCTATTTGCTCCCTACAAAGCCTTCAAAACAAAACAAAACCCAAGATAACTGGGATATTGAAAGCCCCCTCTCTGTGGCTGCAGCCTCCCTGAGCACGGGTCGAGTCTCATTTCAGCAGCTGTCCAGCTGTGACCGGAGGACAACTGTCCTCGTGGTGTGATGGCCGCGGGCCGGGCGCTATCGCTGCCATCTAAATAGCCCCATCCGCGGCTTTGCAGAGCTTCGCCACGCTTCCCGTCGCGCCACATTTGCTTCTCCAGCAGCGCGGCCGTGTAATCACCGGGCTCTTTTTCGAGAAGCCTTATCCCTCCTCCAGGAGGGGGCTGAGCGGGACCGGGCTATTGCAGCCCTGGGCACGTCTCTCCCAGAAGGGCGGCTGCATCCTGCACCCCGGTGGCATGGCATCCCGGCGGCCCCGCTTTGCACCAGCATCACGATCCGAGCCCCAGAAGCAAGGGTGCTCTCTTTTTGCGCGAGCAGCCCCCAAAGGGGACCCCCGGGTGCCGTGTCCCCAGGGGGGTGGAGGTGGCCGTAGGGCTCTCTGCCCCCTCCTCGGGGCTTGGTTTGGGCTTGGCCACCCTCGCTCCGTGCCTGGTGTTGGGGCGAGCAGGGTCCCAGCATCTCACCTCGTGGGAAATGGTGTTTACGGTAAACAAGTTGCAGCCAGAAAGGAGCTGCTCCGTATCCTCGGCACGGTGCTTCCGACCCGCAAGGGTCAGTCTGTCTGTCTGTCTGTCGCTGTCAAGCTGTCAGCTCCCCAGCTCGTAACTCATCCTAGCGCTGCCTGGCTCAGCAAGTCAGCCCCGAGGGGCCAAGAGGAGGTGACAGGGACGCAGAGGAACTGTGCCGCTTCTCGGGCTGCTCGTGGTTCGTGCAGCACTCCAGATTTTGGAGCATTTGTAGCTTCTGCTGCTGTCCTCGCCAGGAGGATGGGGTGGAGGCGTGCTCTGCTGTGCATGGCCACGCACAGCGCTGCAGGTCCTGCAAACCCGTCCCCCAGCACCCAGGGATGGTGCGGGTGTCCCTAATGGCCAGGATCTTGCTGCCTGCAATACTGGGGTGCTTGGGGGGTTCACAGCAGCACCCGCAGGGGAAACCTGTCCCTGTGAACCTTGCCGGGGTGAGGATGCTCCTGTCGCAGCATCCTGCTCCCGCAGCATCCCGCTCCTCTCCTTGGTGTGGCAAGCCTTTGCTCCCTGATCCCCTTCTTTGGGATGGGAAAGGGGACCAAGGCTGTGGGGTGAGACCCTCGCTGGTCACCCTGTTGGGTGGTGGGGTTGGGGGCTTTGTCTGTGTTTATTTATTTATTTTTTTTCTGAAGAAACAGGGAGAGAGAAAAATATCTCTCTGTCCAAAATCACTCATCCTTCCTAATAATGAGAGCTGTCACCAGCCCTGCTTGGCGAGGAAATGATGCTCTCGGTAAATATTTGGTCTGGAACTGATTTATGGGTGGAAAAAAATGAGATTAGTGGCTAATCACTGTGCTGCAGGAAGCTCTTTGGGCCGAGCGCGGGGGAGCTTCGGGGGGAGCCACACCAGGAGCTTCTGCGGGGCCGTGGTGGTTGTGCTGCTGGGTCCGCATGGAAAGGTTGGGCTGGGATCCAGTGCAGGGGTCGGACCAGCCCTGGGGGCCACTGAGTTTCCCCCTGCCTTGCTGCCTTGCGGATTTACTCTAAGGGACGGGGTTTTAGGGTCAGGATCAGTGCAGGGCACGGCCAGCATCGACTGCAGGGTTGCCAGCGTGTCACATCGCTGCAGCCAGTTGTCCACCCGGTGCGCCCAAAGAAGTCATTACAGAGACCCTAAAGGCAGCAGCAGCTTTTCCTGTGCAAGGAAACAATTAGCTTATTAGAGGGCGGGTTAATTTTCATATGCTAACGCGGGCTGGCGAGCGCAGCATGGTCATTTCCTATCAATTGGCAGGGCCAGATGCCCGGGTGCTGCGCTGGGAGATGCGCAGCCAGGAGGGGCAGCTCCGGTCAACGCTGCTGGGGCAAGGGCAGACCAGGACCTGGAGCATGGGGAGAAGCGTGCAGGTGCTCGCAGGACAGCAGCTGTTGGGCACAAAGAGGAAACTTTCTGGAGAGAGTAGCGCTGGGGTTTATGCTCTCCTGTCCTCCGCTGCGGCAGGGCTTGCAGCATCGCACGGCGTGGCGTGGCGTTGCACGGCATGGCAGGGCATCGCACAGCATGGCGTGGCATTTTATTTATTTACGTGGCATTGCATGGCGTGGCATTGCACAGCGTGGCGTTGTGCGGTGTTGCATGGCACTTGGGTTAGTTTCAGGAGAGATGCTCTGGGTTTCCCTCCTGGGCTGTAGCTGGATGCACCCAGCTGTTGCTGTTGCAGAGGTGCCTCAATTTGCTCCGCTCCCACATTGTTTTTAGTCTAATTAAAATTATAACAATGTAGCCAGGAATCAAATGCAGTGGATTGAGTAAAAGGCTGAAATTCAGCTGCACTTCGATGCTAACTGTATCATCCGTTCGTGCGCCGTGATGCCGGGAGTGCAGGAGGTCCCTTGTCCACAGCCAGGACCATTCCTTGATAACCAAGGGCTGTTGCTCAGAAAGGGGCTTTCTGCCCCAAATCCTCCAAAAGGGCTGAGCTGTCTTTCCTGGAGGCTGCTCTGGGGCACGACAGCCGGTGCTGCTCTCCGCATTTCATGATTGTAATGTGAGCGGGATGGGAGCTGCTGTCAGGCTGCGTTGCAAACCTGCAATGGGCAGAGCAGCAAATCCAGCCCTCCTGTCCGCAGCCGGGACAGCGCAGTTCCCTGGGGCCTTAGGAAAGGTTTTTGAACACTCAGATGTTACTGGATCACGTGGATCCATGCAGGCAGGCTTGCGTGTGAAATCCTAGACATGGGGTTCAATTTTTAGGTAGTCCTGTGTGGAGCCAGGAGTTGGACTCTGATCCTTGTGGGTCCCTTCCAACTTGGGATATCCTACCCTACCCTATCCTGCCCTACCCCTGGAGCTTGTGCCTTTGGGGTGCTGATGTCCGACGCAGCCCCACGGGGGGCTTGGGGCTGGGGCTGGGTTTCAAGGACATGGATAAGGCAGGGCCGGGGCTGAAGGTGCTTTTGGACCAGCTCACCCTTTGCAGCCAGGTTTTGTGGGTGGCAGAGCTCTCCAGTGCAACGTGTTCCTTAATGCTTTATGAAAACTGCCTTTTTTCCTATCTTTTTTTTTTTTTTTTTTTGATGGTGGGGAGGGATTGAAACTTCTTCCAGTGATGTGGGTCTAATGATCACATAAACGTGTGGGGCAGTGCAGCATCTCCATGTGAGCGTTGCTCCCTGGGGACATCGTGTGAGCAAACACCCCAGGGCCCCCGTGCCTCACTCTTCTCTCCTCTCTCTCCCCGCTCTTCCTCCCAGAGCAAAGAAGAAGAACAAGCCCTTGAACCTCAAGATCCACAACAGCGTGGGCAGCTGCGAGAACATCCCCTCGCAGCGCTCCCCGCTGCTCTCCGAGCGCTCCCTGCGGTCCTTCTTCGTGGGGTACCCGCCTTTCCTCCCCTCCACACCTCCCGTCCACACCGAAGCCACCTTCTCAGCAAGTAAGTCCCAGCACGGCACTGCCTGGAGGTGCACGGGTGCACCTGGGCTTCCGCGCAAAACCTGTGAACTTGAATGTACATGTCTGTATAGATGCAAAAACGCTGGTAAGGAGTGTTGAGACACGCAAATGCAAACAGGTTTACAATGGCATTGCAGTGTCACGTGTGTCAGCGTGGTGCAGGGGGTCAGCCACTGTGATCTGGGAAATCCATGAGCTTTCCCAGTGCTGGCTGGGTTGGTGATGCTGCCTTCTGCCACGTGACAGTGGTTTCTCAAGGGCTCCTTTCTAATTGCAGCTGTGGTTTTGCCTTCACGCAAGGATGCTGGGATCAGGCATCTGCTGCCTGCTGGTGCCGAGCCTGGTGCAAGCCACACGGTGCTGCACCTCAGCAGCCAGCCCAAATCCTGCCTTCGGGGCTGCACGGGGCTGCTCGCCCTCCTTCCTGGAGGTGTTTTCGGTGGGTTTGTTCTGAGGAGTTCACCCAGCGTGCTGCTGGCCGGGAGAGGCAGCCTGACGCTCCTATCCTGGTGCTGGGCACCCCGAGGCATTCTGTAGGGATTGGAGCTTTTAGGAGCGGGGCATGATGCTGAGCCCCCCGGCACCCGCGGTTTCTCTCCTCGCCCTGTATCTCACCGGTTTGCAGGCACCGGCTGCCACTACAGCGGGGCTGCTGCTTCACCCAGTGCCCTGCCAGCATGTGGGACTTCGCCATTTCACAGGATCATGTAATCATAGAACGGTTTGGGTTGGAAAGGGCCTTAAAGATTATCTAGTTCCGTTTCTTTCTTGCTTTCTTTTCTCACCCCCATCAACTGCCATTTGGCAGCATGGAAGAGTCACCGAGCTGCGTCTGGCATCCTGTTGCTCCTGCTTCTTTGGCTTTGGGGACAATGGGACCTGGCAGCAGCTCCAAGGGCAGGCGATGTTATTTATAGAGAGATGCCCAGCTACCTGACTCTGACTGGCACGGCCAGCAGATGTGCCTGGAGCGAGGGTATTTTTGTATTGCTCTTCCCCCTGCAGCACTGGCTGAGTTCAACTTGCAGCCCCGAACGACGGGGAGTAGTGGACCAGAAACCAAGAAATAAAGCCCGTTCTCAGCAAACCGTTGATGTGTCTGGTTGCATTAGGCTTCCTCATGCATCAGCATTGGATTACATCCATGGTGTGATAACCTGATGTAATGTGGCAGAGCAGGAGCGCGATACAATGAGAAGTGATGGACTAGCAAATGACTAGTGCTGCTGGAGAGGTGTCTTCTTTCATTTCCCTCCCCTCGGCCCTCCAACTTTCTTGGCTGCTGCGAATGTTCATTTTCAGAGCTAGATGTGATCTGTGGAGAGAGGTTGATCCCTGTAGAGAGGTTTTAGCATCAGCTACAGAGCTTGCTCCTTGCAGGAGTAGCATCAGTGCGTTCATCAGCCCTCGGTCCTGGGTGCTGAACAGGCTGCAGGCAAATTTGATGCAAGGCAAAAAATAAGCACCGAGTTGTTGTTTTCCTGGTTCTGTCATGTTTCTGCATCGTTTCTGTACCTTTGGGTTGGCTTCAAGGTGCGCCCTGGGCTTCTCTCTGCTTCCATGGCCCCAAACACTGTGGGCGACTTGGATGGGGCAGAGCAGCACCCAGCGAAGTGGGTGCTGGGTGGGAGGCAATGCTGGTGAGAAGGGTGGTGGGACGAAGCCTCGGAGTGGGTTTGCCGGGCTCTCTCCCCCTTGTTTTTGGACCCGTGGGAAGAGCGGGCGCATCCTGCACGCAGCAGCAGGTGCTGAGAGCGGTGCTGGCTCTGCAGAGGGACGATGATGTGCTGGGGTTTAATGGAGCATGAAGCCAGGGCTCGTTATGTCGCGGAGAGAAGATGAGTTATGCCAAGCGGCGCAGAGGCGCGCTTATTTGTAGGGAGGAGTAAACGTCTCTGCGGCTCTCCCCAGCCCCGTGGCGGGAGCTGGAGGCTTCCCCCTTGTGCTGGTGCAGCTTGGGCAGCCTGTCCTCCTCTTGCTCCCAGATGAAGAGATCGCAGCACCAGGACTGAGCACCTTGCAGGTCCTAGGAGAAGCTCCAGACGTGGTTTGGGAATTGCACCTTGCCTGCAGAGCCCTGGCCTGGCATCTCCTGGGGTGCTGGGCTTTCTTGTTGCCTTTAAGGTGCGATGGGTTTCTCGTGCGTTGCTGGCTGAGCAGCCAGGTTTGGTTTCTCCCCAGAGCTCTCCAAGAGCACGAGTCAGTACATCAGCCCACCCTGTCCCCAAAGAGCTCCCTGTCCCCATCCCCACCCTTGAGCCATGGACACGGCTTGACACCAAGTTCTCCGCAATTTCCCATTCCCTAGGAACATGGTTTTAAAAACCCAACGGCAAAAATACCTCTTCCCTGCCTGGCACGGTCTGGATTGATGCGGATTTACTTGTCTAAGCACTGAAACAAGGAAATGTTCCTGTCGGGTTGAGATGCCGGGGAGCAGCCCTGCGAGACCTCATCTCTCAGGCTGAAGGCGACTGTCTCCCGGTGATTTCTTTTCACCACCCAGCTCATCTTGCTGCTTGTGGCAGGAGCGTGCTCCCATCTGAATCATCCTTGGTCCTGATCAGATGCAGGGTTGGATGCTTCTCTTTTATTTTTAAACAGCGGATTTGCCCTGATTGGAGTGAGTTTGCACAGATGTGCAGCTGGAGAGCGAGGGAGAGGACTGTAACCAAGCTGCAGAAAGAGCCTTTCTTTCAACAGATCTCAACGGAGAGGCAAGCTCCCTTCAGGCAGGGCCAGGACCGCCGTGAATTTTGATTTGAATTGATTTTTGCTTGGAAGGGAAGCAGCAGGGAGGAAGGAATCATTTTTGGGGTGCCCTTGAACTGTGGCTTGGCCCTGAGCTAGCCGAGATGTGGCTGAGGGACAGAAGATGGTTTGTCTGGCTGCATCCAGGGCTGTCTCTGGGTGTCTCAGGGAGGGTCGCTCCCTGCAAAGAAGTGACAGCCAGGGATGTAGAGACAGTATTTAGGAGTCAACACCCCATGAATTTGCTAGAAGCACTCAGAAATCAGAATGGATCTTCTCCTTTTTATTGTAAAGGCTGATGTCTAGCAGACCCTGCTTTACCTTGCAACTCCGTTAGCTGGGTGTCCTGGAGTTGGCAAGAGTCACTTGCAGATGCAATTATTCTTAGTATCTCCAGCGTCTTTAGGACACTGATGTGGTGTTGAAGGCAGAAGAGGGGAGAGCTGCAGGTGAGAGAGCCACAGGCAGGTTGCTGCTGGGATTGTGGTGGCCCCTTGCTGGTGATGCTGCGGGAGCAGGGCTGGAGCTAAAGCGGTCTGTGCTCATGCCCTGGGTGTGGTGGCCAGGGGGACATTGAGGACCTGGGGATGTGGCTCTTGGTGAGCAGGGATTGTCCTCACCGCTGCCCTTCCTCCAGCTGCTGTCCAACCCTGCAGAAGAAAAGGAGCACCCAATGCGACCCAACACAACCCAACGCGACCCAACATGACCTAACACAACCCAACGTGACCCAACACAACGCAACGCGACCCAACACAACCCCACACCCTGCATGTACCAGGAGGGAAAAACCTGTCATCTGTCCGCAGCAAACTGAAGCTGCTTGCAAAGCCTCCATGTGCAGGGACCTTGCTGACCTCTTTCTGTGGCCTGGGAGCACAAGAGGAGCTGCAGAGCATCCCCTGGTACATGAAGCTGTGAGCAGTGGTCTCTCAAAGTCTTCCTCTCATAGGGTTTTCTATCCTGGCTGCACCAAGCCCAAGAATACAGCTTTTTCTGGCAAGCCTGATTGACCCTGCAAGGATCCGAACGGGGAGAAAAATCATGATGCTGGTATTTGAGCCAGTGAAGTGACTGCACGCGACGTTTTGGCTATATAAATAGGATTGTCACACTGCAAAGAGGAACTGCCGTTATTATGAAGTGACTTACCAGAGTCTGTTTTCTTACCAGAGATGCTCTGGGAATAGCTCTGCCTTGTTTGCTTCAGCTGCTTTTGATGGACTGAGGTTTCGTGTAGGCCCGCAGGATCGCGGAGCATCCTTCCATCCACAGCAGGGTCAAGGCGGGGACATCCCTGTGCCATGGCACGGCACGACGCGAGCGTATAGGACCTGGGCTCGTGCTGTCTGCTTTCAGATGCGTCTGTGGTTGCACATTTCAAACCTGTATGCACTAATGGAGGAGGGTTGCACCCCATTTTGGCTTGAATTCTGCACAGAGTTTTTATTGAGTGGGGAAAGCTGCCAGGGATGCTGTGCTGAGCGTTGCTGCACCTTCCTTTGCTGCTGTATCTGAGCTGTTCGGGGATATCTCTTATCCTCTTTCAGCCTTGAAACCAACCAGAACAAGCACTGAGGTGCAGAGGTGCCCTGAAGAGGGAGTTTGCACCCTTGGGTGCCCCCAGGCCAGCTCCAGCTGTGGAGCAGCTTGCCGGTGAGCTTGGCTCGGCTCTATGCAGGCAGTAACCTCTGCCAGCATCTCCCATCACCATCACTGAGGGGAAAAATGTCCCGGTTTTGGCACATGGTTTCCCAGAGGAGAAGGAAGCCCGTTATCCCTCCCACCGGGAAAGGAAAACCAGTCTTTCAGCAGTAACAAAAGCCACCGTCGCTGGCTCGATAGAAAGGCTTGGTGCACGGGCTGCGCTGGCTGGGGGTGGCTTGTGGGCTTTG
This sequence comes from Chauna torquata, assembly GCA_013399475.1. Lineage (NCBI taxonomy): Eukaryota > Metazoa > Chordata > Aves > Anseriformes > Anhimidae > Chauna > Chauna torquata. The sequence goes on along the minus strand of VXAL01003879.1, from coordinate 62,468 downwards.
GTGGCAGTGCTGGGACTTGCCCGGGAGCGCCGTGGTGTGGTGAGAAAGGGGCTGCGTGCTGGCCAGAGCCAGCGTTTTGCCCCCGCTGCAGCCCGTGCCTGGTCTCACAGTCCCACAGTTGTTCCTTGGCTTTGTGGTGACTCATCCCATCTTCCTTCCCAGTCCCCTTCCATCGATTTTATCTGTCCCATTCGTATTGTGAAAATAGCCCTGTGTTTGTCGTAGTAGGAGGGAGGGTTTATCGGGCTGTCGCCGTGATGGATAACTATTTGCACGAATTCTCTGCATCTGGAGAGGTGCCAGGAGATGAGTAAGGGTGACAATGTGCCAAGATGCAGTCTCAGTTGTGGTTGAGCTCAACGCACCCCATCCTGACGTGATGCTCCTGGTGTATTTGGCGAGGGTGTTGCCGAGCCCTGGGGCATCCCATCCCTCCCGATCTGCCCCTAGGGAGGATAGAAACCCAAAATAAATGAAATACGGGAGCTTCAGCCGCCCTTCTCCGTGCAATGCAGTGCTCAGGCATCCGCCTCCTGCAGCGGGCGGGGGCTGCAGGGGCCAGGAGGGCGTCACGGCCCCGTCGCCCGCTCGGCAGCATCCCGGCCCCGTCACCTGCAAAGCGCACGGGTGCCACTCAGGGACTTGTCACCGCCGCCTGTCACTGCCGCAAGGTGACAAGGGCTCCTCTCCCCTGTCCGCTGTCACTGCTGCACCGGACACGGCTGTCACCATCCCCCCCCACCGCCTCTTGGCACATTTGATCCCCGTCAAGCGCAGGCTGTTGACTGGAGGATAAAGTGTGCTGTGCCGAGCAGGAGCCGCGACCTTTGCCAGCTGCCTGCCTGCAAGCGTGATGCGGTGGCAGTGGAAAAAACACAGAGGTTTTGGGGTGGTTTTGGGTGGAGGGTGGCAGCTCTGGTACCCACCAGCCTGGCTGTGGGGTCGGTGATGCTCCACAGGGACGGGTTTGCATCCAGTGTAGCGTCACGGGGTCAATTTTCGGTGACTCCAGCAGGTGATGGAGGGTGCAGGGATGGGGTGGGTGCTTGGCTGAGGGGGGAGGGGGGTCCCCACTGTGTCCTCCTCCACAAAATTGCACCCATGCACCTTAAATACAGCCTGGGAGCGGGGGTGGTGGTGGGGGAACCACCCTAAAACTGTTCTCACGCACGTGTGCAAGGGGAATTATGGCTAAAAGAGCTCTGATTTTCAGGCCATAAGTGAGGCTGCAGGTGATGTGTGGATCAGTAATGAATGACGCCGGGGCAGGGGAGGTCAGAAGACATCAATCGCCACAGGGCTGCTGGGGTTTATTAACGAGGCTCTGCGCTGCCATCAAAGGCAGGGAGCCGGCTATCACGGCTGGGTGAGCGTGAGGTCCCTGCCTGGTGGCTCTGCGGGCTCTTTGCATCCCTGTGACCGGCTTTTCCCTGCCCTCTCCTATCACTGGGGGAACAAAGTCCTCCTGGTGCGGATGGGGTGCAGTGTGGATGCTTGGATGGCCGGAGATGCCCACTGCAAAAGGGGTGTGAGTGCCAAACTGGCATGGATCTACCCCAAAAATAGCCCTTCCACAGTCGGAACGGCTCATCCCCTTTGCAGCGGTGCGACGTGCTGCTCCCATCCCGTGGCCACGGGGTTTTGTCTTGCAACTGGCTCTGCTCCTGCTGATTTTGGAGTTTTGGTGGGAGTATTTGTACCACGTCAGGAGGAGGCTGCTGCCTGCATGGAAGCATCCCCACCTTCCCTTTGGGCACAGCCCTCAATTAATAACACGCATGGGAAAAAAGAAAAAGCTGTTTCTCTAGACGCACAGCTCACATGCACAGGTTAAAGGGGAGAACTGCCAATTAACTTGAAAAGCCCCACCAGATCCTCAGGGCTGCTGCGGGTCTCTTCCCCTGCCCGCCTGCGCGCTGCTTGGCGTGTCCCCATCCTGCAAACAGCAGCTCTATTGTTGGGGGCCGCTGTTTTGCGCGTATCATCCCCCGTAATGGAAATAATTAACCGTGAATCACGTAGGTTTCATTTTTGTTCGGAGGTTAAAATCCCTGATACACTTTAATAAATTTTGCAATGAGCACATTTAGAAAGTAATTAAAAGCCTCAGCCATCTTTCCGTCTTGCCCCTCTCCCCCTCCCAGAATGGCAGGATTTAATTGAGGCCAGCTGAAAGTTAGTGGAAATAAATTGTGGATGCTAAAGCAGAGGTTGTAATTTAATTCGGGGAGAGGAGCTGTTCTTGCCTGTTTGGTTCATCAAGGACCGGTGTGTGGGGAATTTTATTTGTTTAATGTGATTTACGGATGAGAAAATGGCATTTAGGGAAGAACAGCGCTTGGTGCTGCAGGGCTGGGCATGGAGTGGTCCGACTCCTTCTGCATCGGCCCTGGGCTGTGAGGGTTGGCCCCAAAACGCATCCGTCCATTGGAGGTTGTGGGTGTTGGGGTAGCAGGAGGGATGCTGCTGCAGGCACTGCGGGGTGGAAAGTGCTGCTGCGGGAGAAGCGCAAATCAAAAATATCGGAATGCCACTGGTATAAAACAGGCTACGGGGGCTCGGGGGCAGCAATTACCTTAATTGACTTTGTAGTCCTCAAGCAACTTAATTACTGACCGTGCCCCAGGGTCAGTCGGGGTTGGAGAAGCCGGCGGTGGAGAAAGGGAAGGAGCCACAGCGTGGTAGGCACTGGGGATGCGGCCGGAGCCTGGCTGCTTGGGGATGCTCAGAGCCTTTTATCAAACGCGCCGAGCTGCGGCGGTGATGGGCGCGGGCATGGAAATGTAACCTTCAGCTGAGCGCAATTAAAGCGCGCTGCTGCCCGCTATATTAAAACGGGATATTAAAGCAAACAACGGCTCTCCCCGCCTGTGGGGATAATATTGGAAGCGTGTTTAGCGAGGGATTTGCCGGCACGCTGAGCAAACGGCCGGGGCTGCAGCTGGGGCCGGCTCACATCGTTTGGGCAGCCTCGTGAACCCCTTGTTGAACACCCAGCCTGCGAACCCTCAAATCTCTTTTTTCTTACCCAGCCACGGTCCCGTTGCCCTTTCTCCTGCCTTTTCCCTTAGCAGAAGCATACAGAGGCTGCTTTTTCTTTTTAATCATCTGTTTGAATAAAAGTTAAATTGGCTTCCAAGCGGCTGATGCTCAGCTTTTTGTTCAGCCAGAAATGCAACCACAAAACGTGATGTCTTATTAATAAATGATGCCATTGCCGTTTATGCTTCATTTTCCCTCTCTTGTTTGGAAATTGTTAAGTGGCTCTGGCAGCTTTCTCGCACCCACATGTGCACAGGTGGATGCAGCACCCGTGGGGCAGGTGCAGCGGCTCCCACCTCGCTCCCTGCCCCAAACTGGGTGCTGGAGGCGGCTGGAGGGGCCAGCACACCCCGATTCCCCCCTGACCCAAAGCTCGGTGTGTCTTCCTTCGGAAAAAGGGGGCCTGCCCGGGTTTCTCTAAGGGAAAAGTTTGGCAAAACCTCATTTTTGGTGCATCCTTTGCTCCCCCTGTGAAGAATGTCATTTGCAGCTTTTGCCTGTATTAAACCCGGCGGTTTCCCTGTCTCATCTCCTGCAGATACGCTGTCAGTGCCTCGCTGGTCCCCACAGATCCCCCGCCGAGACCTGGGAAACTCAATAAAGCACAGGTACGCTGGCCCTGGCATGGGACGGGCACAAGCAATGGGGATGCCAGAGCCATCCCTGGCCTCTCCTTGCTCCCCAGGGGACACGCAGCAGCCTCAGCAAAGCGCGTCCAATGTGATGAGCATCTCCGTTTCCTCCTCTTGGCCGGGATAGGGGCTCTACACTGGGTTCCCTGTTTCCCATGCTTGGCTGCACTGTCCTAGCAGCCCATTTAAATTTTGTTTCAGCTCAGATTTGGGTTAGATAAGGCTTGAGCCGCTATCAATAAAAGCCGTGTATTACCTGTGACCCTGCCAACCTTCAGCAAATTTCCTATCTCCAGCTTATTACCCTTCTGTACCTATAGCAGGAAGGCGAAGCACTGGAAATAGCCTCAGGGCTGCTGTTCGATGTGGGCTGGGAAGCTGAGTCCTGGGGCAAGGAGGGATTTTTGGAGCCGTGGACTCAACGTTGGGTGGGCAAAGCTGGGAAGCTGCAGGGAGTCCTCCCTTGGAGCAGGCTGGGCCCTTCTGTATAAACCCAAGGGAGACTCAGAGATGTGCTTTGGCATCCTTAGGGAGATGCCTTTACCTCTGTAGTAGTGTTTGAGTGCAGCAAAGAAAGGATAAATCACAGCCTGGTAGACATCTGGAAATATTCTTGCTGGAGGAGGGCTGGAGCACAGTGCTGGGACAGGGCAGTGCCACCGCGTCTGTCCCCAGCTGCTCTCTGCCTTTCTCGCCCCAGGTTTTCCACCAAGTACTGGATGTCTCAGACCTGCACCGTCTGTGGGAAAGGAATGTTGTTTGGCTTAAAGTGCAAAAACTGCAAGTACGAAGCTCTTCGTGTTGTTCCTTCATGTGCCGAGGGGATCGTGAGGGCTTTGGTGGCAGAGCTGGGCAGGGGCTCGGGCACGGGGGGGACCATCCAGCATCTCACCAGCTTGCTCTTGCAGGAAGCTTTAATGAGACATGAGTCTGGGTGAAGAAAGCCCCAAAATGGGGCTGAGCCAAGGTCAGGTCTGCATGCAGGGAGGGGAGCAGGGTCCTCAGGGAGGATGCTGCTACCAGAGCTTGCAGCTGGATCCTCGCATCCTCCCAGCTTGCTGTGGTCCTCAGCGTGGTTTTGGGTGCCCACCTCGCAGGGTTATGTGCAGAGCTGTGCGGGGGGCAGAGGATGAGATGGGGGCATTGCCTGGGACCATGGTGGAGAGTCCATAAAGTCAGGCAGGGCTGGAAAAAGACAGTGAGGCGGATGCTAATGCCTTTTAAAATCCAGCATGGTATCATGCAGGCATCAGCACTTAGTAAAACTGCTTCTGGAGACGCAATTGCCTTTGCTAGGGATCAGTGCTGGGAATTTGCTGATTGTCTTCTGGTAACTGAGTTAGCTGGGGCTATTGAGCGATAACGATCGCTGGTGCTGTTGATTAAATGCTGATGAGTTAGCAAACTGGGATTTAAACCTGGGCAAGGAAAGCAGAGTTATTGTGCAGTCTTGGGTGGTGGTGAAGGTTTTCTGGAAGTGATAATACTAAAAACCTTTTTTTTTTTTTTTTTTTTTTAAAGTGGTGATTCTTCAGCTTATTATTCGCTTGATTGTTGAATGCCACCTTCTGCACGCATCGCCCTGTTCCTTTGGGAACTCTTCACCCTTCCCCCTTGTGTGTATAAGGGCTGAAAAATGGCCGGGATCTGTCCTGCTCTTGCTTCCTGCATTTGCTCAGAAAAGAGCAAATGAATCCCACGTTTTTAAAAAGTTGGGGCAAACACAAAGTATTTGTGTTCGCTGACTTTGCTCCAGCCACTCGGCCCAGTGCTACTTTCCCCTACCCAAAACGGGGGGTGGAAAAGCAGGTAAACCAAACAAACAGAGCAAAAAAATGCCCCCAAGCCTCAAATACCAAATTAATCTCTACCTTTCCCTCTAGGAATGGCTTTGTAATAAAAGCCAACATGCAAGGCTCCTGAATTTTCATTACCCAGCTCATTGACTTGTAGCTGCTGCTGTTTTTTCCTCCTTTGCCCTTGGTTTTTGAATTCTTTTCTCTTTTTTTCCCCCCTTTTCCCCTGGTTCTCCCCATCCTCGGGCTCCGGACTCTTTCACATCCCTAATTAGGAGTGAACAGGAGTGTTTTGGGGCGTGGGAGCCTGCTGATGCCTATATGCATGACCCCGGGGTGCAGCCCTCCACGGGCTCCAGCCCCCAGCTCTGCAGAATATTCATCAAAAGGCCCATAAGTGCTCTCATTATTTCGGTTAAATGTCAGAAATGGCAATTTTGGGCTTGGCTGCACCTGAAGGACCGGGGAGGAAGGGTTTGCCCACGGGACCATTGCATTGCCGCGAGCCCCGGGTGCGCGGCGGTGCTCCGGGGCCGCGTCTGTCCCTGCTCCTTACGACTTTCTCCGTGTCTCCCGCCTAGGCTCAAGTGCCACAACAAATGCACCAAAGAGGCCCCTCCGTGCCACCTGCTGATCATCCACCGCGGAGGTAAGGGCCTTTCTTCCGCTTCTGCCTCCCGGGACGCTGCCGCCAGGTAAAACTTTCAGAAGCCCCCGGGCGACTTCGGGAGCCCGACCCTCGACCGAGGCTCCCGAAACCGCTTTGGGCGCTCTGTGAAAATTTTACCGACCGTCTTTTCCGCTTGTAGGGAGACGAGCCGTTCGGGGCGAGGCAGATTTGCATTGCAAACCGCTTCCACCCACCCTCCCCCTGCCACCTTTTCTTTTCAGATTCCCCACCGCACGGGGTAAGTGCCAACAGGTTTTAGCCTTTTGCTAACATTGAGAGCTCAGGGCGGATGCGTGGGACCCGGACCCACCGCGGCTCTCGGTGCATGGGGGTCCCGGCCGTGCCCCTCTGGATGCTCTCGTGGTGCTTTTGGAGCTGCCTGCCCTGAGAGCCCATTGGAAATACAGAGAAATTTGGAAATTCAGAAATTTGGGCATGTTTGCAAGCCCGGAAGGGAGACCTTGCAGCTGGAAGATGGGCGCCGCTTCCCACCTCTTTCCTTCCAGACTTTGGCTGAGTGCTCTGACGACGGAGGACGAAGGGCTGAGATCACTTAGGGGAAATGCTTTCAATGCCGATTCCAGCCTGTGCATTTAATTTTGAGCTAGTAAGGCTGCTCGTGTGTGTTAAGCACCACCCGATCACCGAAAGCCTGCTCAGCAGTTTAATACTGGGGGGAAACGCATTGCGCTGGTGGCACCTTGTGAGGCGAGCCGGGGTAGTTCAGCTCGGCGGTGGGCGACTCCTAAAAACTGGGGTTCACGGCTGTGGGCTGAGAAATTGCTAGAGCCGGAGCTGCCCGCTGCGCGTTTTAGCACAGGAGCAAGGAGCGGTGCGACCTGGGGGCAGTCCCTGCAGCCAGTGTTCAGCACTAATGAAATAACTCCCCCCAAATGCTCCTAAAACGTCCCTGCTGCGAGCAGGAGGCTCTGAGCCGGCTCCTTTGCCTGCTGCGAGGAAGAGGATGGTGGCACTGGGTGGGAAAGTGCTCGTGCTGGCTGAACCCCGGGGCTCCCGGCGGCTGCTGACTCTCTCCGAAGTGCACGTTCACAGCTTCGACGTCTCTCTCTTTTTCTCTCTCCCCTCTCCATCCCTGTCCCCCCTCTCCCTTCTCACTCCAGCAAGATTAGTCCGGACAGAGTCGGTGCCCTGCGACATCAACAACCCCCTGCGGAAGCCCCCCAGGTATTCGGACCTGCACGTCAGCCAGACGCTCCCCAAAACCAACAAACTCAACAAGGTGAGCAGCGCGGCGTGGTGCCCTGTCCCCTGCTCGGGGGGGTCCTTGCCTGGACCCAGGGCTGCACCCAGCAGCCGCCAAGGTTCTGCTCTTGCATTGATGCCCCAAACCCCTCCTGCGCTCCCCAAGAGGGGAACTGGCCCCACATTGCCAAAATCTCAGCGGCTTTTGGAGGGTCTTCGACTACCCCTTGTCTGGGTCCATCCATCACCCCCTGAGCCTGTCCCCTTGCTGCCACTTGCTCTGGGCTGTGTCCTCCCCCAGAGTATCAGACCCCTTTGTTGTGCGGGAGCAGAGCTTTGAAAGACATTCTTAAAGGAAGGAATTAATTAAAAGCAAGAGGGAGGCAGGAGGGGACCAGTGGGTTCTCTCCTGGATGGAGCATCTCCCACTCCTGATGCTCCTTGGGTTTCCAGGCACATCCGCGGCACCAGGCTCTATGGGACTGAGCTGCGAACACCTCGCCGGGTGGGTTTCTCCCTGCGTTTTGCATCCACCAAGGTTACTTCTTTTAAATGGCTCAGAAATCACGTGGGATCAGAGCTACTGCCTGAAACTTCAGGAAAACTGCTCCAAATCAGACAAGGCCAGAGTCTGGTCATGTCCCTGGCCCAGCCGGTCAAGCCAGACCTGGCAGCGCACCTGGCTCTCTTTCTCTGCGCTACATTAATCGCAATAAAACAGCATGGGTTTATTTTAGACGAAATTTAGAGCCTGTAGCAGTTTTTACACCCCAAGCTCTTAGGAGATCCCCAGTGTAATTATCTGCCTCGCTGTTGCTGTGGTTATGGTGTGGTGCAAATGGCTTCAGTGGCACCTGGGGAGGCTGTGGAGCTGCCGCGGGAAGCTAAAAGAAATCGAGATGCATTTTTCTTTTTAGTGCAGCTCCTTCCAGTGATTTTTTTTCATGTAGGCGCTACGCTCTTTTATGTTATTAGAGGGCACTGGGGAAGTGATTCAGCCCACTGGTACGGGCTGGGACAGGAAGGGCATCAGCACTGTTCTCCCGCTGCCGCTGCTGCGCACCATCTTCTTTCTTAGCTTCCCTCTGACCAGAACATCACGGTGTGCACTGCATATTTTATGTGTATCTTATGCTTTGAAAGCTACAGATGAAACTCATGCACGCACCAATGCATGTAGATATATGTCCTAATATATGTGTGCGTATGTAAATCTGCTGAGCTGTACTCAGCTTGGAGGATGCAATGGGGCATTTCTAAGGAGGATCGATAGTAACAGCTGTATCAGCAGCAGCTTGGAAATAGTCCTCGTGCTTCTGCCGAGGCTGCGACCTAGCACTCCCATTCCCGTTAATGTCTCCTCAATAAATGTGCTTCATGCATCAGCAGCCCCTCCTTTCTTTGATGCTTCTAAAAGCATTTCTTTAAAGATATCCTGTTCTCTGTGCATAGCACAGAAATTTCATTCTTTGTGGCATTCAGTGTTGGTTTAAAAAAGAACTTGCTTAGCCAAGACTGCTGTGTGTGTCAGGATGGACTATACAAAGTGTACGTGGGTTTCCCGGAAAGCCCAGCTCATTTAAAACCTAATCAATTGGGACAAAATTCCCTGTAGGGGGAGGCTGGTACAGGTTTTTGGAGGGGTCTTGCCATGGGTGAGCATCTCTGGAGGTGGGAGCTCAGTGCTGCAAAAAATCAGACCCTGCGAAGTGTCTCCATGTTGGGCAGCATGAGCATGGGCAAGGTGGGAAACTCTGGGCTCAGTTTTCCTTTTCAGACACTCAGATCCTTCAGGTCCTCAGCCCCATTTTGTCCCAGGTGGCCCTAACTAACCCATCCCAATGTGCCCTATCACAGTCATCCTTGCCTTGATTAGGAACAATTAATGGAGGGCAAGGTCCATGAGCATGAGGAGATGCCTTGGGATGCTCAGATGCTGCCTGGAGAGCCTTGGCCGGTCCTGTCAAACCTGCCTGAAATCAGCCCCCTGCTCTGAGCGGGGATCTGGGGTTTGGCTGGGAGGAGGTCAGCAGAAGCTGCCAGGTCCATTGTGTCCATAAGGACCAAGCCCCAGGAATGCAAGTCCCCAGCTCTGGTCTCTGTGACTGTGGATTTGGGACGCCCACAGCTGCGGGTGCATAGCACGGAAGGTCTGGCAAAGGAGCCCCATTTCGGGTGTGAGATGGCCTTGGTGCAAACTGTGAATACGAATGGCTTTGGAAAAGGCCAGGCTGGGGGTCTGCTTGTTCTCTAGGGCTTCTGAAAGTATGGGACTGGGGTGACCTGTGTCGCCGTCACTTGTCACCCGGTGTCCTCTGTGCTGGAGCACCGTGCAGTGGCACCGGCCGGCACTGCTCTCACCATCTCCTCTCTTCTTCGCCCCGCACCGTGTCCCACAGGACCACATCCCAGTGCCCTACCAGCCAGACTCCAGCAGCAACCCGTCCTCCACTACCTCCTCCACGCCCTCCTCGCCAGCCCCGCCACTGCCACCCAGCGCCACGCCGCCGTCCCCGCTACACCCCTCCCCGCAGTGCCCGCGCCAGCAGAAGCAGTTCAACCTGCCAGGTACAGTGCTGGGCTCCCCACCTCCGCATCTGCTCCGCGACAGACGTGCCACGGGTCTGCCGGGGGTGTTCTCGGGGTAAGGGTCTGCTCCATCCGCTCACCTGCCCGGACTTACCCTGGGATGGGGAGAAGTGGAAGTAGAAGAGAGCAGCAAAAATGAGTTTAGGATAATTTAGCTTGGGAGGGACCTCGGGAGTCTCTTGCCCAAGCTGCTGCTCAAAGCAGGGTCAGAGCTCAGGGCTTTATCCAGTTTGGTCTTGAGAACCTCCAAAGCTGGAGCTAGCAGAACCTCCGCGTGCAACCTCCAAGGCTTGAGGCTGCTAAAACCTTTCCAGGCGTGATTTAGTCATGGCATGTGCCCAATGAGTTGCCTCAATGGGAAACAAGGTGTTATCCCTCTACTAGGGTACCTTGAGTTGACGTCTCTGTGTCTTAGGGGTGAAGTACATCCAACCAGCTTGTTTGCAGGGCCAGGTCAGAGTGCACGTGGGGAGTGGCTGGCGCTGGGAGGACCTGACATGGCTTGTCCCACTGAGTCTTGCCTGGGTGCCTGCGTCCCGAGGGTGGAGGGACCTGTCTGCCTGGAGCACGTCTCCTGGAGCTTGGTCTCTCCAGGGAAGGTGGAAGAGGAAATGTGGTCATGGCGTGCTGGTCCTTGGTGGCTGCAGGACACAGGAGATGCATTAAATGACCAGAAAAGCCCCTCCTGGGCTGTGAATGTACCAGTGCCTGCCCCGGCACTGCTGCCTGCGGGATGTCCTTGGGGCAGTGCAGCTGCTCCAGGAAATGTCCCTTCCTGGACGTGTGGGGACAGCCCAGTGTCACTCCTGGCAGCACACAGGGGCTCAGCGGTCCCCAACCACCGCCTTTCCTGCCTGCCCACTCCAGCTGCTCCCGAAAAGGAGGGACGAGTGGGACTCGTGGCTCTGAACCATCTCCAGGACGCTGAGACAGCTGTGGCCAGCCTGGCGCCAGTGACCCCATTTGGTCCATGGCCTCGTGCTTCTGCGCAGCCCCTCTTGGATGGGACAGTGGCCAGGAGGTTGGGTCCCTCCTGCATCCCGAAACCCAGGGTTAATGAGCTGGTCCGTAGGGAGAGCAGGTGGGACAGCTTCTCCGGAGGAACCAGATGGCACCTTTGTGCTCTGCTGGTCCTGCTGTGATGTGGCGATGCCTCCTTCCCATCCTGACAAGCCTTCAGCTGGAGAGGAGGAGGAGGGAGGAGATGGCTGGCCAGATCCATCTCCACAACAACAAATGTTTCCAAAAGCTGAAAAGCAAACCAGCAAGGTGCTCGTGTGCCCGGACAGGCTGCAGCCATGCAGAAGAGCCACGCTGGCTGGAGTGTGCCAGGGTTTGGTTGGGATGCTGGAGGGGGCGAGGAAGACAGCGGAGGAAGGCGGAGAGGTTGCGTGCCACCAGCAGAGCCACCTCTGCTCCTCCGCTCCCACCCTCTAGGGACAAAGCACCCCGATGCCTGGGCAGTGTGGCCCCAAACATCCCCAAACCACTCCCTGAACGAGCCCTGGACCCTGCTGGGGCTCTGGAGGGTCCCCCAGGAATGTTTGGTGCCCCCATCACGCTTTGCTTCTGCAACAGAGACCTCTTTACAGGTCTTTTGAGACATTATTTCATGTTGTTTGAAGTGGTAAATGCAGAAGGAAAGCCCATGGCTGGCAGGAGCACCTCCTCACCGGGGCCTGGGGCTGGCAGGGATGGAGCGGGGCAGGTTCAGACCCCGGCACCTCGGAGGGGCTCACTCTCCGCTCTGATGCATGTGATGAGCAGAGTCCCATGGTGAACAGGAGCTGGTCGGACACAAAGCAGGACTTACCGCGCTTTCATCTTCCCGTGCGGGAAGTTCAGAGCGACCTCATCAAGATGGTCATCTTGGGGATTAGGATTTGAGCTTGGAAATTGCAACACGGTGACTTTTTTTCCCCTGAATTACCTTTGAGTCTTCTTTGATCTCAGCTTAGGTGTGCTCAGGTCCCGCTGCAGAGCTGATGATGGTCTTTGGGGTCTTGAAGCTCAAGAGGAGAAGCTGAGGGTCGGTCTTTGGGGTCCTGAAGGTTAAGAGAAGGTGTTTTCTGAGCTGGTGACAGCCTCTGGTGGCCTCAGCAGCTCTGTCTTTGCTCACGCTTACGCAAGTCTAACCAGCCCTGGCGGTGGGGAGCTGACGGAGGGTCCCACCAGACCTTCTGCAGCGTTGGTTTGGCAGCAGCTCCCGGGCTGCAGACCACCACCAGCTCCTCCGAGTGCACCAGCAGGGATGCAGCCCTGCGCTGGAAGGACGTGTCTCCAAAGCTTGGCAAAAATACACGTTTAGAAGGGCTGGATCAAGCAAAAATGGGTGCAAGCAGCTGTAAATTCATCGCTTGGTGTCTGCCGGGCAAGTTGCACCACTCAAACCCACGGGCTTTTGCTTGCAACCAGGCGTCTAAATCCCACAGGCAGCATCAGCACTCTCCAAATGTTAATTACTGGTGTAAAGGAGTTGCTGATGCTGGCGAAAAGAGGAGTGAAGTTTTAATAGATGACGAGCGGCTAACCCAACCGTAGTGGCTCTCGTCCCTCGAGCACTGCTCACGGGCTTGGCATTTCTAGAGGCACTGAAGAGCTTACAACAAAAACGTGTAAGAAGGACATGCTGGAAACGCAGGAGGGAAAGTACCTCTGCACACATTTAATAGGCCTGGGGAGTCGAGGGGGCGACGGATTGTGTTATCCCTGGGTCCCGCGGGGATGCTGGGGCAGGGACCGGGCTCGGGGCTGGTGTTTCGCGGTGCGGGACCGGGCGCAGCCCTGCCTGGCCGCGGGGTCGGGGGCTGCGCAGGACTCGGCTCCGCAGGTCAGTGTTTAACCCCCTCTCTCTTTTGCAGCCTCCCATTACTACAAGTACAAGCAGCAGTTCATTTTCCCAGGTAAGCCTCCTCAAAAGTCTCTCCTACAAAGCAGGGTGCTGAGAAATACCCCCCTGGAGAGGGGCAGGATCCGGCCAGGTCACCCTCACCCCCACTGGGGGTGGGTGCATGGCTGGGTTTGCGCAGGGTGATTGTGCTGGGGTGGGATTTCTCCCCCAAACCAACATATGGCTGCAGGACTGCGCTACGATGCTGCAGGGCTGGGTGGCCCGAAGTTATAGCCAGAAGTGCACCCGGGTGAGACCCGAGGTTTCGGGGGGTGCAGGGAGGGCTCTGCCCCCTGGGTGCCCCAGCCGGCTCTCACTGCGCTCTCTCCTCCCCAGACGTGGTACCCGAGACGCCGACCCGAGCCCCGCAGGTGGTCCTGCACCCCGTGACCTCCAACCCCATGTGAGTGTGGGTCCTTTTAGAAATGCCCTTTGGGAAGCATTCAGTGAGCGAGGAATTTAATGGATAGGAGCTCGGGCCAGGGTGAGGTGTAGCTCCTCGCCCACACTCCCCGAATGGCGTTGGCAGCCTGTTGGGGGGTCTGAAGGATCTTGGCTCGTTCTGGAGGAGGCGGTCAGAGGGATGGGGATGGAGTTGCTCTTCCCGCTGGTGCCTGGCAGCATGGAAATTAATGGCCAAGTGGCTACGTTAAAGCTTTTTTTTTTTTTCTCCTGAGCCAAATATATGTGGGAACCAAACACAGCTGTGAGGAGACAGAGACAGGGAGTTTTTTACATCATTTCCCTCCTGCTGATGTGGTCCTGCCTCTGAGATATGGGGTTGGTATTCACCCCATCAGGTCCTGATGTCAAAACCAAGTGGGGCTGGAAGGGTTTTTTTTTTCTTCTTTTTTTGGAAATTAGCTTTGAATATGCAAAACCTGTGATTCTCCTCTTGCTTGCCCCCCTGCAAGTAACCCACTGAAGTTACCCCAGACATGGCTGGGCTAAAAAGCAGACTCTGCTCCATGCGCTTGGCTACTCCGGAGACATCCATGCCAGGAAGAGTCTGCTTCTCCTGCAGCTTGCAGACTTCTGCAATCCTCGCTGCTGCAGCTGGGAGCTGCCCGAGCAACTCCTGCTCCTCTTCCCCCACCGAATTTCCCAAATTCCTCATTAGCTGCTGTGCACGGCACACCCCTGCTCCTGGAGCTGTGGCAGGAGGCGCAGTGTGAGCGGAGGAGGACAAGAGGAGCTCCTGGCCCAGGGGGCTGGGATGCTCCACTGCTTCTGCTGTGGAGGCAAATTCGGGTGCTCTTTGCAGGGAGGCACCCTGAAACCTCCACCTCTCCAAAAAGAATTGAAAACTCCATTTTTTCTGTCTTCTGACACCTGGCCAGCCGCTTTCGCTGATGTTCACCGGGGAGGTCCAACTGATCTTAGAAACCACCCAAACGCTCCATAAGCACGTGCCCCAGTGCTGCTTCAATGTGTTCAAAGCCACGCAGTCCCGGAGGGGCTTCTTGTCACCAAATCCATCCTGGAGCTTCACAGAGCCAGCAATGAATCCCACCCGTCCCCTTCCCGTGTGGGCGCGACCACCCGCTTTTTGCTCCATCGGCCCTTTGGGTGCGAGCCGATGGGGATGGCCGGGACTTGGCAGGGAAGGGGCGACTCTCCCAAATTAGCAGCAAGGCTAATCAGCAGGCACTTCTCCTCACCGATCCCTTGGGCAGGAGTGATGTACTTAACGTTGTTTTCACACCATGGTTGTTGTTTTTTTTAACAGCCTGGAAGGAAATCCATTACTTCAAATTGAAGTGGAGCCCACGTCAGAGGTGAGCTGCTGTGTATTTTGTTTGTGGGGTGAGAGGAAAAGCTCAGAAACCGAAGTTGGTTAAGGTGGGGATCAGGGATTTGGCATTTTGATGCCTTCATCATCTATACATCTCCAGATGCAATTGCACAGAACTGGCTGGGCTCGGTCTGGGGCTCAAGGTGTGTCACAGGAACCAGGTGAGATTAGCACCTCCGCAAGGCATTTGCTGCTAACTGAGTTAACAGCCAGGCCTGATCCAGCCCAGGCACTGAGGGACATGGTTTAGTGATGGGACTCTGTCGCTCAGGTCGATGGACTTGGTGATTCTGAAGGTCTTTTCCAATGTAGATCATTCTGTGATTCTGTGCTGCTCCTGTGTTCCCAACCGAAGCAATGGGTCCCTCAAGTTTACAAGCAATGAGATTTGAGGAGATGCATTGAAAATTTGGTGTGGGGCAGGTGTGAAGGGTGAGGACCTGCTTGGCAGCAGTTTCTACCCGTTTTATGGCACGTTGCGCGGTGCGGCCCCATTGCACATCCGGGCAGGGGCGGCAGGTGGGTGCTGGTCCCCACGCGCGGTCACCTCCCTGTCCCCCTGCAGAACGAGGAAGGCGCCGAGGAGGCACAGGAGTCAGAGGACGACTTTGAGGAGATGAACCTGTCGCTCCTCTCTGCCCGCAACTTCCCCCGCAAGGCCAGCCAGACCAGCATCTTCCTCCAGGAGTGGGACATCCCCTTTGAGCAGCTGGAAATCGGCGAGCTCATCGGCAAGGGCCGCTTTGGGCAGGTCTTTCACGGCCGCTGGCATGGGGAGGTGGCCATCCGCCTCATCGACATCGAGCGGGACAACGAGGACCAGCTGAAGGCCTTCAAGCGGGAGGTGATGGCGTACCGGCAGACGCGGCACGAGAACGTGGTGCTCTTCATGGGAGCCTGCATGAGCCCTCCCCACCTTGCCATCATCACCAGGTAAGCCCCAGCATCTCGTGCTCATTGCGAGTCATGTTTTCTTTCCAAAATGTCCTCCCGCATCACACCCTACCTCTTGCCAAGGTGCCAGGAGGTAAGGCTGGCCATGCCAGCCTCCTCATCCTGGTGAGCGGATGTCCTCCACCTCCTGTGACTTATGCTGTGGGACAGCAAGCCCTCCTAAGCAGGGCTAGGCAGATTCATCTCTTGTAAAAGTGGAGCCTGATGGTTTGTTTTAATCAAGAGGAGCGTAGCGTGGTGCTGTCTGTGCGAGGGACTGGCAGCTTCTGTTCTGGAGGGGTTTCTGCATGGTCCCCTGCTCGGTGCCTGGATGGCTGACGGGCTCTGGAGCGTGTAAAGCAGCGGGCCAGCAGGCTCCACGAGTAACTCGGTGTTGTGAAAACGGGTCGGGCATCTGAAGGCTTAACAGGGTGTGAGTGTTGTGTCAAATTGTCCGCGAAATGGCCAGAAGGGCAGCAGAGGTGTGGAAAACCGGGTGCCTTCAAGGAGGGCTGGTGCTCCAAGGGGCTGGAGCTTGTCCATGGGGGCTCCTTGCTCTCAAGACCTTGCAAGATGAGTCACGGTCTCCTGGAGCGTTTCCTTCCTTTCCCAAAGTATTTGTCCCCGTGGTATGCCAAGAATTGTGCATGGGACTCATAGTGAGCTTGGGATGGGGCCAGGGGAGGGAGACGTTGCCTTCAGGAACGGAAGCGGAGGCACCTGCCGAAGAGACACTTTCAATTACCCCATGTCTCTCCTGATCACCGAGGCTTGACCTGCCATCATGTAAAATACATTTATCTCTGAATATTCAGTTATTTCCCTCACCTCCGACTACGTCTGCAGCCGCAGGGCTCGCCGTGGTGCTACTCGGAGAAGTTTCCCCAAGGTGAGGTCGAATTTCCAACCTGATCCTGGCAGTGTTTCAGAAAGTCCGTGCTGCTGCAGCAACGCAGCGAGCCCTTTGCAGGGCGGATTTGCTTGGCTTTTCAGACCTATTCAGTACTAGAACCGGAGCGATTTATTTTATTTTTTTAGCTCTGAAGTGTTTTCCATTCTAATGCCTCTTTATGTAAAACCTCTCAGGTGCCGTTTTTGACAGTTTGACAAAATAAATATGTGCGCTGCAGTAGCTTGATGCATTAATATTAGGGCTGCAAAGCACACCGCTCAGCTTTCTTTTCTTCCCCAGCTGCACTCGGTCCTTTTTAAGGTCAAAGTAAGGTGTTATTGGATTGCCCGAGATCCAATGACCTGTGCTCACAGCACCTCCGAGCGTTGCATGCTCTTCGCCTGCAATCAGGAGCCCACTTTTATCCCTATTCTTCGAAGGCTGGAGCAACGTTACTGTAGTTTTTCAGTTACAGCTGGAAGGTGTTTAGCTTTCTCCTGCTGTGATTGTGCTTTCTGCACGATCTGCTTGTGGCCGGAGTTGGTGCTGGGCTGGCTACGAGGATGCAGGAGAACTGAGGAGGAGGAGAATGGTGGATGGAGACAGAGCAGTCTCAGTGGATTTTTGGAAGCCCCAGACCGCATGTCACTTAGTCCTGAGGTTATTTCCAGGCACATTGTATTCCCTTTGTGGCTCCCCGTGGGGCTTTATTCTGCTGGCACGTCCTCAGCAGCACCACTGGGGCAAAGCCCCGCTTGCATTTCCCCAGCCAGTGGTGCAGGGATGCTCCCTGTGTCTGGGGTCCCTGCCATGTCTATCCTTGGTTGAACATCTTTGGGGGCTTCCTGGGACATCTCCATGCAGCTTCTGTAGGAGAAAGACTTCTCACCACAGTGGTGGTCTCCATTTCATGCGTGTCTCCTTACCTGGCTTCCCTTGTTGGACTAGCAGGTAGGTGTAAGAGAGAAAAGACAGCCTTGGAGACTCTTCTGCCACGGTACAGGCAGGAGCTGATGTTTGGGCGCTGCAGTGAAGAGGACAACATGGTGTGAGCTGGACTGGGAGTGGTCCAGGATGCTGGGAATGGTCCAAGATGCTGGTGCTGGAGGAGGGAAGCTGAGGATGCGCAGAGAGGAGTCTCCTCTCTCCCAGAAGAGTCCCTGCTCCTTGTGGGTGCCCAGGGGTGCCCACTCAAGGACACGGAGAAGTTTCTCCACTGAGAAAAGAGCAATCTCTTGTAGCTATTCCAGAACCCCCAGCTTCCTGCGGCACGCTCAGAGCAGCTGCCTCTGCCTGCAAGGGGCTTCACCGTGCTGTGCAGCCCAGAGGGTTATTTATAGGAGGGTTTATTTTTGCTTTTTCACATCCCTACATCTTCCTTCCTGCTCACTCATGTTATTCCTGGCCAGTCTCATTAGCAGACAGCGATCTCCCCCTCCAAACCTTGCAGCCTATGTGCAGCTTCCCGAAGTGGAAGCAACATCGCAGCCGAGGGGAAACTGAGGCAGCGCTTATTTCCCGTGTGTTAAACATTGCTCTGGCCCGAGCATCCTGAGATGTCTCCTCCTGACACAAGCCCACAAGTTGGGAAAAGGGAGAAATTTGGCTGCTTGTAGGAATTCAGTGGTGGTTTGCACAGTGGTGGCTCCGTCAGAGCCGCTAATGGATTTTCTCTTGGGTAATGAGCGGTGGGGACAGTTAACATTCATCTTAATTAGTGTTGAGCAAGAGCGAGTGGGAGCCGTAGTGCTGCAAGTACCGCTTAATGGGTATTGCGGAGCCGCGCGACGAGCAGCACCGAAGTCCTCAGCTGGGTGGAAATGAGGGAGTGAAAAATCACAGTTTGTGCTGCACACGGGGGAGTGAGAAGCGGCTCTTGCCGGCGATGAATGAGCCAAAGCCGGGCCCGGGTGAGCTCCCTCTGCTGCTGTCCCCATCCGCAGCCGTGGGGAGGGAGGTGACGCCTTGGGCACCCAGGAGGACCACGCAAGGACAGAGTCGTGCGGTTTTGCAGCGCTGTGAAAATGGCTTGAGCCACCCCTGGGGGCAGCGGGTTGCAGAAACTATGGGCTTTGGCAGCCTGTGTGCTCCTTCCTGGGGAAAAATAATAATAAAAAACTAGTGCTTACTGATCCTTTCTGTTGCTCCTGGATCTGGGAGTGGGAGAGGGGCTGAGCAGCTTGGTGCTTTTTGCGGGGGGCTCTTATGGGACAGGAAAGTTGTTTGGAAGCAGGAAAAAAAGACAGGAAAGCTTAGCAGGGGCTTTGCACCCACCAGCCTGGGATGCTCCTGGCTGAGTTTTGGGCTCTTTCTCCTCGTGGTCCAATGCCGGAGTGACTCCAGATTTACCAGGGTGCAACCAGGAGCCAGATCCGTCACTGCTAGCCATCCTGCCTGGGCAGAGGAGCCGATGGGAGCGCGCTCTGGTTGATGTCCCTGGTGTAATACGTCGGGAAGACCAAAGAGAACGCTGAAGAACATTAAGAATTAAGCCTGACAAGGCCAGGACTACATAAGGAGGATTAATTTGTTGAAGGTGCCTTTCAGCAAGGAACTCTGCCGGAGAGGGAGCATCTCTCGGCGCCTCCCCAAGCTGGTCCTTGGAGGGAGGGAGCTGAGTGCTGAGGATGAACATAAACCAAGGAAAAGCATTCCCAACGCTTTGCTCTGAGCAATAAGGCATTTCAGACGTGAGACTTTGAAGGCATCTCCATGCAAAGCAGCTGCTCGGCACAGGGCTGGCAGCTGGCTTGCTGAAGCTCCAAGACACCCGCGCCGCCCAGCGAAGAGCAGCCAGGGCTGCTCTGCAAGCCAGATATCAAGGCTGAAAAGTGCCCTTTTGGCAATATCTAACTCAAGGGTTCTGCTTTTTGCTGTTTTACCATGGGGGTGGTTTAATGCGGGGTGGTTGCTGTTGGTCCTCCTTGCATTGCCTCCCGTCCCGGTCGCCCGAGCAGCCGGAGGTGGGGAAGGTGCAGGGATGTGCTGCCTCTGGCTCAGTCCGGGATCAAATTGGAAAAGGGATGAAAGGAAGAAAACGCTCAGAGGTTTGCGGTTTAAATGGCTGGAACAGCGGTTGATGGGCTGCTGGGGATAAAGGATGGCATTGCAGCGCCCAGGAGCTCTGGACCTGAAGACCCATGTTTCTGCAGTAAGGGGAGCTCCTCTCCTCCTGACTTCTGGTGTCCCGGCTCAGCTGCCCAGGATTTGGGGCTTGTAGACCCCAATGCTTATGCAGCTGGGGGATGAATACTTAACAGGATTTGAAGGACAGGGGTTTTTCTCCCTCAGGTGCTTCATCGGGGAGCAGAAGCAGTGAGGTTTTGCCTCCCATGAACCTCCCCACGTTCGAGCCCTCCAGCACCTGCTTTGGGGGCTGAAGGAGCAGCCTCCTTTCCTGCCTTTTCGGTTGTTTTTCTCCTCCAGCTTCTGCTGCGTTTCTCTTTCCATAGCATTTAAAGTAATGAAGCTCATAGATCATATAATAAATAGGTATCGACTTCTTGCCACAGGCTGGATCAGAATTGATTGACCCGTGGGAATACACTTCTTTTCAATCAATAGGAGGCCATCAGGCTGGATAAATCTTGATAACGACTGACAACAGGAAAGTCAATATGTGTATTAATATATACATTAAGCAGGCATATATCTTCCGCCTGGAGACAGCGGTGCTCCTGGCAGCATGCGGAACGGGACAGGTGGGGAGGAGACTGAAATACCTGGAGTAAGAGAGGGACTGGGGATGGGGAAAGGCACCGACATGGTCCCCTGCGATGTCTTGTGTCAGAAGGAGAGCTCGCTGGTTTGGGGCTGACACATCACGTCTCGGCTTGTGTCCATCCCCGTGGCTGGCTCCTCGTTAGCACCGCATTAACGTGGTGAACACAAGTTGTGTTTTAAAAGTGCTTAAAAACACCATGCAAATTTTTCCGTGTTGGCCGTGGCTTCTTCAGGTGGGTACTTAACGCAGCGGGGCTCGGCGCTGAAGCACTTTCCTGGAGAGGAAGGGATTGAAGCGGGCGGCTGAGGGCAGCCCGTGGTGAAGTGCCCCACTGGGATATGGTCCCACCAAGGCTTCCAGCTCTGCCCTTCGCTGTAGATTGACATCTCAGCATGATTAATTAGGTTTTGAGCCTCCTCAAAGCATGGAGGGTGGTTTGCTGGGGTAGGTGACGGGCACGGCGTGCCAGTGTCCCTGTGCTCAAGTGGCTCTGACTGTCCTGCCCGGCCAAGCAGGAGGTGGCCCAGGGGGAACGGGTCCCTGCTGTGACAGCGGTATTGTTTTTTTGTTAATAGTTATTATGATGACTTCCAAAGTGGAGTCGGGTTCGAGAGAAGCTGCCATCTTGATCAAAAGGCTTGCTGCGTCTTCAAAAGCAGGGGTTTCTTTGTTCCTTTGGCTTCCTGAAGTTCAAACTAGCAGGAGGACCAGGGAGCAGGGAATACATGAGGCTCCTTCAAAGGCGAGGAGGGGTCAAAGCATCCTTGCGCATCCCCGTGCACCCAGCCAGCCCTCCCCAAGCCGATTACGAGCATGCCCTTTCCAAAGGCATCGAGTATCAAGTATTCTGGGATGACTCATTTGCAAGCGGGGCTTTAGATAAGTTGCTCGGGACCATGGCTGCTTTGTATTCACCTGTCTCATAGCTCTTTTACAAGCAGCTGTAGAAGAGCTCGTCTCCTCTGGCACTATCTCCTTGAAATAAAAATGCACAGAGTTTGCTTTTTCTAACTAACTAGTTTCTTCCAAAGCCGCGATAGGGTTGAAGCCACTTTTCGGGGAGGCTGATCTCCCTCCTCCTCCTCCCCCAGCCCTGCTGGCTCCGCACCATCGTGCGTGCCAGCTGCTGGAGGCGCAGGGAGGAAAACTCCCTGCCTCCGTCGTGTCCATCCGAGGATGGTGGCACTTCCATCGGGCAGCGCCAGGCCCGCTGCGGAGGAAGAAAGCGAGGGGCGAGCGCAGCGATGCGTCTTCGCAGCTGCTCTGTCGCCCCGCGCTTACTTTGCTCCGCACAAAGCGGGCGCTGAGTCGCGGCAAGGTGCAGGCCGGGGAGGTTTGGCTGAAAACCTTGCTCCTGGAGGGTGGTGAGTTCCCTCCCTTGCTGCTGGAGCTTTGGGAGGTCCCAGTTGGGAGATTTTTGTAAGGAAACAAGTGTTTCCTGATTGATAAAGTCAGGGAGAGCCTGGCTAAGCAGTCGTAGCAAGCACCTTCAGATAGGAGGTAGAGTTTGTCCTGAGAAGTATCCTCCCCATGACAAGGGATGCTCCGGGAAGTTCCAGGCTCAAGGGATGCTGCTGCTCGGCAGGAGGGCTCCTGCAATGCCTTGGACTGATGCATTTTTTTTGCTGGTTGTGGGCCAGCAAGGAGGGATTGTGTTCCTCCATTGCCCGGGAGGAAGGAAACCCCACACTGTGTTTGTCAAAAGCAGTGGGAGCGATGAGGAAGGCGGCTCCCTGGTTGCCAAAGGGCGTAGCGACGAGGCGGAAAATGAAGTTCAAGCCGTAGTCCCGGGGCTGGAGCGTTTCCATGCTCGGTGTCGGGGTGTTAGGTGCTTGTGGATAAGGGAAGAGCTGCTTCGCTTCACATGGAGGTTTCGGCAGCAGAGCATCCTGGCAAATCCAGCCCTGGCAGGGCTGGAATTTCTTAGTCCCTGATCACACCGGGTGCTGCTGGCATCCCAGCCGGGAATGCACAGCTATGGGTTCCTGCATGGCACCCGTCACAGGCCAGCTGTCCCTTTGCTGGTCCTCCTTGTCAAGTAACAAGTCCCAGCAAAGCGGCTCTGGTTGCTGTGGCAGTGTCTTTCCTAATGTTACCCAACGATTGCTTCTTTTCTGTGAAACGGTAAAAAAGCAGTAAACTGATGGTGGATATGGAAGAAGCCAAGCAGCCTCTGCAGAGCCCTTTGCTCTGGTTTTCCTCGAGCTCAGATGTAACCTGCTGGCAGGGGTAGTTTTATATTAAAGTACTTCTTATTAATTCCCACTCTCTCCTCCCGTCTCTCCCTTGGGTGTATGATGCTGGTTATCACCATGGCATCTGAGCCGGTTCCCCATAAATCAACTCAGCAGCAAGCTATGAGCTTGCTGAGGTCTGGCATTTATCAGTTTGGGGTGTTCAAAGCGATCCTATTTAATGGGCCACTGTCACATTTGTGTAGATGGTTGGGCAGAGCGGAGAAAAGCGCAAAAAAAAGGTTAAGGTAACAGCATCAAGACCTGAGCATGGCTGCCGAGGTACCATCGATGCTGAATTTATTCTGGCACGAGTGAGCGGGAGCCAGGCTGAGGTCTTAAACCCTGTCGAGATGATGACCGGCAATACTGCAACAAGGAAGAGGCCGCTTCCCCATCAAATGGCAAAAATATCAAGAGGCAGCGCTCCTGTTCTTCCTAACTCATCCCTCCCAAATTGTTCCTCTGCAAGTCACTTTGGCTTTGCTCCCATTGCTGATGTCTCCAGCCCACGCTGGTGAAATGCAGAGTGTTTATAAAGCAATTTGGGATTTGGCTTGCTTGGCTGAACACTTCAAAAACTCATTTTGAATAGCAAGCATCTGCAGTGGGAGGGAGCTGGGGCTGTCCTGGCGCTGGGGAGGCAGCGGGGTAACACTTTGGGTTGAAGTGAGGACCAGGGGACCCCAGGTTCCGAGGGACTTCAGCATCTCCCCATGGGCTCCGGGTGGGTTTGGTCGTGTGTCACCACCTTGCCTGCTCTGCTGACGGGTGCAAGCGGAGAGGTTCAGGTGGAGGAGACGAGTATTTGCTTCGGAACACATGCTTCAGCAGTGAACGAGCTGGGATCTGTCTGAAGACGCAGCTCCACCGCCTTTGTCCCAGGTGTCACGCCGGCCGTGTGATCGCAGCCGGGTGGGTGCCGCCTCCCAGCACCGACCTCTCGAAGCGCAAAGACAAGGCGGGCACGCATGCCCCCAGAGCCGCGCTTTGTGTGCTTTGTGGCTGCTCCTCCCGCCCGGATGGGGACTATTCACGGCGGCGAGGAATGAGAAGGACCGAAATTGTGGAGAGCTGCCGTGAAAAGGTTCTGCAGGTGCTTGCTAAATAGGCTCAGGTGCTGCATAATAGGTGCAAACAGGGCTTTGTGGCTGTTTTGGCAGCTCCTTATCCAGCAAGAAATCTCTAGCAAGGCTGTTTGCTGGGTGAATTCATTTGGAGGAGTTACTCATCAGCGGGGAGCGCGAGGAGTGAGTCACGGGACTGCGTCCCCAGGGTCGGAGCAGCGGAGGTGCCGTGTCCCACCGTGCCAGGTCCCACCGTGCCAGGTCCCACCAACGGCTGCTTTCCTCGCACCAGGGCTCCTGCTGTGTGAGGCCACTGCCTCGCTTAATGAAGTCCTCCTGTTTGTAAATGAAGCAGAGATGCGAATCTCATCAGAAAGGGGCTGCAGGTTATCGCTGTGGCTTAGAGAGGCAGCAATTGGAGGCTTTTTTTTCTCCTGACCAGCCGTTTTTCTAGGAAAACAGCTGGTCTTAACTCACTTTGGGGTTGAAACCAAAGCCTGTTCCAGTGCTAAATCTTTGTTGAGTTTGTAATGTTGATTCGTGACTAATTCAGCCCATAAGCAACTTTTGGTAGCGGTTTGCTCTGGGGGGAAATTGGCATTTGCTCGGGACTGGGGAGAGCTGGGGTGACATGTGCGTGTGTGCGGCCGGAGACTGCGAGGTGGCAGGGACCTGTTACATTGCGGAGCTTAAGCTCTACAGGTCTATTTAGCAAATCAGTGCAAAAAACTTCATGGTGGAAAGAGAATTCATGCCCATCATTATTTTGCACACTTTCATTCCAGTTGCAGAAAGCTGAGGGCACAGATTTCCTTTATCACTTATTTCCAAGCAATATTGGGAGCACTGGCATCCTAATCTTCAGAAAAACTCATATTTGTCCATGACTGCAGTCAAACTATTCCAGCCAGATAAAGCGGCTGGGTTAGTTCGAGAAAGATGACGTTTGTAACTGCGGATGCTGCAGCTCGCATGGTCACAAGCGTGGCTCCTGCAGGTGCTGGTATCTGGGCAGGAGCGAGCATCAGCGAGGAGGCAGCTGCACGGGTGCGAGGAAGCCCCAAGCCCCCGCCGTGGCCGCCTGGCTTGTTTGCACGCGGCAAGGCTATTTCCAACACAATCTGCAACAAAGTGCTTTGAAGGATGCTGTTGTCTTCCCAAAAGCTGTGAAATTTTGGATTGCTCCCATTCCTGCTTCACTGCTTGACCTGGAAATTGTACTTGTTAACCACGTGGAGCTTCTGGCTTTGGGGCAGGAGGGGCTGTTGTAGCCGTGATCCTGTTTGAAAGGAGCAAGCAAGGATTAATCCCAATCCCAACCAGTTTAATCCCTAAAAGTGCTGCCGGGAGTTTAGCTTTCCCCTGCTTTCTAGAGGTGAGCCCCTGCTTTCGGATGGAAATCTGGGGGCATCCTGAGTTGTCCTTGCTTTGCATCCCCGAGGATGGCAGCGGGCAGGAGGAGAGGAGCATGGACAGGAATTAAAACCTGCGACTTCTTGTTCGTTAACGAGAACAAGATCAATTAACATCTGCGCTTGCTGAAGCCTCTTTAACGAGACACGTGTCTGCTTGGCGCTTTGTTTCCCAGGCACAGGTATCCAGTCCCATCTTCCTAAAGTTGCCTGTAATGAGCGTGGGTGGATGTAGAAAAGCAAAAAAAGCTCCTTTTTTTGTGGGCGGGAGTCGAGGCAGCATCCACCCACGTACTCCATTATGATACTCAAATGTCAATATATTTTTAATTGGTTTATATGCCCCCCTCCCCCTACAGCTGCCTTTGGTAATTAAGGCTCTGTAAATAGATTTTACTGTAATTGGTACGAGAAGGAAAATTGGAGGACATTGTACAGTGCATTGGGGTTTTTTGTGTGTTTTTTTTTTGTGTGTGTGTGTGTGTGTGTTTTTTTTCCTCCCTGTCTTTCCTCTTTTGACTCATGTTACATCTGTGAGCATTGTATCCCACAGGGGAAGAGGCGGGGAGGAGACGCGGACAGTTTTGCGCAGAAAAAGCATGCAACAAGCAGGCCACCTGGGCTGCTGGTGGCTGGGACCTGGGGACGAGCCCTGGGGACGGCACTGGAGGCAGCGGGTGGCAGAGCCAGCTCCCTCCCAGTGTCCCCAGTATTGCTGCTGAGCCCCCAGTTTGCCTTGAGGTGTAGCCAGACCTCTTGGCACTGTTTACAGCCCTTGCCACCACCTTTGTCACTGGGGCGTGTTGCTCAGCAGGGGTTTAGAAACCGTGCTGTTATCTTCTCCCTTTTCCTGTCCTTCCAGCTTGTGCAAAGGACGGACTCTCTACTCGGTGGTGAGAGACGCCAAAATCGTCCTGGACGTCAACAAGACAAGGCAGATAGCGCAAGAGATCGTGAAGGTACGGCGAGGTGGGGGGAGATGGCACTGCGGGGCTGGGGCAGGACCCCCCGTCTGCCCCGCAGCACCCAGCCGAGCTGGCCACCGAGCCTGGCACCAGCAGCAATGCAGGGCTTCCAGAGCTCCTGACCCGCCCCAAGGTGGTCCGAAGGGGCACCACCGCCTGGCGGCAGCTCCTCTTCCCCCTCGGAAATGACGGCATTTCAAGTCCAGCTCTTCTGCAAAGTTGCCGGTTGGATATTCCTCTCCCCCTGGCAAAAAAAATCCTAGTTGGTGTAAGGTTTCCATGGGCTCATGGAGCTGGGAGGGAAGGAGAGCAGCCAGCTCCATAATTAGTGTCGGAAAGGGTCTGAGGAGTTTTCATAAGGCTCCGGAGCTGGGCCAGGCTCTGCGGATGGGACCTCCCGTCCCCAGCCTCTGACTGGGAAGAGCCCGTTGGGCCTCACTGCTGACCCGTGGGGACACCATGCTCTGCTGCTCAGCGGTGCATCGGTTCCAAGGAGGGCTTTACTGGGGTTCTCCGCATGCTTAGCACAAAATGGTACCGAAGGTACTGGGCACGTGTCCTACCCCAGCAGCTCAAGGCCAGCCAGCACCTCCAGCAAGACCAAAGGGGGAGTTGCAAGGGGCACTGGGCAGACGTGGCTGAGTCCTGTGTCAGGGCGATGGAGAGATGAACAGGAGATGAACCCCGCGTCTTCACTGTGCTGTCCTGGGGCACCCAGCTGGCCATGGGGCTCCGTGCCCATCGCGTGGGTGCTCCAGGCCCCTTGATTACGCTGCTGACCCCATGCATGCCCCAGCCTGGGTGGTGGCACCTTCTTGCAAGCTCCAGCCTGAATTTGAGTGTCTGATTTCTGGTTTTCTATTTCTGATCTGTATTTTCTATTTTTAAAAGATGGATTTTTCCTGCTGAGCTAGTGTCTCAGGCATCAAATATGTTCTTGCCTCCCAAATGCTCACAGTGGGAGGTAATGGCTCAGGTCAGCCCCCTTTCTATGTACCAGTTGTGTTTCTTCCTGCTGGTTGGGGTTTCAAGGAGCAGGCTAGGGACTGCTGTCTCCTGCGGCTGCCTGTGTGTTAGGAATGGGTTGGAGACCTGAAGCTCTTCATGGCATTGCAAGGGAACACCAGCACTGCAGAAGTCAGTAGGGCTGGATCCACGAGAAGAAAGCATCACCATGAAAAAAGTCACCAGTGCGATCTGCCGAAGCAAATCAGCAGTGATACAGGTAGACCTGGTTTCATCCCCACCGGCAAGCCTGCTCTCCTGCACCCTGTCCTCTTTCGCAGGGCTCGGTTGGGTGCCCCCACTGCGACCCGTGTCAGGCAGGGGATGCTGGGTCTGCCTTGAGTCCACGCGGGAGGCAGTGAGGCTGCAATTAGCAAAGGGCTAATTGTGCAGGGTGGGCTTCAGCAGGGCTGGGGAGCATCGCCCAGACGAGGTGCAGGTTGGACCATGCGGGAAGCTTCAGCTCCACTACCCAGCCCAGCACTGGTATGACTTTATCCTTTGATTCTCCGCATGAGACCAGAGATCCTTTAAGCTTATTGGATTACTGGGTGCAAGGGCTCTTGTTCCACTGCGATCCTCCAGAGCCGAAAGTTAATTTGTTTAAAGAGCGAAGCCGGCAGAGGGAGCTGGCTTTTCGCGCACGCAGGGCATCGGAGCAAATGAAGGCGTTGCTGTGCCGGGCGTGTTGTCTCAGCTCATCCCCGAGGCCACAGCAGCAGGGCTGGAATTTGCAGTGGGATCTGAGGTATCCCCTGGGGAGCCACCGGCTTCGTCGGAGGGGCTGATTGCTCCTACAGGAATGCCTTCAGCAAAGGCTTGCCTGTGCTCCCCAGCTTCCGAAAGCGCACGCATAGCTGAGCAGAGCCATTGCGGCGGGTCGCCACACGCAGCTCGCGGGAGGCTCGGTGGCACATCTGGAGCGTGGCCATGCCCCAGCCTGGACTTTGGCATCCACAGCCTCTTTGGCGAGCATCCTCTCCCATTCCAACCGCTGCTGGCACCCGTGCATCCTGGCTCTGTAACTCTCCCCAAAGCCAGCCTCTTGCCAAAACCCTCAGAAGAAAGCCATGGAGGCTGCAGCCTCCTCCCGGGGTGCACGGACAGACCCTTCGGGTCCACGTGTGCACCCAGATTTCGGTGTGGCGGTTGGCTTTGGGATGGGCAGCACTCATAAGCTGACTGCAGAGCGATTGATGGCCCCCAAATGCCAGAAACTGATCGCGTGGCAGATGTGTTACCATATACGTGCTGTGTGAAGAAAGCGATGCATGAAGGCAGTGGTAGTGTTTTACAGCAGATTTTTAAACCGTATCGTTGGTCCGTGTACCGAGACTTGGAGCCCCCTAATTATTCCAGCTAGGGCTGTGGCACCTCAGGCACCTGTGGCTCCTCTGGTTATCCAGGGCGGGTGTCCATGTGGTCAATGACGATACGTGAAACAATCAGCGCTAGGATGGTGCCTCGTGGAAACCCCCTTAAACCCTCCCATGGCAGTGATGGACAATTGGTAATTGCTCTCAAGCAGCGGTTCGCTGTCCTGTTCGGCATTTATCCTCTGGTCCTTCCATCTAGAACAAGTTTCCCCAGTCTGCTTATGAGGATGAAAAGTGGGACAGCATCGCGAGCCTTGCTGCAGCCAGGATAAATGTCCCCAGCGCTGTCCCGTTGAGCTACGTGTCCACCCGTGGGGCTGGCGGCAGGCTGCTCCATCAGACGATGCTCAGCAAGCCTGGTGCAGGCGAGTTTGGATTTCCCACCCGCGGCCTTTTTTGCATCATTAGCAATAATTTTAATTAACCGCCAAGGAGTTTTTCCTAGGGGAAAGGAATTAAGGCAGGACTCCTGCGAGGCTCTTGTTTCCAGGCTAACCATGCTGGTGCGCACGTGGGAAGCCCTAATGGCTCCGGCAGGGAATGCGATAGCGGGGATGGAGAGCTCTGACTTATTCCCCCTCTGCTCCCAACCCCAAAAGAGAAGGAAGGCGAAAACATCACCATCAATTTCTCAGTGGAGGATTTCAGGGATGCAAGCAGCTGCTGGTTTGCTTTGCTGTTTCTTTCTCTGCATAATCAATTAATCAAGGAGCAGTCGTGGGGTTGCCCCTTTTCTGGCATTACCCTGTTTGTTTGTGCTTCTTGTTCAGCTTTTGTTTTTTTCCTCTCCCTTCCACCCTAGGGGATGGGATACCTGCATGCCAAGGGGATCCTTCACAAAGACCTCAAGTCCAAAAATGTTTTCTATGACAATGGGAAGGTGGTAATCACAGACTTCGGCCTCTTCAGCATCTCGGGCGTTCTCCAAGCAGGCAGGTAGGACACGGCGCAACGGCAATCACGAGCTTCATCCCCAGTCCCAGAGCTCCCCTTTGAGCGGGGGACTTGGGGAGGGAGCCCCCAAAAGCTCCTTTGTACGTGGCTGCCTGGGTCTGCAGCCTTGGTGGGCATGAGGACAAGAGGGCCTTTGAGTGTCCTTGGGCTCTGCTTCTCCGGGGCCAGGAAAGCTGCCTCGTTCCTCGGCCTTTCCCCAACAATATCGCTGTAATCCACCAGCATCTGCTCCATCCCGTGCTTCTTGGCTGCTGAGCAATGCTGCACTGGTGACCTTTTGGATGCTGTGGACATCTGGCCATGGTGTCTGCACCGAGCCAGGGCGTGGAGCAAAACACAGCAAGCAGAGAGCCAAGCTCGGGACTTTTATAGTGTTGCAACATTTTGTTTTCTCTTTGGGTTTGAAATCAAGCACATTTGGTAAATGTTCCTTATTAAATGTTTTTTTTTCCAGCGTTTTGGGAGGTTTGCAAGCTGTATGCACAGCAACGCAGAGAGTTTCAGCCGTCGTTCAGAGGAAGAAAAGCAAAGCTGGGTGGGAAGGAAATGAGGGGAAAAAGAATAGGGGTTTTATTTTCTGGTTTGGGTAATACTGAAAAAAAAAGCTTTGCTGGTTGTGCTGTGCCCACCTGGCCCTCTTGGTCTCCTTTTGGCCTTGCCCACCGCACACAGTGGGGTTTGCTGCTGTAGGGGTTGTTGTGGCTGGTGGGATTTCGGTCCTGCCCGTACGAGGTTGCAGCTCACTCCAGCTGCAGTAAAAGGATTTGGGCAAAAAATGGCCAAGTTTTGCCAGGGGGCAAAGCTTTTTTGGGAGAGCTGCAGAAGAAGAAAGCAATTGGCATTTTGTATGGGCCTGACTGCGTTGCCGGACACAGATGTCCCACGCTTGGTCAGGGCCTACTGTATCTCCACAGTGTAAACGTCAGAGATGCTCTGGAGATAAAATGCGAGGTGAGGCACCGGGGAAATGGGAACCCGATGCGGTGGGGTGATGCACGGCTGTCTGTGCTCGAGATCGGGATGCCACTTGGGTGATGAAGCCAAGGAGATTGCTCAGGAGAGGAAGGACGGTACTTGGGGCTGGGCAGAAATGCAAGGTCGAACAGAAACGAGCGGCACTTTGCTAGAAAAATGGAGACAACAGGGAAGTTCCTGCCCAGGGAGCTTTCAGGGTGGCTGCCCTCAACTGCTGACGCCACATGTGTCTTCTGCTGGTGAAGAGCTGAGAGAAGGCTGTGATCTGCACTCATGGTTCACCATGGATTCTGAAGCAGAAAGTGTCTGCGGATCTGATTTCCTCGTTCAGGGTGGTCTTTGATTGCTGGCTGTGGTTTCTTACAGATGAAGAACAACAACGAGCCTGTTGTGGGGTCCCTGGAGGCTCTCCATGTGCATGTGTGATGGGAGCAGATATTTGTGGGTCAGGTTAAGGATGGTGATGTCACTTTATGCACAGATGTGAATGAGAACTACAACCTGGCTTGTTTTCACTAGGGTTAAAAAATGCCATGGTTTAAAAATCTTCCTCATCCCCCTAGCACAACGCTGCCTTGAGTTCATGAAAGCACCCGACGCAGCGATGCGCTCGGTCTGCTGAAACGTGAGAAGGCTACTGAAACTAAAATACCTTCTGCAGAGACTTTGTCATCTGGCATCTTATCCTGGTGAACTCATACTTATTTTTCCTGTATTTAAATGTTGCAGGGCTTGGTAGGGCTGCTCTGTAATTAGGAGGTGCACGAGGTGATTTGGAGTAGTCTGAAGAGCTCTTCTGCTCTCGCTTTTGCTCTCGTTCAGCAGTGGTGCTCGGCGCTCAGCGGTTGGTGCTCCACTGTGGTAGTCAAAACGGCCGGGTTGGCTGTGAAGTCAGGCAAGCTCTTGTCATGAAACCTCAGACTTCCGTAATTTAACCAAATCTGGGACTGCACTGCCCGCACGCTGGGCACCGAGGAGAGGAGCCATCGAGTCCCAGGGCTCCGTCAGCGATCGTGCGCGCTGTGTGCATCCCCGCGCGTCCTCGGGAAGGCATCAGGGCACAAGCCGGGAAGACTTCCTCCATAGGAGGGAGCGGGCTCTTCCTTCTCTAGCCCTACACGACACGGGACAGCGCTGTTACCTCCTGCAGAACTACGCTGCCAAGTTCTTGATCGACTGGAGGTGAAGATGCTTAACATGTTACCATCCACCAGCTGCTCTGCGGACCCTGCCCGTTGCCCACTGTAACTGCAAGGTGACGCTGGCTGCCTCCTTCCACCCTCCTGCGTCCCACCACTGTGGCCAGGGACTTGTCCCCACTGTGGGTACCCCTTGCTACTGCCAAAGGAGAAGCATTGATTCTGTCAAGCAGCTCTGGAAGGAGCAGGAGTGGGCAGGGAGAGGTGCGAGTTGTGCCATAGGTGCATCCTAGGTGCTGCAGGAGGAGGAAGGGAGGAGGAAGCTGCCAGCGTCATTCTCAGCTGTTGGCCTCCCATGACTGGGGGGACTTTGAGGAGGTAGGGAAATGATGGGCTGGAGAGGCTGTTTGGGGTCAAAGACCTGAAAACGCTGCTTTCTGGACCATTGTAGGGTGATTTGGTTTGGAGGAGACCCTTGGAGGTCCCCAGTCCCTGCTTGGATCAAAGCAGGACCAGCTCAGGTGTTAATGCTGATGGGATTTACCCAAGGCAATGCTTTGCCCCTGCTCTTCTGAGGCATTTTGGTGCAACGGTCACAGTGAGGGCCACAGCAGGCCAAGGTGCCAGCCCCATTTGTGCCCTGCCACTTGGCAGGGACAGGCACGAAACCACCACACCCGCTGGCATTTATCGCAGCGGGGTTCAAGCCCAGACTTGCAAGGATGCCTTGGGGAAAACCAGGCATAAATGGGGAGAAGGAGCAGGGGCTGAGGGCTGCTGGCCCACGGCACAGCGGCAGTGCCCGCCCCGCGGCACCCACGGCCTCGGCTCCATCTTTCTGCAGGAGGGAGAACAAGCTGCGGATCCAGAACGGCTGGTTGTGCCACCTCGCCCCCGAGATCATCCGCCAGCTCTCGCCCGACACCGAGGAGGACAAGCTGCCCTTCTCCAAGCACTCAGATGTTTTCGCGCTGGGGTGAGTCCCTGCGGCGCGGCGGGCGTCTGTGCTGCAGGGGACCGGTGGGCTGGTGTCAGGTCCGACCTGCGACCACTGCCGGGCTCGGGGCATTGTCCTGCTTCAAGAGAGTTTGAGTTAAAACCCCCCAAGTCACCAAGTCCTCCTGTTTCACATATAGACAAGGGTGACTCAGGGAAATCGTCTCATCCTAGCATGGATACTGATGAGAAAGCACCTGGAAGTGAGATGGGGACATGGTGGGACGAGGGTACAGTGGGATGACGTGGTGGGGTGGGGGTGCCATGGGAAGGGGACGCGGGTCCACGAGCCACCAAAGCCCCCGGATTCTCCCCGCTGGATACCTGCAGACGGTCTGACCGGCGGTGGCTGCCGCTGGGGGCTGAATGCGCAGGGGGAGGAGATGCCACAGGGCTGAGCACAGGAGAATTGATGAGTCTCCTTCAGTGGGAGCATGCAGCCGACCAGCCCATCGCTCCTGCTACTTGTCTAGAAGAAAATATCCTTTATGGCGGGAGCCCCATCGTGCCCCGATAAAACCTTTCTCGAGGCGGATGTAGGGCCGTAGGTTTTATCCAGCGGATTAATTTTCTCGTGCACACCTTAAAGACTGTGGGCTGCAGTGATTAGAAGCTGTTGTCTGAGGTGATATTTCCATCAAAACTGCTGTAATTAAAGCTAAAAGGGTTTGGAGCTTTCATCCCCCTAAGGTAGAACATCAGCACAAAAAAGAAAAAAAAAAAGAAAAAAAAGAAAAGAAGTAATTAAGGGATCTGATGGAACTATGTGAAAGTTGGTTGCTTAGACTTTTTTTCATTTGAGAGCAAGCAAGCTCTGCCCTTCTGTAAAACAGCCAGTGGTTTCCTTTAAAGATTTCCTCTTATTTTTGCTCTTTCTTTTTTCTGCTGCCCTCCTCTGAGCCAGGGAGGATGCCAGATGATTCCCGTGGGTTGTCGCTGTCACAGCTTCACTTGGAGATAATTTCCCTCCCATGATTTGGGGATCAGCAACAGCAACAGGGAAAGAGCTTTTAAAGACTCTGGGGAAGGTGAAAAATTAGCCCTCAAACTTCCAGGCAGAAACTTGAATTTTGTGGCATTTCATGCATTCAGGCACTGTCAAAATCCCGCTGTGGGTCCTCCCCTTCCCGCACCCACCGAGCATCTCGCCCTGTGCCTGTGGCAGCAACCGAAGTCCACGGGTCCCCTCGTCTGTGTTGTGCCTTGTGCAGCAGTCGCTGCTGTCATGCACAATACATGCACGTATTTTATGCCTCTCGAGTCCTGTCGCGGTGAATATTATAAATGTGGAACAAAACAATAGCTGCGGACAGGGCTGCCTGCCTGTGGTGCATCGGCTGCATGAGATTGATGCTGCTTCGAAGTGAGGGGGAAGTGGCTCAGGAATCCCATGCGGTGAAGCTGTTTCGGGGTTGGGGATAACTCCCCTGTGTCGGGATATTTGCCCTTCCTCTGCTCGTGCTCCTGCATGCAGCTGGAGCAGGTGGGGGTGTACGGAGGTGCGTTTGCCCCTTGCATCATCTGTTCGGCTGCTCCACCTGCAGCAGTGCAAAGCACGACGGCAGCGTGACGGGAGATTCCCGCTTGATGTAATGGGCTCCAGGTTCTCCACTGGGCTAAACTGGCTGCTTGCCCTCAGTCAAGTCAACGGCCTCAATTTCCCCGTCTGGAAAATGGGAGCAGTGATGTCTTTGTAACGAGCACCGAGCATCTCTGGTGTCGTATCTGGGCATGAGGCCAAGATGATGAGCACTCTGTGCTCTCTGCGGGCTGTGGATGGGTTTTGGGCAGGAAGAGGTGGGTGCGGCATTCAGGTGTCCCCCTCGGGATGGCTCCCAGCTCCTTCCAGCCCCTAACCCCGCTGTCTCCCACCAGCACCATCTGGTACGAGCTGCACGCGCGGGAGTGGCCTTTCAAGACGCAGCCGGCGGAGGCAATAATATGGCAGGTGGGACGAGGGATGAAGCCCAACCTCAGCCAGATCGGGATGGGCAAGGAGATCTCGGTAGGTGCTGTGGGGTAGGCAGCTCCGTGTGTGTGTGCATGGAGGGGGAAAGTGCTTTGGGAAACACTCTGTGCTGCCCAGGATCCACCAGCAAAAAAAAGCAAAGGGTCCCGGTGGTGAGGCTTGGCCCTGCTGCCACTGCACGAGCTTGCACATCAGGTCCACCCCAGCCCTTCACAAGGATGTGGGGACGGGGACAGGGCTCCTTGAGGGGGATGCGGGGTGGATGCTGGGGCAGGGGTGGTGGTGGCTGCGGGACCAGCTCCATGCGCTCACGCGCTCGCCCCGTGTGGCTGCAGGACATCCTCCTCTTCTGCTGGGCCTACGAGCAAGAGGAGCGACCCACCTTCACCAAGCTCATGGACATGCTGGAGAAACTGCCAAAGCGCAACCGTCGCCTTTCCCACCCCGGCCACTTCTGGAAGTCAGCGGAGTAAGTCCCTGCCTGCGTCCCCCCGGGGGACCACGGGGACTAGCTGTGGGGATGCTTGGTGCCGCGTGGGTTCCTGCTGCCTCTGGGCACGGGCGAGGGTGGTCACAGTGCTGTGCCCATGCTGGTGACCCTTACTGCCTGCTAATTTTGGGGTAAAAAGCCTAAAAATAGTTGGAGATGATCAGGAGCAGCCTGACGTTCTTCCAACACCAGGACGAAGAGGCAGGGTACGTCCAAGGAGATGGGACCTTGGGGACATTTCCGTGAAGGGCTTCTGCTGGGGCTCCTTTGCCTCCCCGTGCACCATGCTTGGAGCAGCTTTCCCCCTGGGAAGGTGGCTTTTAACTCCTTATGGTTAGATTAATCATTGAAGGGTGGGATGCCCTGCCTGGGATCAGCCTTCATGGGGAAGAGGGGGTGGTCTTCTCCTGCAGACCAAGTCCTGCCCCATTTCGTAGCTTTGGCTTAGTCACATCTCTGTGCTTCAGCAACCACGCAGCATCATGGGTCCCCAGTAAGGGTTTCAGGATCTGGCCTATTGGTAACAGCAGGAAAAATGTGGAAGAATCACTTAGAAACTCATTTTCTTCCTTTGAGTTCATCGTATGGAGTATGAGAAATACAACCGCAAGCTTAGCACAGTCCCATGCAGAGGTTTCTGTTACCTAAGGGGGAGAGATTTTTCTTGCACTCCTGGCCCACGGATGCTGGAAACGTGGATGGAGGGAGCAGGCAGCCAGGGGGAAGCCATGGGGGAGGTGGGGTTTTCCAAGGATGAACGAAGGGAGAGCAGCAAGGGCACTTCTGACCGTTGCAGGCCCCTAGACCCCACCGAGGGCTTTGAGGTGCAGATTTCTCCTCCTGCACCCGATAACCAAATCTCCCTTCCTTACCTGTGCCCCAAGGTAGGGGGCTCGAGTGTCCCCTGTGCCACCTCCATGTCCCTGTGTGCTCAGTGCTCCCAGGAACAGCACGAAGCCAGCGGTCAGATGGCCCCTAAATCACCCGGAACGTAAGCCATTAATCAGGATGGAAGTTAATTGCCAATCCGTGCTCTGAGCAGGCACCAGGACGGCTCCGGCAGCCGGGCAAGGAAAGCTGAAGGTTGATGAACCCCAAGGCAGCAGGCTGTGTAATTGCTCGGTTGGGTCTGGGCAGGTTTTGCAATCACTGAGCCACGCTTGGGCTGCCCAGCAGCTTCTCCTCCATTACCAGCCCCATCCTCTGCTCACCGCGAGGTGCAGGACGGAGCTGCAGCTTGGTCTGAGCTGGCTCCTGCATTAGGACTTGGTGCTGGGGACCATGGCCGGGTCCTGGGACCTCTCCAGTGCAGGAGCATCCCTGCACAAATGTCATGGGGACGAGGGACAACAAGCCCTTGGGGGGTCCTGCTGTTGCATGCACGTGGATGGGGATGGGGTGGCTCCGAATGAGCCCGTACCCCTCTAGGACTCCTCACCCTGAGAGCTGCCGGCACCGACAGCACATCAGCAGGACAGGCACAGAAGGGTGTTTGGGGAGGTTTTTATTAACAAAACCACGGTGCTGCAGGACCAAGCACCCAGCACTGATGCTGCTGTCTCGTCTCCTTTCCAGGCTGTGACCGGAGGAGCTGAGGGATGGTGCCTTCTTCCCCCTGCGCTTCTCCTCTTCCTCGCCACTTTCCTCCATGAGCTGCGAAAGAAAGAGCAGCGGGCACTGCGGGACGGGAACGCTGCCTGTTCCCCGCAGCATTCCTCCCCGACGGAGAGGAGCCGGTGGTTGGGGACCCGTGAGGACACCCGCCGCGGCAGGGGGGTGATGATGGCCATGTGCGCACGGTGGCCGTGGGACCATCAGCCTGCCGGTCCCCTGCTGAGCAGGGGTGAGCGGCTTCCATTTAACACCAGGGCTTCTCTGATCTCAATCAGCCTGGTCAGTGCTCACGTTGCTCCTTTGGGGAGGGCTTGCTTTGTGGTTCTTGGGGATTTTAATTTAATTTTCTTTTTTTTTTTTTAAACAAAAAAAAAAAGGGGGGGTGGAAATGCTGCTGATTCATGTGTTTCATGCCACCGCTATTAGCTGCCCCCCGTGGGGAAATGCATCTGCAGCGTCATGGGCAGCAGTGACCTTTCACAAGTGGCTTCTCCACCTCCCGGCCATGCCCACTTACGCTCACCCCCCGGCTCTCCCTCTCGGCAGGGCGCAGCTCCATAGCCCTGTTAATTTAGCCCTTCGCCCCGGCACGGATCTAATCAGCCGACCTTTCCTTCTCGCCTTTCCCCTTTGCTTCAGGCTCTCTCCAGAAATAGCTGCGGTGTGCCAAGGGCTGTTTTTCGGATGCTTGGGGGCTGGGCAAGCTGGATTTTTGGGCTTGTCGATAGAGCGGTGGGAGCAGGCTCTGGTTGTACAGAGCCAGCATCCCCTTCCCAGCCCCACAGCCATCCCAGCATCCTGGATATCCATCGTCCGTCAGCCAAAGCCCCAACCTCGCCGATGTGCTGCTCTTTGGGCGGCGCCTCGGGGCCGGTGTTGCCATCTGAACACCTCCTGCTGGTATTTCCCTCTCCCCGCCGGCTCATAAGGGTCCCTGAGCCCATTAAATGAGCCGTCAAGTGACAATGGAGAGCAAACTGCGTTTTCAGGCTCTTATTGGGCATAATTGCTTGACAGGAGCCGTCCTGAATAATTCACTCGTGGTAGAAGTTGGCTTTAATTTGGAGCCGTTACACAGCTCTGCAAACTAACCAGTCCTGCAGTGTTTGCTGCTCCTCCGGCTGCCTCTTGACGATGTTTGAACCGCTTTAGCTGAAACCAAGGAAGATCAGAACCCTCTGCTAAGCATTGCAGCTGGGAAGAACCGTTACGTGAACAGAGAGCTCCTGGAGGTCCTTCCTAAGAAGGTCCTGGGAGAAGGTTGTTTTGGGCCAGTCCCAAGCTGATGCTTCTGGGGCATGCTCTGTGCCACATGCTCACATCTCAACTGTTTGGCACGAAGTGAGGAGGAGGCAGAATCACCCACACCTGTGTTTGGCTGCAAGGGCAGGGTGCGCCCCAGGCTGTGATGATTGCCCCCTTGGGCAGCACGGGCAGTGTACGGTCCCTGGGCATGATGCTGCGGAGCTCGGTGGAGGTGGTGAGCATCACCCCACCGTGCTGATGAAGCTCCATGGCTGCTTGCCCTCTGCCTCCTCCATCCTCTTCCCTCACTAGCACAAACCAGCTTCATCTCACCCTGGGCCACCATGATGATGTCCTCTGCTGCTTGTCCTCCCCTCCTAAAGCCTTCTCGTGCACTCCCCATCCTCTGTGCGTGTGCCATAAACATTGCACTAATCCTCAGAGCCTCTCTGAATTTTCACCAATGCCTTTGCCCATGGCAGCCCCAGGGTCTCTGCGTCGCTGGAGATGGGGACTGGTCCCATGTCCAGTCCCCACCTGTCCCATCCCGGTTGCTCATGCTGGCAGGCTGAGCACTGTCAGCTCTCTGTGCCCCTGGCGTGCTCCAGGATGGACAGGAGGGGGAATCCACAACGCAGGCACTTTGTCTCCGTGCTTCAAGTCGAGTTTTCCTGCATGCTGTGATGGCACCGATCCCAAAACCATGTTCAGGTGGAGCGATCGCTGCAGAAACAGCGTTGTTCTCACTCGGTGGTTTTATTTTCTAAGGAGGCGTGAGCTTTCTAGGTGCACAGGAGCTAATGGAGCGTGTTGGAAAGACCAAGGAGGTGATGCCATGGTTGATGCTCAGTATCAGGGGTGGCAAAGTCCTCTAGCCTCGTAGACGTTGTGCAGATTTGTGGTAGCAGGTATGACATCAGTCTTAACAGACTTACTGCAGGCTTGCTGTCTGTACCCCAAGCCTTCTGCTTGCCCGGGCAGTCCCACCTGGTTGTCTTTCCTCATGAGGTCCCGCCAGCCATTGGCAGAGACCTTCTCTTGTTTGTCAGCTGAGACCAAGCAAACAAAAGAGCTGATGGACACGTTGTTGGTTGGGTTACCCAACGGCACCGGGTCCTCATGGGGGCAAGGGGCTGAGCCAAACATCTCCCCATGGGAGCATGCTCCCAAGCGTTTTGGGTGTCTGGGTGATGCTGCAGCCAACGTGTCTCACCCAACATAGCCAGCTCTTCCCTCTGCTCTTTCTACCCCCTTTTCTTCCTGGGAACATCTCCCCGGGCCACGAGCAGAGGGAGCAGTCGCACAATGGCACCAACGGAAAAATAGCTGCCCTGTATTTATCGTAAATGAGCCCAGAAGAGCAGCTCCCTTCCTTCCATTCAGCGCAGCAACGGTTGTTTATGCAGCCGTGTTATTTGCATCATGCCTTCTTATTTTTGAAAGTCTTAATTATTTAAAAAAAAAAAAACTTATTTATTTTTCGTTCTTTGTTTTTTTTTGACTCCAGCTTTGTGCGTGGGTTTTTTTTCCCCAGTTTAAAAATATCCAGCCCTTCAGCACAGAGAGAATGTAGGAGCAGCTCTCCACAATGCCCTCTAATAGGACATCCGAAGGCGCGAGGAGCTTCATCCGCCCGCTCCACTGAGCCGGTTAAACCAGGGGAGAGGCAGGGGTTATTTGGAGCTGCGCTGGGCGAGAGCGGAGATGGTTTTAGCAGTGTCAAGAGCTCGATATGGGAACCATCTCCAAACCCAGGGTACCCCCAAAGTGCTGTGTCCTTCTTGGGTTGCTAAATTAGATGGTGCTTGACCACGGAAGGAGCTGGGATGAGCGGATTTAAGACCCAGTACATAGCTGGGATGTGTGGGAGAAGGGGTGCAGAGCACCTGGGGACAGCGGCACACGTGTGTCCCCACCCCACCTGGCTGCCTCCTGCGTCCCATGACCCAGGGGCTTCTCCACCACCATCCCACGCCAAAGCTCCGCTGGGCTGCGGAGCGGCGCAGGCTGGGACCCGGCGGAGCTGTGGGCAAGCTCGTGTTGTTCTTGGTTCTTCTCCCTTTATTTATTTTAATTTATTTTAACTTGTTTTGCAAATTGTGATTTTTTGGGAAGCTTTGTCAGCCTTCTTGATTCCGTTCCCTGTAAAGTACGCTGTTACATTTTCTTGTACATAAGGTATATATAAATATATATACATATCTCTATATGTATGTATATAGATATATACATATATAACAAGCTCTAAATCCTGTACAGTTTCAAACAGAACTCGATGGCTGCTTTGTTTTCTCCGTGTTAGTTCTGACCGTTGCAAAATGAGCTGGTTTTAATTTCCGTTTTCCTCTTTCTGTTTTCTTTTTATAAATATATAC
>VXAL01003879.1:0-22476 GCA_013399475.1 Chauna torquata | reverse complement strand
ATATATATATATTTTGTTGTTGTTGTTGCAAAACTTGTCACTGGAAAAGAACAATTGTTTCTGGTGCAAAAAAAGAAAAAAACACAAAAACAGCTGAGAAAGGCACGATGGATCTCCCTGATGTAAATTTGTACAGTAACATTTATAACGTTTTCTACACTTTAAGAAAGTATTTATAATTTCCGCTGTCTGACTGAGTGCGAATCTCCGTGACCTGCAGAAGTGGTTAGCCCTTCGTTCCCGTGGTTTGTTGTGCAGTGTTTGGTGAGGTGACAGTGTATGAATTATTTATGCCAATAAAAACCACTTTGAAAACGAGCGCGCCCTGTGCGTCCCCTCGCCACCGGCTGCTCCCTTGCTCTGCAGCATCACCGCTGCCGGGCCGCTGCGTGTCACCCGTGCATGTGGGTGCATGTGTCCGTGGGGGGTCTGGACCGCTCCCTCCATCCGTGCCCCGGCAGCATCCCGGTGCTTGGCACAGCATCGCCCTCCCAAACCCTCTTCATCCTCACCAACGTCCCGCTGTCCCGGGGCTCGGCTCTTTGGGGACGATAATTCATGGCGAACATTTGGAGGGGAGCACCGGGAGCTGGGCAAATTGTAGAGCAGGCAGGCAAATAAATCTCTGGAGTGGGTGCTGCCAAGGGGGCTTGTCCCCAGCCGGGCCCCCCCGGGGACGGCTGAGCCCTGTGATGGAGCGCCAGAGGCTCCGCGCATCTGCCGCTCTGCTTGCTCGCTTCTCCCATGCTGTTTTACCAGGGGGCCACCATCAATCTGCCAAATCACCCATCGGAAAGCGGTGGTGGGGGCCTTATGGTAGGTGATGGAGGAGAAAATCACAGGGGGTTCGTGCCGCTTCCCCCTGTCTGGCCTCTTCCCTCATCGCTATCGCCTGGGTGTTTGAAAGGTAAAATAATGATGGCTCGCCATTAATAAACCATGAACACTCAACACGTTATCCTGTCGAGGGCTTTTCATCTTTAAAAGCCTGCAGGAGACGGTAAGCAATTAGGGCAGGCGCATCCGGGGGGGGCAGCGGGGCCGGCCGGGGGGGATTTTCACAGGAGGGAAGGGGAAAGTGAGACCGGGAGGAACAGGAGAGAAACTGCGGGTCTGGGGGTAAAGAGCCACCGCTCGACGCCCTCACCGTGCTCAAGACTTCGTCCCCCCGAGGTCTGCTTGCGGGCTGAATGGACAGTGGTTACATCACAGCGTCACCGTATAGCGCATGCATGCAATAACTCTGCGGGTTCCCCGGTGTAAATCCGGAGAGGTCCCACCAGTCTGGAGTGTAACTGGTGGACACTGGCGTGGGACTGGGCCGTGCCACAGGGCAGAGCCGCTAACTGAAGTGGCAGCAGCAGCGCTGAGCTCTCGTGCCTGATGAGGTGCCCGCACCAGTAGGGGCATAAATCCACGCTGCATCCCCCAGAGCAGCCCCAACGACGGCCTGCGGGGATTTGAGGCTCCTCTGGATCCGGCTTTGCAAGCAGACGTGTGTGTTGCGGAGCCACACGAATGCACGCACGTGTCCGTCATCTCCGTCTCGTTGTTGATGAATCATGAGCCATTAATATATCACGGCGAAGGAGAAGCGCACGCAGTCAAAGAGGAGCTGGAACGCGCTGCTGCCAGCTGGGGACAAGGCTGGGGACGTGGCGGTGGCACGGTGTCCCTGCGTCCCCAGGGCTGCTTGGGTGCCCCCCTCTTCCTCCAGACACAGGGAGGGGGCCCCCTATGTGCACATCTTCCCCCCAAATTAAATGCATGTTGAAGCCATTTATTGGCCTGGACTTAAAAACTCAGATGTGCAAGTGCCAAACCTGTGCAGCTGCTAGATCTGGATGCCACCACAAGCACCACAGAGGGGACCGTGCTGTCACCACAGGGGTGGCTTTTAGCATTGGGTCTCCCCCAGCAGCACAGCAGAATAGGCTTGCTTTCCCCTTTCTGCTCTGGATCAGCAGAAAATGGAGATAAAAGGCTGGGTGGGAGCCAGATCGTGAGCCCGGGGAGTGAGAAGCAGCGGGTGGACCCTAGCCAGCACTTTCACCCGCCCCAGCCCCAGGATGCAGCCCCAGGGAGCTCAGGATGGGGCTGGGGTTTCCAGCCTGGATCGCTGACCCCGGCGGTGCCGGATCCTGCCCAGCACAATGGGGCATTGTTCGCCTGCTGTGATTTATGTTTCCTCCCTGCGCTTTCTCAGGAGCGGCAATGAGCTCCTGCTGCCGGGGTGCCCTGGGCCGGTCCCTGCTGGGCACCAAAGGACCTGGGGGGTCCCACCTGGGTGCTGGCGTGGGCTGGGGGATGCCGCAAGCTGCAGCCCTTCGCTATGGCTTGGTTAGCTTACCGAGGACCATCCTGCCCAGGAGCTGGGACAACCCAAGCCCACTC
The DNA here is from genome assembly GCA_013399475.1 of Chauna torquata. NCBI lineage: Eukaryota > Metazoa > Chordata > Aves > Anseriformes > Anhimidae > Chauna > Chauna torquata. The sequence continues at coordinate 20,082 of VXAL01003879.1, read as the reverse complement.
CATCAGTGATGCCTCGGAGAGCAAGGTGGGGAACCCCGGGCAGGCGGCTGATGATGCTCTGACTAATTGGCCACTTGTGCCACGGCCACCCACCCATTAACAGGATTGTTGTTCTTAGCTGGAGCAGGGCTGATCCTCCTTTGCTTGTTAGAGAGATTAACGCCAGCCAGGGCATACAAGTGAGCTGCCCTGCATTTCCATCCTCCCCTCTCCACCTGGAGGGGAAGGGGCTGCCCTGGTCCCCCCCAGTGTCTACCAGCCCTCCCCATGTGTCCCGGCGCTCCTGTTCTCCCATTGCTCAGCAGATTCCCTTTCCTCACCTCTATTTTTATGTTGCCCTTGGGTGCCCATCTGCCGAAATCTGAGCCCCGCTGCCTTGCCCCGTGTCTGGGGACCTTGCAAGGCTCTGCTTGCCACCAGCACCCTCAGGAGAGCCTGGAGGGACTCTTTGCACCCCAGGAAGGAGCAGTGATTTGTAACTCTCAGCTTTTTGCACTAAATATTGCAACTGCAGCTTCCTTTGAGGGGTGAAGACCTACACCATGCCCTTGGCAGCACAGGTAGGAAAACCATCTAAAGGCTTTCCTGTGCCTAGCAGCTATTTATTCCTTGGGTTTTGGGATGGGATGGCTTTCTATGTTTGTATGGCAAACTGTGGACCTGGGGGTGTTGGGCAGGGATGCTCAGCGGTACCTTCTGGCTCTGTGTCTCCGTCTCCGGGGTGCTGGGTAGGGGTGGGGGCACCAGAAACCATTTTCTCCCTGGGCGTGAAAGCAGGCAGCCTAGCAGGAGCAGAGCATCCCGACGCTGGTGGTGGGCACAATCTGTGCACACTTGGGGACAGCGGCTGCTCCTGCTGCAGCATGAGGGTAGCTCTGGAGGGAGCAGGGCAGATCCAACTGGGCTCTTCCCTCCAACTGTAGAGGGGGGAAAAAAATACAGTAACTGCATTCTGCAGGGGTGAATCTGGCCCTTCTGTGGCCAGAGAGGTGCACGGACCCACCACGACCACACCCGGTCCTGCAGCAGCTCTAGGAGCCTGGGCAGGGTTGCAAAGGTCTCTTGAAAAATAAAGCTCCCTAAATATCTCAAGATCTCTTGCAGTGCTGGGTTTGCCAGCTGCTGGGCTGTTTCCAAGCCTGTCCTCACCCTGGCGTGTCTGCAAAACCCTCCGTGCTGTGGCTGCGATGCTGGGGATGCCCCAAGCTCGGGGCCGAGCCACGGGTAGGGTTTCACTCACTGGCTATTTTCAGGTTTACAAATCCAATGGGTGATGATGCTTTTGGCTGCGTGCACGTGGTGAAGCTGTTCTTGGAGTCATGCTTCCCTCCTCAGCCTCTATGCTGCTTTTACTGGTTAGGATCCAATTTTTTTATTCCTATTATTGGCTGCAACCCCTTTTCTGGCATCCTGGTGGGCATGAGTCCATGCTCACCCCTTGCACTGGGGGCTGCTGCTTGGATTAAACTACTGCATCCTCCATGTGGTGACCAAACCCTGCTCCCAAGCCGGGCCTGCAAAATAAAACCCGCTTCGGGCTCTTTGAATGAGTTTTGCATTTCCAGCAGTGCAGCCCCGCTTGGATGTTGTACTGAGTACGGCTCTGCCGGGTGGCCTTGGCTTCATGGGGGTTTTTGCAGCCCACGTGCAGTGAGCCCCGCTTGTCCCCCGTATCCACTGCGGGTGGCACGAAGCCAGGAGCAAAACAGGGAGGAAGATGCCAGGATCGGGCCCGCTCACAGCTGAAGCAGCACCTGCAGCCCATTCAGCCCCCTGCCTGGGGATATGTGCCGGGGAGGGTGTAGGGTCCGCCCCCCCGATACTATTGAGGGTTCTTGCTTGGGTGCGTGCGGGGTAGAATTCACTTACAGGGAAGTGCTTGCTTTTTGGCTGGGTGATTTCCGCCAGCTCCATTCCCTGGGCTTGTCCTGGAGCGATCCTGCCTCGGGTGCCTGGAGGAAAATGGATTGCCCCATTATCAGCACTTTCTCCCACACATTAAATACAATGCAGCTGGCAAGAGAGGAGCCCCGGGGCGCTGCCGGTGTGTGCAGAGGAGCGGCTGCGGCCTCCCGGGGAGCACCCACCTGCACCCACCCTGTCACCGTGGGGCCACACTCCCTCCGGGCAGCACCGCCTCAGCAGCCGGGGAATGCCGGTGAGCAAGAGTGGGGCTGGGGGCTCAGGAAGGGCTTTGGTGATGCTGGAGGAGGAGGAGGAGGAGGAGGAGGACCACCTGGGGCTGTGCACACCTTGTAGGGCTCTGCTCCCATCCCGAGGCTGCAGGATCGTGCCTGGGCTCCTGAAGGTGCAGATGAGAAGTGTTTGCGTGGGGAAAATGGGCATGTGGTTGAATGCTGGATGGGGCGGTCGGAGGTGACAGGAGACAGCAGGGACCCTGGAGATGATCTGATCTTGAAGCACCGCTGTAATTAATGCAGCAGCCCTGGGCTGCATCCTAATTCTCAGGCACACCTGACTTTGCAGCATGCAGGGGCTGAAGCCACGGTGAGGCAAAAAATCAATGCAAAACCCTCTGAGATACCTGCAAAGAGCTGTTATCTCCTGATTGAGCTGGGGACGGGGGGGAAGTCCAGATGAAACCCCACCTCCAAGGACAAGAGAGCTCCTTGCGTGCTCTTCAGGGGCAGATTAAAACAAAAAACCTGCTTCCTTGTAGGTAAAATTCCTTCAGTTCAAGGCAAAACAGAAAGCCTTCCTCGCCATGGCGTGGAAGCAGCCTTTCCCCCGGGGCTGCGACTTGTTCTGCTTTGGGGAGAAGGTTTTGCAGAGGCGAAGGTCCCAGTGCCCAGCTGGTGCCGCGGGCTGCAGGAGAGCACTCTGCAGCCTGGGGCTGCCTGCTAGGCTTTGTGCTCTTTTTTTTTTTCTGGTTAGTTGGGTGTTTTGAATCCAAATCCAAAGCTCTCTCATCTTTGCCCTTCCTCCCCTAAAACACACCTGGCTGAGACCTGAAACCACCAAATTCCTTGAAAAGGAGCTGGAAAAATGCAGCTTGTGTGACTGGGAAGGAGCAGAGCAACCTGCACCTGGGGAGGTTAAAGTTACTGAATAACCAAGCGCTGCCAGGGCCCCTTGGCTGCGACGCCCCGCAGATGTTTGGTTTACCCAAAATCATGAGTGATGTTCCTGCTCCAAACCCTTAGGATCCCGAGGGGTCATCGGGCAGAGCGGGTCCCTGGGAGGGCTGCGTGGAGTCAGGCATGGGGAGGGGACATGGCCAGGCCGCGGCGAGGGTGAATGCCACCGTGGGAAAGCTAGCTGGGGCTGTGCAGCCGGCTCGGCACGGCTCAGCCAGCCCTCCTGCGGCTTTTCCACAAGCAAGCGCGGTTTGCGAAGCCGCTGAGCGCTTCTCTCCCCATCCGGACAGCCCCCAGGACGCATCCGGAGCCGTGGAGTTGGTGCGTGGCTTTTATTTGCTGCTCCTCTTCGGGATGAAACCCTGCATGCGGGGGGAGTGGTGGCGGGGGCATGATGCTGGCGCGCAAGTGCGGGTGGGGTGGCTGTGTCGTGAGTCCGTCCGTGGGGTGTCCTCGTTGTCCCTGTGCAGCCGGGGGGGGTGGGGGTGGGGGTAAATGTCCTAGCTGTGACTGAGCTGGGAGGCTTCTAGGGGGGAGAACGGGGGCTTGTGGAGGTGGCCGCGCCAGGGCAGTGCGGTGGTGGCAGTCAGATGTCCCAGTCCCCCTGTCCCCTGCTGGTCCCTTAGCCCAGGATTTGTGCTGGGATCACTTCTTGTCTCCAACCATCTGGGTGCATCACTTTTTCCACCCCTTGAGTCCAAGCTTGCTGTTTGCACAGGGGGCTGCCATCAGCATCGCTTCAGCCAGAGCAGGACATCACAGCACCACGGCTCTCTGGGCTGTGGGTCTGCAGGAGCATTGCACGCACCAAAAACCTTTAAATCCCTCCTAGTCCCCTCCTGTGTGGCTATTGCTCTTATTTTGGACCTTCAGCTTTTAATACCTGTCCCAGGCTGGCTCTGTGCTGATCCAGCAGGGCAACTTGCAGGCGCGAGCCGGCGTTGGAGAAGCTCCGTGCAGCACAAAGGCGGGGGCCTCGCGCAGAAAGCAGAGCTCGGCGGGAGGCATTTCCAGCCCGCGCGCCCGCTGCTGCGGGGAGGCGGTCGCTCCTTCCCAGAGCGAGGAGCTTATCCTGCAACTGCGTCTGCACGCAGCTGCTCCGGCTTCCTGGGAAGTCCTATTGATGGCAAAGCAATTCTTAGTGGGGGGGGACAGCTGAAGTTATCTGGGGCCGCGTGCGGCTGCAGATGCAGGGCCCTTATCCCCCTCCATTTTCGGGGGGGTTGGATAATGTGATGAAAAGCTGGAGCTGAAGTCCATCTGCTTCTGACAACCTGAGCGGTCTTTGGCAGCTTCTGAATTCAGAGTTTCTGAATTCCTCAATAATTAGACTTTTTCAAAAAAAAATAAAAATAAAAACCATCTGGGCTCTTTCATTATGGGAATGAAAAGCCAAGGTGGGTGTGGGAGGGGGAAGGTGGATTTTCATCCTTAGCAACCCAAATCTTGAAATATTACATCAGCGCCGAAGAGGTGTAATTAAGTAGGAAACAAATGAGACCAGCTAATCTGTTTTGCTTGTTTGAGCTTAGCGGAGTGCGGAAAACAAACAGAGGCTGAATGATGAATGAGACTTTTTCTGTAGGGTTTTGCCTCCCTGAGCCTTGGGGGGGTCGGGACGTGGGGCAGGGAGTTTGGCCGCTTCCCCCCAGTGCTCACTGGCTGGCGGCTCGTAGGTCACACACCGGCACTTGCGTTTTGCCTGTTTCTTGATTTTGCTGGCTACCTCTCGAAGCTGGCTCCCTTGGATGCCTTCCTGGAGCGGGCGAGGGATGGGGATGGATCCACACGTTGCTGGGGGGGCATCAAAGCTGCAGCCCCACGGGGCCGATGCCCTTTGGCACAGCAGCCCCAGGAGCTTCTGCGCATCCCCGGGAGGACAAGCCTGGGGAGATCCCTCAGGATCGGTGTTTCTGCCACTGTGGTGCAGGGAGCCGATGCCGCTGGTGCAGCCTTGAGCATAGAAAGTGGGGGGCACCCACCCAGCCACTCCCCATCCCTGGGGGGATGATGGGGACCAATGGATTTTGCAGCCCTTTAAACACCCCAAAGGACTTTGGCGGCTTGTCCAGAGCAGACTGCTGCCCGCCCCGAGCCTACCGGCCGGGGTTTTGTTTTTTCCATGCTTCTGGTCTCCGGCGGTGGCCCGAGGTGCCAGGAGCAGATGGCAGCCATCGGCCGGGCTTGCTCTCAGGCCCCTGCGGCTCCTGGCACCGCGCTGGGCAGTGGCTGCCCGTAACCCCCTCGCTGCCGCACGGGGAAGGAGCCTGCAGGGGGGTTCTGCCTCTTCATTGAATATGGTGCAGCCGGGCCCCCTCCCCGACCCAGCACAGGGCACCTTGCTGTGGATTTCAGTATGATGCCACGTGCCGGGGTGGGAGGGACGCTGCCCGGTGGGTTTGTGCTGCAGGCGAACGGGGCTTGGCTGGGTGGCAGCAGGGCGAGCGGGGTCACCGCTGAGGTGTGGGTACGTGCCTTCCCGGGCTGCGCCCTCTGCACGGGCATGCCCCAGAACATTGCAGTGCCTGATCTGCTGCGGGCATCTGCCCAGGTTAGCATCGCCCCGCCACCCCAGGGCTCCCTCTGCACCCGCGCCCTTGGGTCTCTGCACCTTCAGGCTTGGTCGGGGCTGCTCCAAGCCTCCGCGCCGGGTGCGGTGTGTCTGTCGTGGTGCCCCCCTCTCCCCACAGCAGGAGGACGCTGGGCCCCGTGGACGCATCCGGCTTCCCCTCGCGTGCCTCCGAGTGCCCGCTCTCGCTTCCCTCCCCTGTGAGTGACATTGCATCTCCTGCCCCCAGAGGGGCTGGGAAATTGGGAAGCGGCCAAAATGAAACAAGTTTTCCCCTCCCCTCCTGGGTGACAATTTCAGCCCTGCAGGAGCGCAGCGGCTGCCAGCTCCCATGGCCAGACCGGCCCCTGGACGGCAGCACCCGCGAAGGTCGAGCTCCTGCTGCAACAAGTGCAAGTGTTCACCCCATCATTATTATTATTATTACATTTTTCTTTATTTTTTTCTCGCCGAGGAGAAGGCTGGTGCTGTTCGTTTGCAGGCATTGCAGCTGGCTGATCTGTTTCAGCGGTGGTGTGGCTCTCTCCGAGTAGTGAGAGTGTCTCTGGAAGAGAAAATTGAGCAACTCGGTAGCAAGCGGTGTCTTCCTTGCTGAGTGAGAGTGTTTATCCTTCTCGTCTTGTTTCAGATGAATAAATTTGCCAGACAGCAATGATATTAGCCCAGTCTCAAAGACTTTATCAATTTGCAGTTGTCTCTTCGATGATAGGTTTTTTTTTATTGAACTGTCTGAGATGATTTCCAAAGAGAGGGCTGCAATTTAAACTATTAAGTAATTTGGAAGAGCAATTAGTGTTAATCTGGAAACTCCCTGTGTTGCTCCCGAATAAATCAACCTCTCAGTGAGAGCCATGCTGAAAGAGCCTGTGCTGATTTATGTAAAGGGCGGAGGGGGGTTCAGTCTGGAAAACAACAAGGAGCAAGTTTATTTTCTGGAAAAATTTGACAGGGCAGTGCTGGGGTTCAAAGGGACTGGGGACGTGTGGGAACTGAGCTCTGCTGGGTGTGCGGAGCCCCCGTGGGCAGCCTTGCTCATGGAAAGCTGCGCTGGAGAGGCTCCCCACCAGTCTGGGGCTGGGCACCCCTCCCTGCATCCCCATCTCCAAAATGCTTCTCCCCAGGGAGGTCTGCAGGGCTCCTGGAGAGGTCTTGGTTCATCCCAGTACTGGGATTTTGTTTCTCCCCACGGAGATGCAGGAGGTTAGCAGGGACCGGGCTGGGAAGACTAGGGAAGGCAGAGCTGTGCTTGTCTCCTTGCTGCGTGCTGCTGTGGGATCAGACCAGCTCCCGCCTGCCCCAGAGCATCACTTTGTGCCCCAGGTACAGAGATGCCGTGTGGTCTGCTCAGCTGGAGCTGCCGGAGGTGATGCCTCCTCCTCCTCTGTCTCACTCTCTCTGGCTGCTGCTCAAAGCCAGCCAGGGAAACCAAGTGTGAGGTCTCCGAAAATAAAATTAGGCTTTGCAAGCAACCTCTTTTTGCCTATAGCAAGTCCAAATTTCCCGTGTTCCAGCTTGTTGTTGCATCTCACCCAGTCTCTGGTGGCCTCTGAGAAGAGAATGGCTCTGTCTGCTCGCCAGCTTCCAGCTGGGCGGCTGCAGGCAGCCGTCGGCTTCCCCTCCTCTTCTTTGGGCAGGAGCCCAGCTCCCACAGCCTTGTGCACTGGGTGTCTGGGCCTTGACCATCTCATGGTCTCCACTGAACCAGCTCCAGTGTCCATGTCTGGACACTGTTTGCTCTTGCAAGTGCTGAATAGAGGGGAATAATCCCCTCCATCACCCTGCTGGCTTTGCTTTTGCTCATACAGCCCAGGAAGCTGTTGACCTTGGCCAAGCTAAACCATGGCTCATCTTGTGCACCGGGACCTCCAGGTCCTTTTCTCCACAGCCATCTGGGCTCAGCCTGCGCGGTTCCCTGTGGTTATCCCGTTCCAGGGACAGGATGTGGCATTTGCCTTCTTTGAGCCCTGTTTCTGCAGCCCTGCCCCGCAGCGTATCAGCTGCTCCCCCTAATCTGTTATTGTCTGAAAATGTGCTGAGAGTGTACTCTGTCCCCAGCTTATCTACTTACCCAATCTTCATTTCACCAATCTGACCACAGGAATACAACATAAGACTGTCAAAGGCCTTGCCACAGGGAAGCTGTACAACCAGCACAGCTCTTCCCTTGTCTGCAGAGCCGACCTTCCCACCCTGAAGGCGATCGGGTCTGTCGGCCGTGACTTGCATCTGATAAAAACCCGCTGGCAGTTCCCAGTCACTCCTGTCCATCGTGGGCGGAAATAGCTGCCAGGAGGATTTGCTCCATCACCTTACCAGGCAAGCCGAGCAGCTTGTGCTTCCCTAGATCCTCCTCGCTCTTCTGGACGATGAGTCGCCCATTGCCATCTGTGTTTTCCCTGTCCTCAGGAGACTCCCCTGCTCCCCACAGTCGGAGACAGAAGCAGCCCTGGGAGCAAAGGCAGCCTAGCAGCGACGGGAGGGCATCGCAGCCCTCCTGTCCCCCACCTCCCCTGCTCCTCCAGGTCACCCCGGAGCAGATATTTCTGTTTGTACGACGGCAGCTGGAGAGCCCCCACCTCTTGGGCAGTTGCTTCTGTTTGGAGCTATTACTATTTTCTGGTGGCTGCTGTTTCCCCACTCAAATACCTTAGTAATCCGCTAAGGGACCTCACATCTCCCTTTCTTTCTTCTTTTTTTTTCTTCTTCTAAAACAATTAGCTTGGCTCAAGCCCTCTGCAATACATCAATTAATACAAGCCGAGGCAGTAAATTAAAGGGAAACAGGAACAACTATGCTTGGATTAGGTCACTGAAACTATAAACTTTGGAACAAATCAGATTTCCTTGGGAAGGGAAATGGACAGCAGTGATATGTCAAAAGTGAGATGAGACAGGCTCAGAGCAACTTTCCACTTGGCCACTGGATGCCAAACTTCTTCCCTAGGGAAGTTTGGGCTGCCAGACCCTGCTGCTACTGATAAATGCTTGGATGGCAAAACAAACAAACAGGAGGTGAGAGAAAATGGGAAAGAGGGTGGAGGGAAGCTGTGTGGCTGCTGCGGGTGGTGGGAGATGCATGGAGCAGCTGGGCTGGACCTCAGGGGTAGGAGAAGGCAGGGAGCCATTGGAGCTCCTTCTTGACCTGGTTTCAGACATCACATGGACCTGTTGGCTTCTCTAAAATGCGAGAACATGTACGGGAGGACGTGAGAAAAGAAGTTGCCTCGTGCCCGTGAAGCAGGTCCAGGACTAATTGCTTGTTTCTTCACTGTGTTCTGCAAGGAGCAAATGGGACTTCTGAGGAGTCAAACCTACCTTCAGCTCAGGAGGAAAGGAACCAAAACTCTAGTGGTGTGAAAGGAGAAGGGACCACTGGTATCTCCTACCTTGGGCAGTGCCCTGGCCAGCTCGTTGAGGAGGATCACTACACTGAAAAGAGAGGGAAACTGAGGCACTTGGCAGTGATAGATGTTGCCCATAGTCACAGACCAAGACTGGCAATAGCTTCCTAAAATGGTGATTGATGGATTCTATGGCCAAGAAGGTTTGTTCCTTGTAGCTGTTCTCGCTTTGATCAAAAATAAACCCAGGGCTTCCTCAGACCCATGCTCGTGTGAACCACAGCGCACATGGGAGGTGCATATGGAAGGTACACGAGGGTATGTTGCTCCTTCACCTCCCGCATGCAAACAAAGCCCCTCTGGTTCTCGGTACTTTCCTTGGTGGACAGTTTCTTGGCCTTTAACCCATCTCCAAATGGTATCGTGAAAAGACAAAACTGGAAAGGTCACTTCTGTGGCAGAAACAGCTGTTATGGCATAGGGATAAATGTGAAGGAATATTTATTCCTTCCTGCTTAGTTCCTCTGATTGCATCTCCGAGACTCGCTGCCAGCCAGGTGTCCTGGGACAAGCCCCATATCGCTGCCTCTGCCATGGTCAATGCTCTTCGATGTTGTACGTGGTTGTGCTAGGAGGTCAGGTTTGTTCATTCCCACCTTGCCAAGCAACGTTTCTGTCCCACACAGCGGTGATAGGAGCGATGCGGGGAAGGGTGATGGTGCTCTGGGGTCCCTGCAGAAGACCCACAGGAGGGAAGGGCACTTGCACCACTGCTCCAGCTCAGTCTGCAGCCACAGCGGGGGAAAAACCATCCTAAACTCCAAGGTGACCAGGACAACGGCAATTTCTGCACTGAGGGAGCAAGAGCATCCCTGCCAGGGCACCGAGAGGCATGGTGCAGGCAGTCCCTGCCTGTCCTCTGCAGAACAGACAGACGGCCAGGCTGGGGGCACCAAGAGGAGGGAGATCAGCCGTCTTCCCCTCCCTGGGCAGGATCCCCTCATGCTCCCAATGACATGGGGTCAGTGGCAGACCGAGAGCAGGGCTTCCCAGCCCCCCTCTGGTGCTCGCGTCAGCAGGGGTGATTGCAGCCCATGCATGCTCATTAGCCACATAAACACTTCTGCCCTTTCAGCCTCTTGCTTGGTTCTTGGCTTCGTTGAGACTCTACAAACTGAATTACACCACGTGTGTGTGAGCAAAAGTCTTCCTGCTCTGGGCTCTGCACCATCCCTCCCTCCTCTTTGTCCCCCACCTTGTCCTTGGTGTTAATTCAAAGCCCGTGACGTCCCCACCGCCTTCCCAGGAGCATCCTTTGCTGGGCTCACAGCTCTGACCCCCAGCACTTAACCCTGCCCACGCAGCTTCGTTAGCAGTCAGCCTGCGGCCGCTGCATCCCCGCTGCATCCCTTCACCTGCAGACGAAAGTCTTGCTAATGATGGAAGCATCTCCTGGTGGAGCTGGAGCAGCATGGGAGCTGTGGGGACAGGGATGTGGTGCCCTCTCTCAAAAAAACAACCCTGCCTGGCCTTTTTATCTCCAGCAGTAATGAGGTTTCTCAGCCACACCAGCTCACCTGGAGCATCAAAGGCGGGAGCTCTGGGCTCCTTGTGTTTCAGAGCTGTGGGGGTCTCCAACTCCTTCCAGGCTCCCGCCCCTGGCTGGGGAGGGACCTGAGCAGGCCCTGGGGCTCTGGATGCCGGTGGGGCGGTGGTCTGTGGCCGTCAGCATGGGCTCTGCGATGACAAAAGCTGCCTATAGTGGGTGCATGATGGAGTAAGGAACTGGTGAAAACACGGTCTCAGCAAATTGCTTTGGCTAAAGCAAAGCAAGAAGCTGGTGGAAGGCAAGGGTTTGTTTAACCCCAAAAGCTCTTCCAGTGCTGGAGGAGTCGCTGTTTCATGGCCGAAACTACCGCAGAAAACAGCTTTCTCTGCTCTTCTTTGGTCCAAATGTACCTAACTGCATCCTGGAGAAGCCTGCCTGGCTCCAGCAGTGTCTTGCAGGAACAGATCCACCGTGCAAACACCAAGCTGGGGCTGCGCATCCTCTCCCTGCTCTACAGGAAAGCAAACCAAGCTAATCCCGCCCGTGCTTTGCACCCTTCCTTTCCGAGGTGCTGCGAGCACGTGGAGGGATGCCACCGAGACGGCTCGCGTTGTCTTCGCGGGTCGCTGCGGGCAGTATTTTGCAGGGTTCCTGCCACGCCTCCTCCCTGGGGCTGTGCTGCCGTGCCAAGCGTGCCCCAAGCTCCGAGCTGGCTCTGGTGAGCTGGCTCTGCCCGTGCCAACCTGCCGGCTGCTGCTGGGGACGGCGCTTGCTTTCTGTCCGCACATGAACCGGTGCCGCAATGAAGCGCTGGGAGCCGGTTTGTGGCGACAGGTAGATGTTTGGCCCCCGTGAAGTCACAGAGATGCTTTAATTTGTGGTGGTGTGCCTAAGTTACTGCCCTTTCACCACCTCTTCCTTGTACCGAGTGGGGACTGGGATGGGGGAAGTGATGAGATTTCAGCATCACTGAAGGCAAACCCTGGTCTTGGCAGTTCTAGTGGCATCTTGTAACTTTGCTTCTTTCCTGATCTTTTCCTCCTCTGAATTATTTTTTCCTAAACCTTCTTAAAGATAGAGAGCTGATTCCAGTAAACATGTTAACATGCAGTGTGGTGCCAGCTGAGAACCTCCATGTTCAGGTGGACTCCAAGACTGATGTCAGGAGGACCCTCAGCCAACTTACACGGATCTTTCAGTACTGTCTTCGTGCCACAGAAGCTGCTGCTGGTGGGAAGTGAAACGTTTGGGTGCAGCAGACAGTAAGTCCTACCCAATGCTGTAGCTCAACGTGCATTACTCCACTGCCCTGATGTGTTTCTGAGGCTGATATCCTCTGACCCTTCATGGGATCCCACACACACCATCGAGTGAGGAGCTGGGAGAGGTCAGGACAGCAAGGCAAAGCAGGGTTTGCAGCTGGAGGCAGGCGGGGTTTGATCTCCCCGATCCTCTCCATCTTTCCTTCTTTGGGTCCACCTGCATTTGGGGTTTCTGCGGCTGCTTGGTGTTTTCTGGGGTCCTCAAGACGTTGTGGGGAGTGGAGACGACTGCAGTGCGATCGGGAGGTTCAGACACTGGCTAATCCTGTTAGGAAGCCAGTGGTTATTGCAGGGCTTCCAGTGGGACCTGCTAAATGAACCATAATTCTGTAATGTGATTTCCTTTTCCCGGCCAGACTAAATGTTCTTGGCCACTGGGAATAAAAGGTTGAAAAAAAAAAAGAAAAAAGAAAAAGAAAAAACGGGGAGGGGGAAGCCTGTCTGTCCAAGGCTCTGTCAATCTCGGTTGTATCAAGGATCTGAAGAGCTCTCAGATACGTCTGTTTATTGCAGCTCACTTCTGTGCCCTGCGAGTGCAGCAGCGAGGGCAATAGGTTGCCCTGTGCTCCTCTGCAGGGGGTTGATAGGACCCTGGGAGAAAGAAAAACACATTTGAGGTTGTGATATCACTCCAAAATTCAGAGAAGGCGAGAGAGACTGCTTTATGAGCCAGCAGGAAGCTGGAGAGGGAAGGGGAAGCAGGCTGCGGAGCTAGCGAGGAGAAAACATACCCCAGAAAAACAGTGATTTCTTTGTAAGAAAGCTGAACTGCACGAAGAAATGTCCGAAATGGGTTTCGTTCTGCCTGCAGGGGGAGAACCAAGTGGGCTCCTGCTCTTCCCCACAGGGCCTTTGGGGGGATGCCTGCAGGGGGGATGCGCTGGGCGGTCTGCGCCGTGCTGCCTCTGAACACCCCGCCTTGGAAGCCCACATCCTGCTGAGCTCCGCAGGGCCGCGGGTTTGCGACTCAAACAGCCCCTCGTGATCCTGGCAAGGATCTCCGGTCAGCACCAGACTTCTTGCTCCCTGCCCTCCTCGGCCAGCTTGCAGGTGTTCCCAAACTTCCCAAATTGTCCTCATTTCAGCTCTGGGAGAGGAACTGGCCCGGGGCAGGGCAGGCTCCTCGCGTGACAGACCCGGCGTGGTCTCTGCTGGGGAGTGTGGTGGGGCTGGGAGCTCCCCGTGCAGAGCAGCGATCCGTCTGCTGCAATGGGGTGTTTTGCAACAGCTCTTTCCTTTTTTTTGATCTTGACCTTGCTTTGGGGGTTTTTCCTTTCTTTCTGGTCTTTCTTTTGGAGTGTCTGACTCTAATTTATTTCCAAAGGGCAAACAGAAGCTTCTGGTCTGCCAAGCGCCAGGCTGGGCTTCTCCAGCTGCGGCTGGGGCTAGCAATTTGCAGCCTCTCCCTGCTCGGGAGGTGTGATGTTCCTCCAGCCTTGCAGTAGAAACTCCAAGCCCCATCCCTCTCCCAGCAGGCCGGTGAGGGAAAAGAAAGGCTCTTGTATGCTTTTTCTCCACTTTTTAAATAGGGGGCAATACAAGCATGTCAGCTCACCCATGCCTTTTTTGTGCCTCAGTTTCCCAGTCTGTAGAAGAGGGACTGGGGAGATGGGGGTTTATTTTCTGGTGTTTCATAGGCTAGTGCTTCACAGGACCAAGGTGGCATCTCTGTTTGTTAGGCTGCTTTCCTGTTTGCGTTGTTTTTAGCCTCAAAGCTCTCCCTCAGGCAATCTGGAAGGGTGCCTCCAGATCCTAACTCAGAGCCTGTTTCCAGACCATCAACTCTGCTTTTCCTGCAAAAACCTCACATGGGGAGAGGAAGATAATGTCACTAAAAATAAAATAAAAATCTGAATGTTTGTAGGATGCCAGTGCTCCTGGTATCTTCTGAGCATCTCTGGGCCCAAAACTATTCCATATCGGTCTCAGCAGGGCAGAAAACGTGGCTTGGGCTGGAAAGGGTGCAGGCAGGCTGGGGCTGTCCTGGTCCAAAACCCATCTCCATCCTCCTGTCTACTGCTGCGGTGGGGGGGGCTCAACGTGGGACATGCAGCAAGTGACAGCCCTGGCAGGGACTCGGGAATTCCAGAGGAGTCACAACCACAACCCAACTGCTGCTGCCAAAGGGCTTCTGCTGGTGGCCCGACCACAACGGGACAATCCCCTTGTCCCCACCACGGGGACGAGGTGGCCACCACCACCTGCAGGGCCGGAGCTGGGCTGGGAACGGGAGAAGCTCAGACCGGGGCTGGAGAGGCGCGGAGCTGCATGCCCTGTATCCGTGCCCCCGGCTGGCAGGCGGATTACCCGGTAGCTCCGCACAAGGCATTATGGAGCAGTGGGGATATCTGCAAGCTTGTTAGACAGAGCCCAAAAGCGCAGGGCTACAGCGGGATGTAGACAAAACCCTAGGTCAGACGTTAATGTCACAGCAATCGACTTAATCTGGACTTAACCGAGCTGTCTCACAAGAGACGGAGCGCGCTAGGATGCAGCAGGGAGCACAGGAGCCTGGAAATAAGAGCAGTTTGGGGGGTGAGCAAAACGCACTTCAGCCCCTGAAGTGGCCGGTTTGCCTGTGGGCAGCAACGCTGCCGTCACCCGCCAGCGGCGTCGAGGAGACACAAGTGGAAATGCCCAGCTTTTAAACTCGGGGATAGCACCCCTTCTCCAGCAGCACGGAGCGCTGGAAGGTCTGGGGGTTGCTTTTCTTTCTGGGAGTACTTCGGTCCCACTTTCGTAAGGTGACAGGGTTCATCCGGCTGTACTCCTGTACCTCGCCCTAACAAAGCTGGATCGTTTTGTCCAGCTTGAGACCTCAAAACACTGACACTGTTGTGTGCAGCCCGAGCTGGGTCCCAGGTGACCTCAGTGAACGGCACAACAAGTGGCCAGGCTGGCTTTTGGGCTGAAATCCGTGGGGCACTGGCAAACTGGTGAGGAAACACCAGGAAATATCTCAACCCTGGGGAAAGTCCTGTGCCTCATTGGAGTCACCTGTAGTCACCTGGGGGTGCGTCCCCAGTGCTAATGAAGCTGTCTCACAGGTGACACCACAGAGCTGCTCAGCCCCGCTTCCCTCTGATTAGCAGGGTGGGCTCGGTTCGGGGAGCCTGCATGCTGAAGTGCTGCGTAGAGCCAGGATCCGGCCACGGGGAGCCTCTTGCAGCAATGGCCTGCAGGTAGGTGAATCACTGGGCTCAGGGTAGCCAGAAAGCTGTAAATTGCTTTAAAAACTCCCAGAAGCTGTGAACTCAGGGCCTGGCATGTTAAATCCTGCTGCTGGGGTTCTGTGTTGGGCTCGCTGGCCCAAAGCAACGCAGGTCACGGAAGGGTTGGCAGGATCTGGCCTCAGCTGGGTTCAAAAGGCCCTGTTTTCTCCTTTTCAAGATCTTGAAGAGTGATTTTGGTGGCAAGGGGAATGAATCGTCTGAAGTGGAGGTGAAATGTTGCAATCGTGCTGTTTTCGTTGCAGCCAGCTTCTCTCCAGCAAACAGCGTTTAACTTCGTCTTTGTTTAACTGGGAGAAGCTGCTTAATACCTCCCAATTACAGCAGCCTTTTAATATCCCATTAAAGTCGTTCCAGAAATAAATCTGAATTCCTGGCATAGCTTCTGCAAACTTCTCACCAGTTGGTGGGAAGGCTGAGTGCCGTCTTTCTTTTGTTTGTGGGGGAAAAAAAGGGAAAAAGGCACAGCTCTCTGTCTCCAGTTGCTGTTTTTCACCCTTTTTGGGGAGCTGCTGACTCACGCGTTTGGGCTGGGGCAGACCCTTGATCACTGCTTGGCTGGGGCTAAAGGATGCTGATTCAGAGGTGCATGACCAGCACGTGCATCTGGGTGTACACCCCAACATGCGTTTGCTGGAGCTGTAGTTTGGAGGCTGGGATCAGCCTCCCACGTTGTCACCTTCCCCCTGGTCTTTGCAGTGGGGCTGCCCCACTTCGCTGCCTCGGGGGTGGGTGGGATGGAGGGGCTGTGCAGCTTGCTCCTCCTCGCGGGATGCCCAAAATATGCTGCTTTACTTCAGTGCGGCTGGGGGGCCAGGGATGCTGCAGCCTCCTTCTCCAGCCTTCTCCGTATCCTGCCCAGGGGGCATGTGAGGGGCTTTGCTGGTGGGTAGCGGAATATTTCTGGAATTTTCCTTGTTGCTCTTTTTCTGTTAGCGGGGTCTTTTTTGGAAATTAAGAACTCAACAGCAGCTGTTTCTCTGCTTTTGGGTTTTGCTTTGTGTTCTTTTTGCTGTGAATGCTTTGCAGATTTGGCTTATCAGGCTTGTCAGCCTGCTTCAGCCCCTCCGCTCTCCGCCCCTCGCCTATTTACCCAGGGCGCTGGCTGACGCAGGGCCCTTTCCTGTGTTTGTCACCACCCACCCAAGGTCCTCCGGCGATAACTTTTAGTTTGAGATTAGGGATTTGGGTCTTTTGGAAAGAGCCTTTAACCTATGGTCCTCTGCGAAGTGTGGCTTAATAGGAAAAATCGCCAACTATGCTGTTAAAGGTTGACAAAGAAAGTGATTTCCAGTTTGCAATCACCCCAATAATTGATCCGAAGGTGAAAAGGCAACATGTGGGGGCCTGATCCTCCCAGAAGGAAACGGGCTTGAGACAGGGACTCAGATGTATAAAATACCGGGGACTGGCTGGTTTTCACTGGCTTTAATGATCTCAATTCTGCTGATTTCAGTGGAGCCGTGCAGTTCTGCCGCTGCTGAGCATCTGCCCCCAAACTTCCAGCTGCTCGCGAATGCCTCAGACATTTGTGTTTAAAAGCAGTGTTTGCATCTGAATAACCCAGAAGTAACTCGAGCCCTTTCCAGCCTGCGAAGCGAGGTCTCAAAGCAGGTTTTTCATCTGTTTAAATTAGACCCTGGATTTACAAGGCGTCCTTGAGCTTTCGTGTTTGTTAGACCTCCAGCATGTCCTTAAAATGACGATGAAAACAATTTGGATTTTGATGGAGAGGTGGTAGGGTTGTTGCTGGAGGAGACATGGTGCTGTGACTCTTAAAGGCAGGAGTTTCACATTTTGAAGTACACGAGAGAGAAATGCAAGGGAAGACAGACAGGTACTTCTCTGCGCTGTAATAGTGATGAAACATTAATTCATCCCCCTGGAATTTCTTGTTTGTGAGCTCCCATAATTTCATTTCTTTGGTGTCTGTATGAACCTTGAGTTAGTTTAATGCCAGAAGCCAAATACTCTTCGACTAATATCTTTTTATTAGATTTTGTGTGTGTGCATGCCCACGTGTATGTGAGAGAGAGAGATCACCCTTTATAACCCACTTTATACTGTCGGAGACGGCGAGATGCGCTCGGAAAGACTTTCCAGCAGCACGTTTAGCAACACAACCCACGGTGCAGGGAGGCTGAAGGCGTGTGTTTGGCTTCTTGGTGGGATATCCAAGCTTTTCCCCCCAAAATGTGTCCTGCAGCTAGCCCAGCTGGGGACTTCCCAGGCCCTCCGGAGCCGCTGTGCTCGGGGAGGGCAGCAACCGTGAAGGCTCACTGCCACCCATAGGCAAGCACCAGCATCCGCACTCGCTCTAAACTGGAGCACAGACAGACAATCCTGGGATTTGTCCCAAATCGCTGCAGCCTCGGTGCCAGACCCCTCTCAGCTGGTGTGTGTGCATGTGTGTGTGCAGTTACATCGGCTCCTTAAGCTTTAGTATAAATATGTTCAGCCCTTTCTTTATTCCCGCCGCGGTAATCCCTCGAACGCATTTTGGGCTGCATAGAAATAGCAGCCGAATAACTCCAGCGCGGCGGCTGCCGGAGATGCCGTGTGTGTGTGTGTGATCTGTGCCGAGGCTGCCGGTTCCCAAGGACCTCCGAGCGCCGGGAGCAGCGCGTTCCCGGCGGCTGGAGCGCACCCTGGCACCCCCCGAACCCCCGACGGCTCCTGATAGAGGTGGGTGAGGATGAGCGGAGGGGAAGTGAGCCCAGAATAGAGGGGGAGAGGAAACTTGGGCAAGCATGAGCAGCTGTGTTTATATTTGGCTTCTATAACGGCCGTGAGCATATGGCTGGAGGCAAACCGCGCTGAGCTGATTTCATAGAGAGGGGGAGCTGGGAGAGGGGCAGGAAGGGGCTGCTCCTGCTCCGGAGCTGCTTTTGGGGATAACTTGCTCGGTAGCACCACTTGCATTTGGTCCTGGCTGCAAAAAGGGAAGCAACTTCCACAGATGAGGCACGGGGGGACTTCTCCAGGGCACTGGTGTCTTCCCCGTGACTCTCGGCTCCCCAGGCAGGATGAGGCAGGATTACAAGAATGTGCTCCCTATGGAGAAATCCTGTTTACAAGTGCTCTTTGCTGGGGGAAGGAAGGTGCAAACATTTGTTGTCAAGCCAAGAGCTGTGCAGGAACAGGCTCACCGGCTACAGAGGGGCTGGAGAAGGTCTCTCGTCACCTTCTCCATCCCCAGGCCCACGTCTGGGTCTCTGGCTGTTTGTGAACCTCCTAGCTGACTCCCAACTGAAAGGAAAGGCTGCCCAGGGCTCCTCCCGGGCTTGGGGGGACGAGTGGGACACGCACAGGCCAGCAGCTCCCTTCTGACGTTGGCGTTGTGCTCCTGGCTTCACGGGCTTCTGCAAAGCCTCAGCTGGCACAAAAGCGAGCATCGCTCCGTTAAGTTCTACGCAGGGGAAGCGCGTGCTGCTGTGCCCTGGCGAGGAGGCGGCCCACAGATGAGCACAGCTCGATGGCTTCTTCCTCCAGCCCTGAAAGCAGCCGTGAGCCCCAGTGCTCTGGGCTGGTGGAGAGAGCTGGGGTCCTGCCAAGGGAGCAGCTCCAGAGCATGTTCGTGGGGCGGGTGCACAGCACGGCCAAAGCTGCGCGCCGGGAGCCCCACCTGCCCAGATCTAGCACCCCAGCGGTCAGTGCTTTGTTCCCCCGGCGTGATTTCACCTCTCCTGCAGATCTGCCCTCCAGGAGGGCTGCTGAGCAGAAAGCAGTGAGGTGCTGGTGGTAGGACCTCATGTCGCGTGGCAGGGTGGCCTTGGCAGCGCCGAATCCCTTCGAACACCACGTGAGAGTGATTGCACCCACCAGCCTTGTGCAAGCTGGACCTCCAGCCACGTCACACCGGTCTGCACCCGCGTCCCAGGGGGACCAGTCCGGTTTCCCTGAGCGTCTCTAGCACCAGGCTCAGAAATGTGAGCACTGAAGGGAGAAGCTCTTGGGCTTCTCTTAGCCTGGGCTGAAGGTGACTATTTTCAGCCTGCGACCAGGTCGTGAAACCCTTCCTCACCTGCGTGCACCCACCCTGCGTGGCTGGTCCCTCCACGGGGCAGGCTTCCCTGCCCAATGGAGCACAGCCCATGTCATTTGGTGGCTTGCTATTAAATTAGTCCTCCCGCATCTAAATAGGCATAATTACGTTTTCATTAGCCCCAGACAGTGTGTTACAGATTGATGTACAGGTCGTGTGAGGAGCAAGGGGAACGTGGGGGGTGCAGCCCCAATTCCATGCCATGCTGTCCTCTCCCCTTCGCCACCTCCGCAAGAGTCCCTGTGCACCAGGGGAGGGACGGGGGTTCTCGCTTCCCTCTCCCCTGCGGGAAGTTTTGTAATTGAGTCGCCCGCTGTGCTGCAGTTTATCTGCGAGCCTCTGGAGAGGCAGTAGGGCCGGCAGGGTTGGCCGGCTCCCGGTGCGGCCGGGCAGCTGTGGCGGCGTGCCTGTGCCCGGCTGGAGCTGTGTGCCCGTGCTCCGGTGGGAGCTGCCTCCCAGGTCTGGGCAGAGGTTGCGGGCAGGTGAGCCTCATGCTCCTGCCCGAGAGCCCAGTGGGGTTTATATAATATTATATATCTATAATTGTGTGTTTGTTGTTGCCATGGGAATGAACACAATTGCAAAGCCTGAAGACTGATGTCAAGCCTGGGTCTGCACTGGGCCTTATCAGGGGCAGGTACGGAGTCAGAAGGGGACGCGGGGCGAGAAGGAGCCCCTCCACGCTCCCCCTGCACGTAGCCCTGGCAGCAGAGGAGCGGGGGCTGCCCCAGCCCTCAGCTGCAGCGTGCCCAGCGCATTGCCCGGCTCCGGGCTGGGGGCACTGGGGGACCCCAGAGGGGCTGGTGCCACACACCCTGGGCAGAGGTGCAGGGATGAGCCTAGTGGGGAGGGGGGGCTGCTTGCTATCAGGGAAAGAGGGGGCTTTTCTGCAGCCCCCTCATGGCTGCGGCTTTCCAGGGGCACAGAG
>VXAL01003873.1:0-10039 GCA_013399475.1 Chauna torquata | reverse complement strand
TGGAGTAATTTTTGTCAAAACCACATGTTTTACAACTGGTTCCCAGTTAGATGCCATGACACATTAGTAAGTTACAGAAACATTGTTCAAGAGCAAGCTAATGTGAACTGTTTCATGTAAAACTTACTCTGCAAGTCATGGCAGAGACATTGCTTTTGCGTTTTTTTAAGATAAAACTGTTTTTCGATTCCATGAGCCTTTTCAGAAAAAAAGTCTGATCACTGTTCCTAAGTCAGTCGATTTCTAGTTTACATATACATTTAATTTAGAAGAAAATAAAGGTGCTATTATGATTTTCAAGCCATAAAAGAACAGCAAGACTATATTCATTGTTATTCTTTTTAAATATGACATTTTGTTGTCAAGAATAGAAATACTTCCTCACAAACTTTATATCAAATGAAAGGCAATTATGTTACATTCTAACTTTTAAAGAACTTACATATGTGAAACCATTGTGCATTCTCAACAGTATGAGCATGACCGCTGTGGCCACAGTACAACTAGGAGTGAGCTTCAGCCATTACACATACTTTAGTGTGACCCCTGATAATCGGAGAAAACTGTTACCTCTAACCATTAAATCTTTTCTTCTCAATAAAACCCTATCTAGGACTGTTCAGTTGCATAAATTTCATCCTAAACATAGGCATTTACAGGATCATGTATATAAGTTTTATACAGCCTATATTCTCTGTATTTTAATATTTAAAAACATTTGTGCTCCGGTTTCCACTGGGAACATCTAGAGAGTATCGAAGTGTGTTAAATAAAATAGTTTAAATTTGAAAATTGTATTTGGTTTCATGACAATAAAATGAAATGCTATAGTGAATTTTAATGCCATCTAAATTTCATTATCCATACCCACTATATTCAAAACATTTTGTACTTAGCAGGAAGAGTAAAGGTAATACGTAGACATATTAATTTTTTTTTTTTATTTTCTTGATAGTTCCAGTAGATGGAGCAGTTTTGAATATTCTGGTACTTGAATATAGTATTTTTTTTTAACATAATGACACCACAATTTCTTATTTTTCTCTTTTCAAATGATTGTCTGATTTTCAGTTTGAAAGCATCGTATGCTGCCCACCTTCCCAGAAAAGCACAATCAGTTGGCAAATCAAGATGACAATACCCACCACTGACAGCTAACTGAACGTGGCATAAGTCTTTCATTTTTATGGCTTCAATAAGAAAAAATTACGCTCAAAACCAGAAAATANAAATTACGTTCAAAACCAGAAAATATTAAAAAACCAGAAAATATAAAACCTCACCATCTCCAGTACACATGACTTTCTGATTAACAGATCTCATTACACTTTCTCCTCTAATCTTCTTACTCAATTTCTGTCGTTACTTGCCAGTTTGAAAAACTGAATCAATACTCAAGCAAGTTAAAACCTATTTTGAAGTTGAACTTAAAGGTTTCTGACATTTCCCACCAGGTACACCACAAGACAAGAACTGTTACCTTAGAAATAATATAGTATCTTTAATTTCTTATTATTTTTAATTTGTTTTTGTTGCAGTGCAGCATCCAGGGGAAAAACTTGTAAAAGTGTATCNTGTAAAAGTGTATATAGCTACAGTAGTGGTAGCCAGCAGGCTCAGACTATATCCCTGTTTCAAACAGCTGCTTTAGTAACTATTTTTGTCAGAAAAACAGGGAAATAAATTCCTTTATCAGGAGCTGTAGTTGCACTTATAGCAGCAAAACACTCCCATTTACTATTTTGGTGAGCCAGGAAGTTATTGGGTTTATTATCAGCTGGAGTAGGGTAGGAGTCCTCTGCTGGCCTTGTGCTTACAAATGTGAACATTGGCTGCCATCTGTGGCAAATCAATGCTTGTCATTGGTGTGTATGTGCTACTGTGCAGTTCAGTGATAGCAGGCTTGGTTTAGCTAACTGCTTAAAGCTGCAGGCAATTCAACAGCAAACCATCTTTTCTTTTTTTTTTTAGCACAGGAATCTTTTACTGAATATTGGAGTCTACTACTTACAGTTAGAATTGTAGCCATCATCATTGTGTGAGATTTCAAACTATGCATGGTTGTGTACAGCCAATACATTGCAAAGTATTCATATAAATCGTTGGAAATTAAATGGCATTTTTTAGCCGTTGTGTCATATGGCTCTATTTTCAAATACATAGTGTGTTTGTTGAAACAAAACTAAGATTCTAAACCTCATCTTCATTGAGGTGAAGCTGAACATCTTTAAAATATGCAGTGCTGCTTTGGTGAATGACAGTGAGTTCTCACACCCCAAGTAGTCCAAAAGGCAGTCTTACAAGCTCCGTGTGCCTTTAGCAAGTCGGTACAAGTTCTGCCTACTTTGTGCTTTCCAATTTGTAATTAAAGTGTGATAGGCAAATTTAGGTTCTCCTGCAGCCTGTCGTTCAATTATCTTCACTGGTCTCTAGTTACTGCCTTTGCTTTTGATAGAATTATAACATTGTACTCTAAATTACAGCAGTTACAATTATATTGCTAATGAATTTGTTTTCACAGAATTCAGTGCACTTAGTGACACTAACTCAGCCTTACTGACTGCTGTGTAAAGACTCACAAATGTTTTTCTCTGTCAGCAAAGAAGTTACTGCGCTGACATAAAACTGTTAAGAAAGAGGATGTCAGTTTCTAGCTGGTTCTCTGATTGGCATTGAAACTTCAGGATAAGGATTGGTTTGGCTGAAACAATTGTATCATACAAGATTGGTATCCAGTATATATTGTGCCTTTAGCATAGTAGTTTAAAAAAAAGGACATAAGAGGATTACTAAGCAGTCATTAATGAAGTATCTGACACTTTTATTTTCTCTATTTGTATTTAGATTTTTCTTTTCTTTTTTCTTTTCAATTCTTTTCTTTTCTTCTCTTTTTTCTTTTCTATTCTTTTCTTTTCTTCTCTTTTTTCTTTTCTATTCTTTTCTTTTCTTCTCTTTTTTCTTTTCTATTCTTTTCTTTTCTTCTCTTTTTTCTTTTCTATTCTTTTCTTTTCTTCTCTTTTTTCTTTTCTATTCTTTTCTTTTCTTCTCTTTTTTCTTTTCTATTCTTTTCTTTTCTTCTCTTTTTTCTTTTCTATTCTTTTCTTTTCTTCTCTTTTTTCTTTTCTATTCTTTTCTTTTCTTCTTTTTTTTCTCTTCTCTTCTCCTCTTCTCTTCTCTTTTCTCCTCTCCTCTCCTTCCCCTCTCCTTGCCCTTGCCCTTGCCCTCGCCTTTGCCCTTTTTTCCCTGATGGAGCCTGGCTAGAAGGTTGAATTTTGTTTTAAATCTTGATGTTACACATCATTAGATATGAACNTACTTAGCTCTTGCTACCTACAATGCTAGAAGAAATTGCAGAGGTATTTTTGCTATTAAAGTGCCAAAAATTTTCTTAGCATTTGAAAAAGTTAATATACATATTTGTAAATTTGGTACAACATAGCTTGCTTTTAGAGAACAAACAGTTGCAGATTTTCTTCACCTCTGCAGCTTTTCTTTCCAAAAGATAAGTGCTTTTGTGTGGGAGTAAAAAGTGTATTATAAATGCATTGTTGTTTCTCAGTCTGGTGTTCTGTTATTATCCTAACAGTGAAAACTTTGAAATTATGCACATTTCTAAGTAATTTTACCTGGGATGATGCTTAAATACAACTTTTCTTAAATTATGGTAGATCATTGCCCTGTTTCCCATAGAAGAGTCAAATCAGATGCCACCAATTTGATTGGGTTGTCCACATCCCAACTTCCTACTCCCTTTCCTTTCTGTCTTCCAGTGGAAAACCTTGCAAGCCAGCAGAGATTATTCAAACTACTAATTTTCAGAAAGAGAAAATATCTCAAGTCTATTCTTCTCACCTTAGAGGGTGATAAAATGGCTAAAATCCCTCTCACAACAGGTCTCTTAAATCCTTTTCCTGCCAAGGTGAAGGCATGCTACCATGTTTGCTTATATTTTTTAGTGTGTGTATGCATGAATACTTACAAAATATTTTGTAGGTACCACTGATGCATACAATCTTAAGAAATTTTATCTTAAACATATTAAATCATTGCACAATAGTCTGTAGGGTAATGAGATTAATTCAAACTTTTATCATTTGCTTAAGGCAGCAATCAAGTGTAAACATCAGGTATAGATAATACATGATTTTTTCTTCTGTATATGTTTGTCTTAGTATTTACTATATGCAGTCATATAAGATGCTAATTTTGAATACTTCTTCAGCTGTAAGAATGCGTGTTTGCTTTCTCTTGATTCACACAGAACAGATGGATGCTTGACTGCCTGCTAATCCACAGCTGGAATGGTTTCAGCGGTTTCCACGTTGCTGGGTTAGAGTGGCTTTTCTAGTGGACTGAGAGGGCAGCAAGAGAGGGATATCATTATTCATCAGTATCCCAGTGGGATCACTGCCAGCAGAGATTAATTTTTTCTGTTATGCTTGTAAAACAAGCTCAGGTGGAGTCTCTAATCCTCAGGGCACGGGTGGCAGATCAAGGAAGATGCTACAAAGCTAGTTAATTTTCAGATTCTAGGGGAAACAGAAGCTCTGTTAGATGTATAAATACATGATTGCAAATTTAAGTAGCTCAAATCCAAATGGGATCTTCCCAGACATCTGGTATTGAAAAATCTCTGTTTTCTTTGTCTTTTGAAAGAAGTTCTCAAAACTTTACACCAGAAGCAAAATATGTGCAACTTTCTTAATCATCAATTGTCTTTCCATATATTATTTGTAAATACAGCTCTAACAATGTACTTTAGATGAATGTCTGTATTTACAGGTAGAAAAGAGACAGTATAAGTCTGTGTAGGAAAACTGAGTTTACAGTCTTCTCACAAATCTGTGTGCAGTGAACATCATCAAGAAAAATTATCACTTGCCATCCAAGCAGTGTTAGATCTGCTGTAGTAATTCATGGTACGTCCCATTGAGGTAAAGGGATGTTCTGTTAAGGTCATATGTGGTACAAGGCCATTTTTAGCATGTCACACACTTTGTCTAAACTGTAGTCATTCATGACAGATATTGGTAGAACATCCTCAAGTCAAGCACACCAAAAACTGGCAGATTATCTATGTGTTTAATAGATTTCAAATATTTTTCCTTTTACTGATTTTTTTTTGTTTCCTCAGTGATTGCCCTTCTTCCACACCATTGTAATTACCATCTTCTATCTCTGCATTACCTTGTAGCTCTTGAGTTCTTCAAAACATTGGGTTAGATTTGTAAGCAATGTTAATCCACATAGTTCTACTGAAATGAGTGGAGATGTGCCAGTTTTTATCAGCAGGGAACTACTCTTATTAAAATTTACTTGCAGCAGCTGTCACTTCCTCTTACAGCTGTGTTTTTTTATTATTTTATTAAACTACTGTCATTTAGAAGTTTCACTGCTCAGAGTGAGACCAGTAGCATTGGCTTGCTGAAAAGACATTGTGCATGTAGGCACCTTCCAAGTTTCCCGTATATTTCTGCCAGTTTATATTGTTCTTCTATTATTCTGGGCTTGAGCCTCTCTTGAACAGAGACCACTAGTCATTTCACCACATGATGACAGGTATTCATGCCTGTGAACTTTTTACTCCCTTTTGTCTCTGGTCACATAGTAGTCTAGATCCGGAATTTAATCCAGTACAAAAATGCAGCAGTGTGCATTTGTGGCTCCCCACTAGGGGAGCTGCCACAGGTCAGCAGATCTGAAATCCAGTTTTCAACACACAGAGCTTTTACAGCTTACCGTTAACATATACAGTATGTATGGGCCCCATTTCACATTAAGAATTAGTAGCGCTTATTCCTGTCTCTGTGCGGAGTTGCATTAACTTAATGCAGAGGTCTGTTAACTTCTTCCCTGGGTCTGGGCTCGGCACTGGAAGATTCTAATGGAGGATCAAAGCCGAAGATGGAAAACAACTGATCGCTTTCCCGGGAAAAGCTGCATGCCAAGATTTGCTATTAAAATTTTTATTGCTGTCATCGTCTCAATCAGTATTTGAGCCAGCTGATTCAGCCAAACTCAGCTTCAAAATGTGGACAAACGTCCAAATGGAACTGAAATAGATTTCTCATGACAATCAGACTTTTGAATGTATCTTCAGAGAGATTTTCCCATTTTTGTGTTAGCACATTACTGAGTTCATGTACTGAAAAGCTTTTCAGTATTGCTGCAGAAATTTCAATATGACCAAAACCAATTGTTTTTAAATCTCTCCTATAACATGGCTTGAGATTACAGGGGAGGAAAGTTGTGGGTCACTGTCCATCTAGATATTAAGATTAAAAAAAAAAAGGGAGGGATGTGATTATAATGCATTCAGAATGTGCAGGTTCAAAACATTCTCATGAAAAGTAATAGGAAAAGTCAGGCATCTTGGAGAGCTTAAAATCTCAAATACACCATTTCCAGTGATAAAATGTAATAATTCTCTCACATCACTATAATTCACTTTATAAATGGAATTTGTACCATTCAATTTATATTTATTTGCTATCGTCAAAGTAACTTATTCTAGGTGAATAATGTGTATGCCGTATCAGTTTCAGATGTTTGCTCTTATTTGCATTTATTTTTTCTTAAATTGTGC
Source organism: Chauna torquata (assembly GCA_013399475.1). Lineage (NCBI taxonomy): Eukaryota > Metazoa > Chordata > Aves > Anseriformes > Anhimidae > Chauna > Chauna torquata. The sequence goes on along the minus strand of VXAL01003873.1, from coordinate 3,453 downwards.
AAGTGTTGCAGGCTTACTGACTTAAAAACCTGAGAGTGAACTAAAGCCATCTTTATGGACGATGCACAGGCTTAATACTATGAAAGTACCTACACATTTAGGGAATTTAGGGAAATAATGAATGTATTGTAAGAATTTTTTTTATTAGGATTTGCCAAAAATGTAGCACTGAATCATGATTGTGATTGTAAACTTATGAAATATGGATTGTGAGAATTAAGGCTTCCTGAAAATCATGAATTCATTCCTTAATATGTTATAGTAAAGTACACAGTTTTAAAAGGAAATGATTCTGAAACAAAGTGGTTGTCTAGTTTTTACCATTTGGTAAACCAACTACAGTGATTTTATTATCTATTACTTTATCTTCCTGTACACTCAAACTTAGCTTCTCTGATATGCTTAAGAAAACTTCAGAAAAAAAGACAAATTGACTTTCAAGTTATTATAGTAGCGCTAAGAACTTTTTTCCCATGTCAAATTATTATTTCATACAGTCCTCTCTCTCACATGTGCTAGCACTCTTGCATTTTCTTTTAGCAGATCCATGCTGAAGCAGAGCTCTGTAATTTAACTTTGTACTTTAGAAGTTCCCCAGTCTGCCAGGTCACTCCCTGCTACTGGCAGCTAATATTGCTGACCTCTTATTGCTCTGTGCACAGTGGCAAAGGTCTTTCAAACTCCTGACCTCTGGTCATCAGGAATGTCATCAGTAGTTTGTAGTTTGGATGTTTTAAGTAAGAGGTAAACTTGTGAAATCTAAACCCTTCAGGGTATTTTTAAGTGATCACTCAACTGTTTCATTGCCCTAGCTTATGCTTTTTATGATGTCTGTAATTGTAAAATTTGTGGCGTTCATCAGATGCAGCTACTTCAAAAACATTAAACAATTGTCTGCTTAAAGTGAGAAGTCTGAGGATACAATTATATATGATTTCTCTGATCACTAGTGTGAAAACTATAAGACTTGTAAGCACTTTTAACCTGTACGTTCTTATAAACTAAATTTGTAGATCCCAGTACAATAAAATGTGCCCATTTTAAATCCTGAAACATAATTATAATTTTTTTTTTTAAATATTAGATTTGCTTTTTTACATAATTGCATGTTGATGGGTTTTACAACTTTATCTCTTCAACTTCTCATGCTCAACTGGAAATTTCCAATGCCTTCTCTGGTAAGCCTTAAAACTAGAGACAGAGTCCAGAATATCCCAGCCTCAGTATTTTGCTCCTACATAGTTAATTGAGTTACCTTTATAATATGAAGACTGTACTTTTTTTTCTTTTAACACATCTTTTATGTATAAAAATATATTAACCACTAATGGAATAATAAGTTAAAAAGTTAAAGGTTAGTATTTGTTTCAAAAAGATACTGAGAAGTCCTTATCCCGTGGATATTGCTCTCCATCCTACACATATCTGTTTGTTTTCCTCCTGCCTTTTTTCCAAAAGTAGAGAGTGGAACGTACTCCAATGAAGTGCTGGAGAAGTGGCAAGATTATTTTCCTATTACCGAGGCTGGAGTGGAGAGTTCGGACAAGGCAGAGTCCCCAGTGGGAGGCACCAGTGCCAAAGAGGGAGCCCTTCTCCACAGCCAGGGCCAGCTGCTGCCCAGGGGCTGCTGCCCTGACTCCTGCATGCCCTGCAGCACAGGGGCTGGCACAGGGCTTTGCTTTCTGACTTTCCTCCCTGCCAGCCACCCACATTGGCAGGAAGGGATGGGAAAGCCCCCATGGGAAAGGGATTGCACTGCAGAGTTGGCTCTAATATGCTGGGTGCTGTTCTATTGCACTGCCACATACACATGTAGTTGACAGGGAGAGATGTTATGTGGTATATGAAAGCAAGGAGCATGTTTAGAAGTGGCTCCTGTGATGAATTACGCTATCATATAGTAAATATATTTTCTCTAATCTTGCCTGCCAGTTTTTGTTTTCTTCTTTTACATCATGCCATTGTTGAAGATCTCTACAAAACTTCGGCCTGTTCTGTTTCTTAACAAAGTCTGCGAGGCTGCCCTGAAAATCTGGAATGTCACTTCTGCAAAGTTTGTCTTCAAAGTACTTCTTTGTGCAAGTGTCTGCTGTCTAAAAGAGGCCTTCCGATCTAAATATTACTGTGTAATGTAGCGACTTCATTAAGCTGGTAGAAATTAATTTTTTTTCTTTTTGTCTATCATATCAATCTTGCAAACATGCATAACATTTGTTCTTAAAACCTATAACTAGTAATATATGTTTAGAACTGTCTTTAACTGGGATATCATCCTAGGCCTTTTATATACAAGAGTAAAACACACACACACAAAAATTAAACTTTGGAAGTTTGAATTATGTACCATAAAGCTGACACAAAAGCATATATGGTTATGGGCTACCCTATAAACTTCTTAAAATTGGAGTTTATAGTGGAATCACTAACACAGGTATAATTTTCAGAGCAGTGATTCTAGCAAGTACTTCTCCAATTCTGCTTTTCAATCTACTTTAATTTTGGGGTGAGCTGAAAATCAGCTTTTAAGTATGTGGTCAGTTTGGACTTTTTTCTTTTTTCTTTTTTTTTAAAAAAAGAATGTGTTTTCTCACATTTATTTGTTTTCTGAATATAAATCTGTGCTTGACTGAGTTTCAGCTGCCTGCCAGGCTGCATCTGTGTAAATTTAATGTCTTTCCTTGTAAATCAAACTCACGCTTGAAAACGTAAGGTAAAATGTAGTATAAATATATTGATTAATTTAAATAATTTTCATAATACATACATGTGTCATTATGGTGTCTTATAATAGTCTTGTGCTCTTGGGAAGAGCATGGGCAAAGGAAGATTAATTTGAGAATTTTAGGCAATTTTTTTTACTTGTAATACAGTTAACATGGGGTCTAATGAGACTTTTGTCAGCACATGAATGGATATATATGTGTGTGTATAAAATGGAGGTAATTTCAAATGTTTTTAAGCACAGTATGTCAAGTATCCTCAATTTTTTTTTTATTTGTGAATCTATTATAAGACATTATTATCCCGTTACCTAGGTATTCACAGAATCAGTGCTGTTCTACTTTTTTTTTTTTCTTTTATTTGATGATGCTACTTTACTACACTAATGGTAACATAGGTATTACCCAAATGAGGACAGTTACAGATTGCTTTAAAGATTGGAGTCCTGCTACTTACTATACACTGTAGCACTTGGAAGTGACAGGTCAGGACGCTGCACTAGAATACTCTGCAGCACTTTGTACAATGGAACAAAAGACAAAAGTTGATTATATAATAATATTATTGTTTAGTTTATATTTTTCTATATGATAACTTATAGATCAAAATATGTTTTTTTCACTTGGAAAATTAATTGCATATTGGCCTACCTTTGAACTTCTGATAGCAGAGAACTAAAATTTACTGCATAAAGTATTTTTAGTGTTAACTGCAAAGCAGCCATAAAAAAAA
>VXAL01003868.1:6493-74940 GCA_013399475.1 Chauna torquata | reverse complement strand
TATTTTTAACTTCTCAAGGAGATAAGCCAAGATCAGTTCTGAACCTGTTACTGGAGACTCCTGTGGCAGATCTTCAGCTGGTATAATCAGTAATAGATCGACTAATTTTATAAGAGCTGTAATAGTTTATAACACTGGTTGTGAATCTGCCCTGGAAGAATTATTCTTGAAAACACTTAGTTCTTTGTGGTAAGAAAATCAGTTTTGTGGTTACAATACCAGATTAAGGTAAGGATCCATTCTTCTGTTCTACATCAAGTTCCTCAAAACTTTGGAAAAGTCATTAAAATCTGTGCCTCAGTGTGTCTTGTCAAGTTTGACTAATTTTTTTTTTTTTAATATTTAAATTGCAATCTCTTTAGACAGACACATCTTTTTTTTTTTTTTTTTTTTTTACAGCTTATGTCTTGGAGTTGTTATATACAACAATAATTTTTGAATCCTAAGAGGCAAGTTGCAAAAAAATATTTTTCATTTGGCATGACTGCAGATCCCATGACTGTAGCTAAGCCTGAGCCATATACAAATAGGGACTGTTTGCTGTCAGTAGTGATCACACAATAATCATGTTATGACAGAGATCTAAAACAAGAATGAAGATGTCAGAGGTACCTAGCAGCAAATGTAAATTTAATCTTAAGATAAAAGCATATCAAATGTACCCAAGTGGCTTATTGGCACAGATGCTAATTAGAAAAAAGTATATTATGCACACAGTTCCAAATTGCTCTTTAGGGACTGGGTTAAGGAGGAGTTTCTCCTGTGTGGCTTGTTCTTGTTTACAGAGGTTGTTAACATTTGCCTAACCATCTCAGCGAATAAAATGGACTTAATTGTGACTCTGGAAATTTCTGTTTTCAATGAAAACAAACTCTTGCAACATGTCAGGAGCTGAAAGTTTAAGGAAAAGTTGTAAATAATGGACAAGAATCAATAATAGAAGATTTAAACTCCCCTCATATAGTCTCGATGGGTGCCTCTTCAGGACAAGACACAGGGATAAAATATTTTGGACACCGTGAATGACTGCTTCACCAAACAGCTAATCTTAGAAACCACAAGAAAAGATACAATTCAGAATTTTTGTCTTGACTGTGCTCAGGACTCAGTTCAAAAGGGTTTAAGTGGGTAACAGCCAACATACAACTGGGGGGGAAGGGGGGGTAGGAGGCCAAGTAAATCCAGCATGCAGGTACTTAATTTCTAGAAAAGGGACCACATAAAAAATTAGGTGATTTAGGTAAATCAGAAACCCTAAAACAGACAGTCCAAAAAGCAAGATGCCTATAAGCTGTCTTTAAATTGTTAAAAAATATACTGTTTGAAAGCCAGGTGAAATATGTGCCCATAACTCAAGATGGGCACATCTGTCCTAAAATACCATGACTGGCTAAAGGGAAAATTAAGAAGATACTGTAGGAAAAAGGTTGGCATTTAAAATGTAAACTTTGCCTGAATGAGGGGAATCACCTTAAAAACTGTGCTTCTTTCTAGTTCTCTCCTGACTAGCACTGTATGACTGTAAAGCCAGCAGATTCATCTCTGCCTAAAGTTATGCTTAAGAGGTCTTGTCACAGGGAAGTCATCCTCCTGCCAAAGCAACTGCCAGGAATGCCCTCTCATTAAATGGACATCCATCCATTATCTTAAAAATCCAATGAGCATTGCAAATGATATCTGTAACTCGAATTACTTGTATCCCTCTCAGTCAAAGAGGATGAATGAAGCCCAGAGACATGAAACAGGTTGTTCAAGGCCACCAGACAAGTCAGTGGCAGAACTGCACTGAAAAAAATCAACTGTGCTTTCAGGTTTGGGACATGCACACTGGGTCTTTCGCAAGAAATGTAAATTGTGTCCAATTTGTGGATAATTGTCTGGAAAAAAAAAAAACATACCGATGAGCAAATACTGTAAAACTTAGGGTAGAATCCTGAACCGGATAACACTGGACATGTTGAAAGAATAATTAGTCTTTACTCGTAAGGATGTGCTAAAAAATTAATGAGCCACCCTTTAGCAACATTTTTCCCTGATATATTCACCACGCTAGCTCTGCTATGAGACACTCTCAGTCTTAGCAATGCCATAATTTTTGGGGGGGTGGGGGGGTAAGCATTTAGCAACTGTGTTGCTACATGTCATTAGAAATAAGTAATACATCTTTGAAGTGACAAGTAAGGGAGGTGTGAGCGAGGAGCCATTAGAATCATTTCACCTGGTCGGCAGGTGGCCCAGCCTGTGCGAAGGCGCTGCATGTTGTCATTTGGGACTGTCATAAACAGAGTGGGTTCCAGCCCAGGACGTGCTGGAAAAATGAGTAACTTTGTGAGAGAGCCTTAGCTTATCAAAAGTGAAAGAAACAACACAAAGCTCCATACACTGATAATGTAAGTGTCCAGCAAAGACAAAACTGTTAATTCTCTAATAAAACCACAAACTATAAATGTTAGCAGACCGAAAACCCAAGGGGAGGCTCTGCATGTCAGCTGAGAACAACTCAACGTTACCCACCAGGACAAGCAGGCAGGGCAGTACAGTCTATACATACAGTTCCCTACCACACACTTAGGATTTCAGCTGCTTGCATTACAGATTTGCCTTCCCACAAGAACTCTCTGGCTTGCAGCTCAGCCTTTTTGGTAGCCACGTGGCTCAGGAAAGCACACTGCCTGTGATGACTGCACCACAGCTATTCCCCACTCTAACTAACCGGTCACTGCTAAGCCATGCAGCTCAGGGGAGCTTTACTGCTGGCATTTCCTAGGAATAGAAGCTGCTGAAAGGTCAGTAGCAGGTTCACCACATCCCTTCTGCCTTTCATGCAATGCAAAACCACTAATCTCTGAGAAAGATCGGGGTATCTTGTGCCACAGCAGCTCCTGGGAGCATCTCTTTGCTTTTGCCCTGAGTTCTCACTCCGATTTTCCTACTCAGTGTCACTCAGCTCCTAACAGGGCCAAAGCAGAGCAAGTCCTTCTCTCCTCTTTACAACATAGGTGCACATGATGCTTTCATGTATTTGTCAAGGCTGTCTGTAATGTACCTGCTTTACGTATCCAGCTCCAGATTTACAGAGAGCTGTGCAAACAGATGCCTTAGTCCAGTATATATATACAGCTGTGAAATTATCCCATGGGCACAATTATGACAATTATGCATACAAGACAGATAATGAGAAAACAAATATCTAATTAAACATGTACTTGCTATCATGCAAGTAGAACTGCATGAGTTCATGAATAGCGTACATAGATCTCCCTTGCTGGATGACACAGGATTACTGCTGTGAAATTTCTGCAAACCTTTGAAACCTCTGCACTATTAGGCATCATCAGGCAAGCATACAAAGAGATGACAACGAGAGGAAGAGACTGAGTACAGGTAGTTGTGACAAAAACTCAAGACTGTCCTTTATACGGGAAAGCTGAACTTAACCTGCAAGTACAGGAGAATTGAAAATGTGACCTCCCATCATGTACATACACTGTATCACCATCCCTTCTCCAGCCATACTGGCTTCAAAGACGTTTCAGTTTTAATAGATTATCTGACCTTTAAAAATACAAGTGTGGAGAGAGTTGCTAATATACTTAGATTGGGGAGCTTCATTTTGGTCATCTCTGCCTCTAGCTACCTCTTAAGATGTTTAATAGCAGCTTCGTTCCTCTTGGCTTCTATGAAGTAGGGATTTTAATTTATTTATGCTGATGAGGAACTTTTCAATATTCTCCTCCTCTCTTGTCACCATTACAGAGAAGAGGGCAATGATTTTTAAAGGAAACTTTTTTTTATCTAGAACATGCAAAATTAAAAAGATACTGGAAAATGCAATGTAATTCAGGCCCAGAGAACTCTAGAGACCTAGTTAAAGAACACCTGTTAATGGAATTAATTTTTCATGCTCCACATACACAGAGGAATACATTTCAGGGAATAAATAGGCCTGCAATATAAAACCAGTCAATTTCAAAAATAATCTAATGAAATGGTAGAAACTTGACCTAATGAAAGTACTGATTTATTTAAATTTCCCATGACTTGTTAACTGTACAACAAATTGCTCAGTGGTTGAAGAGGAAAATACTACATGTGACTAATCTGACAGTTACTTGTAATATTTAATGCTGCCAGCCACCTCTCAACCTTCTGGTTAATCTATTTATTTATAACTTTGCCACCAAGTATTACTTTAAAACAAAAAACATGGACAGAATTTGAACGCAAACCATGGGTCACTGTCATCCCATCATCCCTTGAGACTGCTTGTGCCAGCTTTCTCCAGATTTTGTGCAAAAAAGGTCCTTCAGATTTGCTTCCCCAGTTACTCCCTGTTCTTTAACTTTCTTCAGAAAGTTCACGTCCCTCCCTAGAAAATCTTGAGCTTTTCTTAGAAGTCATGTAACTTAAATTAAACCATGATTATTGAGCCTTTATGACACACTTTACAAAGCTCTTCTGAATAACCATGTGGGCTAGAAAATTAATTAATTTCTATTGTCTATTTCAAATATCTATTAATATCAATGTTGTCAAGAAGAAATAAGCTCTGTCACTCACAGAAAACTGAAATATCAGACTATAATGTTATGTTTGCAGCACTAAATTTTTCTCTAAAAGTAGATCTCAGTGTATTTCAAGATTATCAAGGCATGATCACCAAGCACCATACTACCTTGGCAGTACTTAACTCAAAGCCTTGGAAAATGAACAAAAGCATTCAACTATCAGAAACTTTAAGAATGCAAATTTCTTATTCTCACTTTTAGGGAGGAACTCCTGAATATTTGGTCCACATGCACCTTAAAGGTTCAAAACCCAGAGAGCCAAGGAGATACCAGAATTTGCTCTCTTTCCCTTGCCCTTCTTCCACTGATGAGGGGGAAGGCTGGGGAGGGGGTGGAATGTAATTTTCAAGTCAGTGTTAGAATTCAAACACCTGACAATGATAATACAGGTAAAGGACTTTTTCTCTCCCTATGTTAGCAAGCCAAAAGTCTTCTCCTTTGTTTTTAGTTCCAAAGAAATAGGACTGGGCCTATTTGTGTGGCACAGTGCCCTTAACAGATTGTAAATGCAATGTTACACCTGCACTGTGACTGGAAGTCAGCTGTAAACAGCTGCACAACATAGAGAAAAGCAGCAGGATCCTCTAAGCCCTCCCATTCCTCCATATAATGACAACTTTTCCCAATTTTTTCTCATTCCTCTCAGGGTAAGATGGAAGATAGGTGATAATTCCCTTTCAATACTGCATTTAACAATCATCTGGAAGGAGATAAATGCTATATTCCAGAGAGATTAGTACTGCGAAACCCAATCATAATGAATAAAATGAGACAGCAAGTGCAACAGTCTGCAAATGCAGAGAATCTTAGAGCTGTGTGAACCGATAACTGATATTTTACTATTCTGGCAGTTCTGAAAAAGTACTTTAAAAAATTCCAGTTGAAAGAAACTTTCAGCATTTCATACTTTGATAAATTGAAGAAAGTTGAAACAAACAGTTTCAAAATAAAAACATGAAATAGAGATTTTTGGGGGTGGAGGGTCAGGGTACTTTTAAACATGTCATTGAAAAATTTCTCCAGAATATTTTTTCCAGTTTTACTTTTTGCGTTCTCCACTGGCTTCAATGAATTGATGACATAAATAAAAAGCCTTTGGATCTGCAGAGCTGTCAACTAGTCTAATTTTATACTGAATATCACATTTGGAATTTGGGATTATAAAATTCTGACATTAGGAAGTTGCAAAGAATCTTCAGAACTTATCTGAAAAGCTGAATATTTTTTAATCTTCCTGGCTGCAGAGAAGAAATGAGGAGGTAGGCATTAGGCTAGAAAGACCTTGAAGGCAAAATAGAATCCAAAATCAATCCATTAATCAATCAGTCTTGTGACTTTGTATCTCTGACTCATGATTTTAAATAATTTGAAGTGAAAAAAATGGGTTTGGCCTTCGTTAGTACAGATGTTTGCTGTGGATATGCCCTTCTGTTGCTATTAAGAAGGGAATCTATGCCAAAAGACACACCATATTATTTTCTTCTGAGCGTACAATAGCATGGAACTTAACAAATGCCATTATAAATGGCAGTTACTGTTATTTGCATATGTATCAAGATGCAAACATTTATCTGTCATTCCATAACTACTACAGCACAATTTGATGCTTTGCCCACCGGACTAATTTTTCTCAGAATAGTTCATTATTCAGTAGAGTTCATAATAGAAGGCAATACATCCCTGAATAAAATTTAGATTTCAGGGACCATCTGTAAATGAGGGGCTAGTATATGTACCCACAGTACAGCTGTACTCTGGTCTACATAGTTCAGGCTTTTCTCTCAGTTGGGAAAGAAACTGGATTGAAAAGCAAACAAAGAAGCCACCCTTCCCCCTACACTGATAGTCAGAGCCCTTTCTAAGAGGGGAGAGAACCCCAGGAAATTTGCATTCCTTATCAGTACAGAAATGGACACTGCTAAAGCTTCAAAAATAGCATTTGGAGGATGCCTGTGAAGTTCTTTGAATGAAATGTTGAACAAGGGTCTAAAAATGAACACTAGTTATTCAAAGTAAACATTGTAGAAAGAAAATTAGTATTATTGTAGATGAGAAAGGAACTGTTTACTTTTTATGTTTCTGCTCATTAAAAGTGTGACTAAATGGAAGGAGGCGAGATGAGATAGACCATGTGTCATGTCTTTCCACTGAAGACAGCCAGGCAGCATCATATTTGACTTCAAAATCAACTCCCCTGTAGCTGTATGTGCTACTAGGCCTTGATTTTGTTAAATATCATGCTAAAAATTATTACTTTGTTGTGCTTGTATGAAGTAATTACTGGTGCCATTCCATCTGTGCCTTATAACCATCATTAGCCTCTGCTCTCATTTTCTACAAAGATTAATCTATTTTGAGAAAAATCATGGCAAGAAATTATGCTTGTATAGCAAGGTCTCATTCTGCAAATTGAGAGAACTGTGAAGTTGTCCTTCTGTTTGCACTGAATCTAAGGCCACAATGTCAACGAGAGATGAGTAAATGACTCTGCAAAGGGATGTACGTTGGCAGTCCTTGGTTTGCTTGTGTAACTGAGTGGTTACATGTACATAGAACTGGCCAAGAATACAACCACTGCATGAATCATACGTACAGCTGTGGCAACTATGTATCAAATCAGATCTGAAAATGCATATACTTCATGTACAGCTGCACACCACAATCATTAATATTTTTTCTGTGACTGTCAGTGCAGTCATTCCACACTCAGCTCCATGTCTGTTTAAAAGGTACACTTGTGCACCTTCAGCTTGCATTCACTCGACAGTGCTGGCCTAGCAGCTTCTGCATTCTTTCATGATTATTCCAAGATAAGATGCATCATACCACTAGGCAACTCGGTGGAACTTCCTGGGTCTGTGATTGCAGTCAGAATTTGCTCAGTTGTAGGATTTAGCTGAACAAGCTAAAAGGCAGAGTGCTGGACCAATATTCATACATGAAGGTTCTCTTTCCAGCACTGGCTTGACCTGAAACAGGTCACACTATATGGTGCGTTTCAGCTTTCCTTCTTCGTAAAACACTAGGTAGTTACAAAAAATATTATGTAAGACATGGCTGTTAAAGTTACCTAACAATTGGCAAACCTGATACTAAGCTATTTCATGTGGGTTTTGTATCATTTAATCACCATAGAGTATCCAAGTTAGTTTGTAGACCAAAATGCTGAGGACCACTTTCCTGAACAGTTTGTATGTCTCAAGTGGCTTTGAAGTTGCCATGCTAGAATTTATTCGCTGAGTGCCAAAGTGCATAGTAGAGTTGTTTTTTGTTTTTGTTTTGTTTTTCTTAAATGGTCAAAACATAATTTAAACTTGCCTTTAGGCAGGCTCATTGCACCCTGCAGCCATTCGGGAACACTTTCAACAAACGAGAAAAATTTGCAATTTGAAACAGGAACTTTTTTTTTTTTCTCTTCAAGCTAGCTTGGCCAGTTTTGGCTTGGTAGATGCTCAACTGTCAAAGCTTTACACTTTTAATGTTGACTAAATACTATGAAGTATTACCCTTCTCCCCTTGCCTTTTTGCCAACTCAAGGAGGAGAAAAAAAAAAAAGGAAACAAAAATCAGAGGGAAAAAAAAAGTCAAGGAGAAAAATACCAGGAGAAGTGAGGACAGCTGAAGAACCCTTTAATGGGAACTGCAGTTCAGCTCTGTTCACAATCCTTTCACTGGGCATTTAGGCACTCCATCATTATAAATATGAACATTCATGACAGCACTGTAATAGCTGTCAAAATTTAACTTCTAACTTGTGCCTTATCTTGTGTTATTTGAAACTCATCATACAAGCTAATAGGGTGAGTTAGGTGTGTTATTGATAATGGGTTAGAAACAGCTTGGCTGAGCTCAGCAAACTTTGCACTGGGTTCTGCTAGGGCACATCTGCTAATTGGCTTCGTTGAATTTAGAAGATCTGTGATATTGACCATGCCACCCTAAAATCAAGCCCCAAACTCTCTTCACTCTAACACACATAAGAAGTAGCTATTTTATAACCAAATCCATATTCCCAGCAGACTCCTTGATTTCTGCAGAATTTTTAGTTATAATACTAATTAATATATATCATGTATAATATTGCATGTACACCCATACACTGTATAGATATACTTTATACAGACATAATATAGAGTATCTACCAAATTTGGTGAGGATGGAGCATGGATGCATTTGCAGTGCATAAGCAAAAAGCCCAAAGCCAAAACCAGAGAAAAGCAAACATGAGGAAAAAGGTGGTCTATTTTGCCCTGAAAATGGAACTATTCTGGAACACCCTGCTGCCTGGATGCAGCTGTACAGCACAGGCTCACTCCCTGTGAAAATACTCTCCTTGCTGCTCGTGTAGCATGTGGCTGGTGCTGAAGGTTGAGGTCACTGAGCAGAAGTGATCTGCACAGAGACTACAGCCACCACGTGATGTCTCATTTTGCCTCTCAACACCCAGACCTCTGTGCTGGGGCAGCAGGCAGAAATGTTCCACTAGTTTCACGTCACCTTCTGGCACAGGCAGGATCTGTCGTCGTACGAGAGGCTGATGTTAACACCAGATCTGTGCACGGTTGTTTTGACCAGCAGTACAGGTTTCATCCAGATCAAGCATGGGCAAATGATCATATTTCTGTCAAATCAGCCAGAGCTGTGATAAAGAGTTTATTCCAGCTCTGTGCTTTTGTGCCAGATTGATGCCAACTGTGGGAAGACAGACAATACTTGATACAGCATAAAGCACAAGTGGCACAGATAAATGATACCCAATCCAGCAAAAAGCTTGCTGGAACAAAGTTGACTGATCAACATTTTTTGAACACATTGGAGATGGCAGAATGAATTTCTATTTGATCTGCACATTGTATTATTGGGACTTGATAGTTTTGATATGATGCTAAATGCCCTAAAACTGGATTTATTGGATACCAGCCAAGACTTTATAAACTAAGGCTTACTTATTTGTGTCTGTATCTTCTAAGGGTTTGCCTACCTTGAGGAAGAGAGGCTCTGTTAGAGAACCTAGCTGTTTTATCTACTTCAATGCCATGGAAATATATAGCTCCTTCCGTCCAGCACACTATTAATTGGCAGTGCTTCTTAGCTCTCCATTTTAGAGCTCGTAGCTGTACAAATGCTGCAGTGATAGTTAAGCTCCCTGGCTTGTTTGGGTTACTCAGAGATCTCTAGCACAATGCCTCACTGTACATTTTACAAATACTTGTTTCCATTTCCTTATTAAACAAAACAAAGAATGAAATCATAAGATGTTTTATTTTCAGCTTAAGCATTCTGTTCTGGTTTTGGTGGTTTTACTGTGAATCACGTTATGGGTAACATACCCATGTGTTTTTACAAATATGATCTCTCTGAGTGATCCCACCAGGAATGCACACAATATGTAACTCTCTAACTCCAGCGTAAATTGCTAGAACAGCACCTGGGCCATGAGGTCAGCATGTGAACAAAATCACAGAGCACTGGCATGTGTCAAAGAATTAGAGTCTAATGGAAGCAGAACATGAGCTATTCGGTATAAAATGTCCTCTTTAAACTCCTGGGGAGGTATTCTATTTGCTGATTTATTGCGACAAGAATTCTTAGTCTTATGCTCACACAAAATGTCATCACAGCTAGTATCAATATCATACCTCTGCAGAAAGATCATGGGGACAGACTAAAACCTGCTCTGCTACCTCTGGGCCATCTAGGTCAGGGTCAGGCTTCACTGATCAGCAGCGTGGGGAAGGTATGCTGCTTCATTAGCCATGCCTATTTCTTTGCATAAACAAAAATCTCTGTATTTCGGTGCTGTCAGTCCAGTATTCTCAAACTGGTTTCCCTCAGCACTAAGGGAGGAGCTGGGTGGGCTTCTAGCAAGCATGCAGCCACTGTGAGCTACTGTGTGGGGAAAGGATGTCTTGGTGATCATTCTGCCTTATTTCCAATTAAGCGTGTTTATTTTAAAGCCACTATCTGAACTCATCATCTGAAGGCTATACTAATAGTCAGATGTCAGAATCATAATTTTTTGTTCGTTCAAGCTTTTCCCTAGTAGCTTTAAATAGAAGAATAAATTTTCCACAGAGAAAGGCTCTACTATTAATAGCACCAGGAGATCATTTCAGCACTTGAAAGGAAGAAATTGAGGTGTTTTTTTTTTTTAAATAATTTTTAGAATATTGTAAGTTACTTCATTTTGCAGGCAAGAGTGCCCGCCTTTAGAGTTTTAATTACTGGGCAAAAAAAATCTCTGAGTTCAAAACACAAAAATAGTGAATGAGACTAAGTGAAATGGCTTAGAATAAACATCTTCAAACAATCTGGTCCTATGTGTCAGTTCTTTCTCATGCTTTGATAATCTCATCTCAGTTACTGAAACAGACTTACACAGATTGCATAGGAGGTTTGCAGATGATTGAAAGGACTTGTGCTTATCCAGGGCAGTGAACTGCCAATAACGGGTGATGTTCTGAAGGGCAGCCTCAACATATTTCCTCACTATAAGGCATAATGGAGAAAATTTGTCCAGTTATACTTCCGTGATCTCACACTCTAAGATCTCTCCTCATTCATTTAAGAAAATGAGAGGAGAACAAGCCTTAGGCTTCTCTGCTTTTTCCAAATAAACTTTGTTATCCTCTTATGTAAAACACTAAGAGGATATTCCGAGTGGCAAAGAGCTTTATACACAGCTTCACTTAAAAGCAAAAACATAAAACATGTTTTGTTCTGCAGTCACAGAAATTTCAGTGTAATGAATGGGCGATGTCAAAGGAGCATATGGTATTTTTAGCTCTGCTTCATTACCCAATGTGGTAAACCAATCCTGAATACTTGTATGTCTAAAAGCTTTCTCTGAGAAGAAAGATTCTTCCTGCAGAGTCTTGATTAAAGTCAGACTGTTATTGTCCAGAGGACCAGCAAACTGTACTGGGCAGGAAAAGAAGGTTGCATGCAGCATAAGTAGTCAGATTTGTATGAATGGTGAAATGATAGCAAAAAACTGAGTAGACTGTAAAACCAGAATTGATATAGAGAAGAGGAAAGGTAGCTCAGGGAGAAAGGGCATAGCCTCTGATGGGGAGGTGTAATTTCACTGTAACAAACTCCTGTGTCTGACCTTATGTTCGGGCATTTAGGACTGAAGCTCTGTATTAGAGACAGATAAACTCAAGCTAACATGATTGAAACAGGGCAGTATAAGACATAATACATGCCTACAAATGCAGTAGAGCTGACAGGCACATTTGATACCAATTTCCTTTGTTACTGTTTCACCACTTTTTTTTTTTTATTTTTAAACTGTTCTGTTTGCTGTATGACTCCATTTGACCTGCCAACGAATTTGGCTTATGCTTGTATAAGTTGACCTTTCTTTCTTTTTTCTTTATTACTGTGCAAAATCCTTGACCTGGTCTAGTCATAAGCCAAATTATGAGGGATCTGGCTTATTCTAAATGAAGTTAAGGAATTTCAGAGTGAAGAATGGATTTCTGCCCTGAACCTCCCCTGCAGTTTCTAAATACAGTATTATAGGTAGCTCCAAACAGATTTAGTTTGGTTATAACTTACACGGTATAGGAAGAAGTGGGCAATGATGCACGTTAGCCTGGAATAGCATAGATCAGCCTGGCAAGGCACTGAACACCCTTCCAGTTCTCATAAGAACCTGTGGATTTTAGAGTTTCTTGGAACATCACAGAATCAAATCCAAATTGTGCCCAGACGAGTGAAATTCAATATCATCATTACACAAAATCCACAAAGTCAACAGCAGTCTGAAGCCTCTGCAAATACCAAACAGCAACAGCACACATTTCAAGACAGCGATACGGAAATCTTTAAATATCTTAGTTTTCATTACAGTCACAAGTAATCAGTTTTTGGAGCTAAGATATTGGCACTTCCTCTCTTAGTACTGATGTAGGTTTTTGGCACAAAGAAGCTTCCAGGAGATATTTGTGGTTTTAAGTGGTATACCCCCAAACACCCACAGGGTTCCCCAGGAGGAAGCAGATATAATATTCGGGGTGGGGGGGGTGGGGGGGGTGGTCTCTGTTTCCAGCTCTCCATGACTCATACAAGCAGCTGAGAACACAGTTAAAACATGAAAGCTGAAAAGAAATTGAGAAGAAGGAGTAGTTATTTCACTTCTCTTCCTCTTGGAAGAACTAGAAAATACATAAATTTAGGTTAGGGTAAAAATATTCTGGGTTGTTTTTCCTTCCATGATATTTGGGGTTTGTGAGGCTTACAAAAACAGGCCTGTGATATAGTTGAAGTGAACAAGACTCTTGTTTACTAGTTTAATAAAAAACTCATGTTGAAATAGAATTTCAGTCCATAATCTATGGTGGTTTTAAAATGAAGGTTTTCTCAGAGATCTGGTTATCCCTTTTGCATAAAAAAAAATATGAGAAGAAAACAAAGGGAAAGAGTCAAGTATTTTTGCTGATGAAAGGCAAATGTTAGAAAAATATTCATTAGATGATTCCTTCTCAAAAACATGACCTAAATGAAAATCAAGAGCTGTTAGGAGACCAAAGAACTGCCTTGGACTGTTATCCTTAAAAAACAAAACAAAAGAAAACCAAACCAGAACAAAAAACACATACATGAATTTAAAACCTGTTACCACTAAAATGAACAGAACTTGCATGTACAAAGATCAGCAGAGCTTCCTGACAAGCTCTTAATTTTGAAAATGGTGGTCAGTTTTTGTTCTCTTGCATGACCACTAACCAGCAAAATAGAATTGCAACCGTGTGCTCCCTGGACACATCTCAATGTTATAGAACCTCACTAGGATTTTTTTGTTGCTGTTGTTTTTTGTTTTACACCATTACATTATACTTGAAGTCTGTAAGTCTACCTGCTCAGACAAAATGTTCAGAACAGGATTTTGATCAGTAACTTTGGTATGTATGTGACACATGATACAGAGAGGGCTTGTTATACTGAGGCAGATTTAAGATGCTCCACACCCACCACACCAGACCCCTACCACTACGTTACCTTGACAAAGCCATGGCAAAATCTATTAGGAGGAAAATCTTGTGCAACTCACTGTTGCTGTGGCCTCTCCTGTTTCATCTGCAGCCTGATCTAGGGTGAGCAGGATGATGCCTGATGCATTAGCCACATGGTGATGCTTATGGAAACCTTCCAGGCAACTTAAAGGCAGATGTGGGGAACCTTTACAAGTGCTGCTATCTAACAGACTTCTAAAATATCAAAAAGCCATTTCTCAGCAGTTATCATTTACATTTTATTTCAGCTCATGGTATTCTTTGTACCTACTTTGAATATGTTTGTGTGCTACCTCTCGCTCTTCTGTTTATTTCAGTTTAAGGTAGTTCTTTCCAAAATGGTTTTGACATTGTAGTCATTAAACATCACAATTGTACATACTATTGCCTAATTTTCCAAAGAGTAACCATCTGCAAACATATCATTGAGGTTTATTATGTGACCTTTGCAGTAGTTGTAAGCAGCATAACTCAAACAGCACACAGTTTCTCCTTGAAAATAACATGAGTATTAAAATCGTATTTGAGACATCTCTCCCCTCCTTTCAAACACAGCCATTTCAAGAAATGTTTCTGATGCATTTGCTGACTTGTTTTTAGCAACAATTGTCTAACTTGTGTGGACAGAATGCTTTAACAAATCAGAAATTAATGCAAAACTCAGTTCCTGCACTGAACTGCACAAAGACTCACTCCAATTAATGAAATTAGGAGAGCTCTGGTTAAATATGAAGCCCTTTCCCCACTAAAGTCAGTGCACTATAAACCTTAGAAACAAACAAGCTAAACAAAACTTGTCCATCTGCTCATTAGAATAAAGTTGCTTTTATGTCACAATTATAGCATCATTGTAATAAGTTCAAAATTGTCATTATATTTACTTCATTAATTTATATATAGCAATTTCAGTGATTTCAGTGTATTGCAGATCTTGTAGTTTGCCTTTCATTTAGTCATCAGTTAGCGATGAACTGCGCTGGAAGATTTACACCATTCTGGACATAGGGAAATATAGACAAGTATAGTATATGGACATTGCAGATAAGCTGTATTATGGGCCAAAATATGATACAGTTTCTGTTTACCATTAATTTAAGAGCCAGTATTGCTGAAAGCCAGTGACTTTCAGTACCAACTCACAGGAATTTGTATGTGTATTTAAGGACTTTGAAGCTCATAATTTAGTAAAAGAAATAATGAGTTTCATCCTTCCCCTGAAAAGAAAATACAGGAATTCTTAGGTCATTTTTGGAAGGATGGTTGTTTAGTTTGGTTGGCATTTTTGCTTTTAAAGAATAATGTTTCCTTTGCACTCAAGCTCGTTCTCTGTCAAGTTAAAGAGTCACAAGATTACACTACCTAACAAATGCCATTCTTACTGCAAATCATAGGATTTTGAGTCCTCAGCACCAACTGTTCACAAACCTACTTCTAATGGGCTGCACTACTTGTTAATGTAGACCCAGCCGATATTGTATAGTAGCAAAAGGAATAGCAGTTACTTTCATAGCTGTTCTCCCTGCTTGGCTGCTGGATGACAGACAGAGCTAACAGAGATCTTCACTGTTCTCCTGCCAAATTCTTATTTTGTTGTTACCATCTGGGACATTATCTGTCTCTTTCTTGGGCAGGATGAAGATTACAGCTCAGTAGTTTATTTTTCCTAGGTCCTATAACACAAGAAGAAAACATCCTGGTATGGAATCATTCCAAGAGCTGCAGAGGAGACAGCTTTATATATTTTTAGTAATTTTCATGTTCATTCCTTGCCCTGAAGATCCTACCATTCCCATTAGCAATAGATTGTGGACTTGTTTCAGACAAACAGTGACAGTTACTACAGTAAATTTGATAAGCAATTATTTTCTTGGCCCTTGACCACAAAAGAATTTCATTCTAGAAGCCATATTGCTCTACTACCATTTTCAAGATTGTTAACCAGAGCCCACCTATTTGGAAGCACAATCTCTATTTTTAGAGCGTGGACCTCCCAGAAACTCATTAATTTTTAGAGATACTCAGGTCTCTACATTTAAGTAGGTTGCAGTTTTGTCTGATTAGTGCTTTAAAGACCTTACTTGAGCCTCAAGATAGTTCCACAGTAAGGAGCAGACAGTGTTAACTTTAACACAAGATTTAACAGGTAAAAGATTTAATGAGCCTTTGCTTGTGGCTCTGTACTCTGTACTGGTCTGACCCTCTGCTCTGTGTGTATGCACATACACGTGTCTTTTCAATGACGCTGTGGACGAGACGGTTTGTGGTACCTCGCTGTCTTTTGACTACTGAGTATTTAGTACAATGGCCTCTTTGGAAAGTACCAGTATGTAGCAGAACAACTGGATCTTTAAAAACAATGCTCCCCTCAAAGTATTTCCCACACAAACATCTCATGTTTAAAGAATGTTATCTGCTAGAGACTAAGCCATCTCTAGAATGTATTTAACCATTCATTCAGGTGATATGACCTCCTATGAAGGGTTTCTTCGCAATTTGCATTCCAACCAAATGTAGAAACTGCTGGCAGCTTTATAATGGTTTTACAAGGAACCAAATTAGATGCATAACCTTTAGACAAAAGTTGAATTCAGTCACTATATCTGTTTTCTATCCTACCTTCCTCTGTAGCTGTTCTGTGTTATGTCACATTTTTGTTGTCTATGCATTTCTTCTTCCAAATCTCTATTCTATTCTGTGTAACAGTATGCATCAGACACTGTCAACTAATGCACATTTTTTGCCAATGGCTGTATGGCAAGTGAAAGTGCAAAGCAGCAGAAGTGATAAAGGGGAAAAAAAAAAAAAAAAAGGCAGATGCTTTTGTACCTGCAGTAGTGATATTAAACAGTGACAGAGCACCAACAGATCTGTGGAGCATTCAAGAAAGAAAACCATGCACTTAATTACAAGGGCATAAAAGTGCATAAGACGTGAGGATTTGTTTACTTCTCTAACGTACAGGTTTGGTATGGATATAAAAGTAATAGCTGGTTGTATATCTGACAGGCATAGCCAGAAAAAACTCTAAACAGGTTGACTCTGGGGCATGAATCCCAGAAAAAAAAAAGCAACACATCATTACCTTTTAGCAAGTATGGTGCTATTACGCCAATGACTTCCCTAGATGTTAGTCTCCCTCTAAATGTAACTTTTATCAGGAATAAGCAGCAGTGAAATGAATTGGAAGATGCCTCTTGGAGACATCAAAGGCTGCGTTTCAGCCTGCAGACTCCCCGAGGAAGCTATTAAAAACATCACTTCAACATGTTTACAGCCAGAGCACAGCTAATTAAACAACTGCAACACTGATCCTGCAGTCCAGACAACAGCTTTACTATGATGAGTCCAGGGCAAAGCCTAATTCAAGTCATGCCTGTACTTCCTGGGCTTGGCCTCCCATCGTCCTGCAGAACAGCACCTCTCAGAGAGGCCTGGGGGAAACACCCATCCTTGGGAATTTCCAGCACCTGTGGTACAAAACCCTTTGCAGATGCAGGATGGATGGACAAGGCTCGGTGCACAGCCTGGCTCTTGGCCCTCTGTAGAGACGGTGCTCATTTGACTTCACTTGAATAGATTTTTTGTAAATCTCAGGAGATGCTGCTCTGTCTGCTGCCTGAGCAAGTTCTCACTGGGTGGTGCAAGCCATGCAAACGTCAAGCTTCCCCTCTCAAAAGATATTGTACAGGCTCAGGTAACTGAGTTAACTGTGATTATACAGCAATCCTTCATTAGTCTCATTTTCTTACTGTTATTTAGTTCTTCCTTATCCAGGTGAAGCATGTTGTGGGTTCCTTTACGCAAAGGCTGAAAAACTTATTTTGTTAATGAACTGCTAATGTCACACTGTGCATTGTAAATCATGGGAAGTGCTATTGGGACTTGACACAATGATTCCAAAGCATGAAAGGTTCCTGATTAATTTCTTTGTACCTTGGCTCATACAGCAGTAACACTGTTAGGTGATACGTCAGCTTCCTGAGGGAACATTTTCTGGAAGAAATCACAAATCTCAAGTGTATAAAGTGTATTTTTACCTAAGAGATTTAACTGGAGTTGCCACTTCCCTGCTCTCTTTCCTTTGATAAGCATAATCTGTTTCCCCATTCATTTCAGCTGAAGCTGGTTTTGAAATCCAAATACTTTGAAGGGAGGCACAGCATGACAGAATGGAAATAAACTTCCTTGGCAAGCACAGCCCCCTCCTACCACCCACAAATTATATTTTTTTCTCTCCTTCAATTAAAGAAAAATGTTAAATCATAATTTAACATACTAAAGAGCAGTGGAAATCATAGAACAAGGATACATGGCTAACGTTTGAGTTTGAAGTGAAAATGGAAGCTCAAGCTCTGGCGACCACATGAAAGGTAGAAATGAAAGCAAAGTAACTTGCATTTTCACGTGGGTAAGCGTAAAAACCTAATCAGGATTCACACTCTCTGGCTAAAAGAAAGGTGATACAGCCCAAGAAAAGCCTGTACTAAGTGGAAGATGAACCCAGAGCTGTTTTGGGTATGGCGCCCATAAAGGACCCCACTCCCTTTTGACATTCTGCCATTTTTCTTAGTATTTTCACCCTGCCTTCATGTATCTCCATTGGTCTGAAGTCTGCACAAATTTTATATGTCAGATTTTCTCAAAGGTAACTCAGTGAATGACATGGTTATCATGTGGCTGAACCTGGCCCGCTATCCATCTGCATCCTTACAGGATTAAACTATTGGGTGAGGTGAAATCATGAGCATGTGATTCTGTAACAGATGATAACTCTGAGGACAGAGAGATAAGAATTCAAGCTATTTCTACCTACACTGTTGACCATACATAAATTAAAAATCTGGCTAGGTAAATCCCTGAACTTCCACCTCAGTCCTGTAATTTTCCCCACTTTGTCTTAATTTTTTTCTACTGTAACAAATATGATGCGTCAGAGCAGCAATTATGTCATGTCAGCAGCTGCGCATCCGTGATGGGCTTATGATTGCATTCAATAATGTACTACAGGTACTTTGCCTTTTCTAAATAAACAAACTGTCAGGAACTAGGTTTTCTGTTTTACAAAGTATTCAGTGTAAATTTTTCCAGACCAAAGCAAAACAATATTGAAACATTCACAGCTCCAAATACAATTGAAATCCTTCAAGAATTAAATAAATTTCAGGTTCATCAAAAGCTTTTTTCTCATTTCTAGTTTTCTAATTTCTAGTAGTCATTCAATATCGGAAAAATCAGAACTCTGTATGTTCAAAAAATTGTAACAGAAACTTTCAAACTGGAACATTCCACTGCAGATTTCTTTCAAAGAGAGTTAACAAAGAGAGCATGTCTCCAGAAATGCAGGTGACAGAAAACATTTTTAGAACACGGAAGAGCTCCATCACAGGAAACATCTAACTAGCGCAATAAAAAAGCTCTTCAGCTTGAATTCTTCTTCTCTGGAACATAACAGAAGTATTCAGAGGCTCTAGACACAAACAATTTACCCCTGTCCTGGAGATTCAATCATTACGCTCAGTTCTTCCTGCTTTTAGGATGCTGAACTAAGGAAAAGGGGTTTATTCCTGCTGATAATTCTCTCCCCCAAAGCTTGGGATAGTCCTTACTTTAAAACCAAGACAACCTTTTTGCCTTCTTCCACCTGCAGGTTTCTCTCACTAGATAAAAAAAAAGTACCCTCTGTGTAGAGCACCCTGTGTAGAGAAGTGCTGTTTCTTGGCTAACATCACAAATGTCTGGGTTGCATGATTCAGGACTGACCAGTAGTAGACATTAACCCTTTAAAAGCTCAGCCCTCCCTGTGACATTCTGCTTTGCATCCTTTTTAGAGGTAGATGCTAATTCTAGGCAGCACTGAAGTTAGTAGTGGTAAAGACACATCTATCCCAAAAGCTGAAAAGGTCAGTTTGATTCTGCTCACTGTCTCTACCCTCTGGAGGGNCTGCATCTGAGTTGCAAAGATGGATGCAGTAACAATAAAGGGGGGAACACAAAGAGCTGCATTACAAACCAATACATCAGAAAACAGAGCGCGCCTGCCTTGCAGATTTGCCTGCAGCTCTTCTCTGCTGTGTTATTTTTAAACTGCCTGCAGGTTGCAGATTTCTCAGTGGCCCTTCTCCTAAAAGTGTACACAGGGGATTTAGAAATGCGCAACTTCCATTTCCATGAATTGGAGTTAACAAATTCCCAGCACATTAAAATTCAGCATCCTTCATCTTCCTATAAACATCTTGGCGCAATTTGTTTTGTTCACAAAAGGGCATCACAAGTCTCTTATAGTTCTTCTCCATGGCAAGGAAAGAATATACCTCAGCTTTGCATTCCTGATGCGCCCAACTGCCACACATCAGCCTGCAGCTGCTGTAATCAGCAACCCAGGCATCATTCAACATTCTCTTTGGCTTACCATAAGAAACATAAGAAGTTAGACTCACCTGACTGAACCCAATATTATTCAGTTTCACAACACTTATCACCCCATCATCATCTCAGCACCAAAAACATCCACTGTACAAATGTGCTATGTGCAGGCCTAGGGCACTCTTCCATCACACGTTCAGGACTCAAACTTCACAGTACTCCCAGCAAACTTGCCCCACTTCTGCAGGAGTCTGGATGGGATAGAGTCAGGACTTGACATCTGTCAATGGAAGAGCTTCTATGTGCAGAAAAACTGCACGATCCACACACAGTTCCTACAGAGAAGAGGCTAACAGGAAGAGTAGTATATTTATGTTACCACAACATTTTAAAGAAGAAAGCAGTAGAGCATTTTTCAGAAATGTTGATCAACCACAACTGCTACTGAGGTAGACAGAAGCTGCAGATGCTCAGACTCTCTGAGGGGTCAGGCACTGCAGCCAAATGTAATGAATATTATGGTTTCTTTCCCTCTTCTCTCTTGCCTGGTTTATTCTGCAGCCCAGAACAGTACTGCAGAGCAATACTTATCATGTCAGAACCTCTCCCCTTGTCTATGTGATGTCTCAGACATCAAACCATTCATACTCTTGGCAAATGTTAGGAGCTGTAGAAATCACCCCAGCTAGCACTGTGAGAAACACTTGCTCAGCATCATCAGTAGGAGCACAGCCACATTCATTGCCATCCATTTGACACACACAGAGCAGATGAAAACTGTGTGATATATAATGAGTTTGTTTTGGATGGGGAGCTCCAGCACAGGAGCCTTTGCCCTCAACAGTGTACACCAGGGACTTGCAACTAATTTCAACAGAAAAAGCCAGCAAGCTCCAGTCAGAGCTAAACCCTCTGGCCCAACAGGGCTGACAACTGTCTCCCTGGGGGCCAGTGTGGGACTGACTGGTCTGTCTCAGCAGTAATGGCAAAGCAGAGCCTGGCCTCCCTGTGTTGTGTAGGGTTGGGCTGGTGTGCTGTGGGTGAAGCATGGGTTAAGCTTATGCTCGCTCAGCCCTCTATAAGGACTGTCCCTCATCCTTAAACATTAACACAGCTTGTTAAGCTGTTGCTCATTTCTCCCTGCTGATTTGGAGAGTCCTGATTTGGCTCTTGGCTGTTTATATTTCACAGACATCCTCCATGTAATTGCATGGCCTGGCCCCAGGCTATCAGGCTCTGGGAGAACCACGTTATTCCACAGAACAGTTAGCATAATTAAAATATTGACTGCAGATTTAAAAATGTGCTGAATACTTCACAGAGTGGTTGGAGGGTTGGCAAGTCTTGGCAGCTTGCTGGCTGCAGGAGCTGGCTGATATTTAGATGTGCCTGCTCCTTCAGTATTCATTGCAGTACGTGGGAACTGCTTTTTGTGCTGTCAACTTCTTATCTCCCAAGCAGCCAACCCACACCCAAGAAGAAATGAACTGACTAGAAGTGAGGAGTTCCAAGGGCTTTCTTGTGATTCTTATTGCTAGTGAGACCATTTCCTTGTTATTTATGACTTCAGGACATCTGTCTTACTGTGTCTCTATCTATTTTTATTTGTGTCCATCTCTCCAAATGTACAGTGTAGGAACTGCATATGGTGAGAATGTACCAGGTGATAAAATCATTTGCTTAAGAACTGTCTGTACCATATGAGAAACCATTAATAAATTTAAAGAGCACATGAAAACCTCCACTGGAACATTTGTTTTAGCTACTATCTTTTCTTTGATGCTTGATTTCTATCTGTATTTCATCTGTAACCAGTCTAAGATATAAATCCTAACATTTCCAGAGCCAAGAGGGCAGAAGGTGATGGAAGAAACCCCATCTACAGGGCTGGTGGAAACTACAGAAGCACTGACCACAGCAGGGCATTTAGGGAATTTTTAGTGCCTTTGCAATATCTCTGCATTCTCTTTCCTAGGGGAATATCTGGGATAATAAACATTGCTAGAGACCCACAGATTTCAATTTGAATGACTTCCTGATTCTGTCTAAATCCCCTGCTACCTGGCAAAAAAATGGTAAAGTGATCTCATGCTACCAGTGTTCAGTAAAACATATGGATGATGCCTAAAACACTTTGCAGACACCAACATCCTGAATGAAATGCAGCAGGACCAGCAACTTCCAAGGTACTGCTTTAAATCAGATTCTTATTTAATCTTCACTTACATGCTTGAGAAATTCCTGGATGATAGCAAGTGTTCAAGCAGCAGTGCAGTCTCACAAGCACGGACAGGGATGTCTGAGCTCAGGCTGTAAAGGGGAACAGGAAAAGCTTCTAGGGTCAAGGGTCTGATCTACAGTCTGATCTACAGCTCTTCTGAGACAAGCTAATTTTGTGAACATTTCCATTCCCACTCAAGGGATGTCACAAACAATGGCCAAATGTTATTTTTTGAGGCTTCTATTACAGCTTTAAAGTAATCATAATAGCAAATTAATAGCAGATCTACTCTGCCATTTTCCATTCTGATTGCCATCTCTGTAATCAAGAGCAGCTCTACTCCTTCAAAGCTTATTTCTGTGATACTTCATATTTTTGAATATGCAATTAGGGAAGAAGCACGATATCTCGGCACTCTAGCTGTGGTCTGCAGCTACTGCCCTCCCTCTGTGCTAGGCTTAGTGCTAGTTTCTGTTTTCAACTTCTTAATATTGACCTCCAAACTGTAAACCATAAATATCACCTGGGGTAGACACAACTCTTTCGGAAAAAAATAATATATATATATTTGTATGTACCTTTAAAATCTATTCTAAATTAAACCCCAAGATAAACTCTACAGAATGAGACAAAAGATATTCTGAATTCACTACATAGAAGGAGAAACTCACTGGGCATGTACCATGAGAGAGGCAAAATAAATGTTACAGCCTGTTCTCTGTTCTGATAGTTCACATGGCCAAGTTTTCAGTTTGTCTCCGCTGAATGATTCATCTCTCTTACCAGTATTTTCAAAATTAAATGTAAGAGGAGGAATGTGTTCATTCCCCTGCTGTGTTTAATAATCTTCCAAAAATTGTTTCCTGTTTACTTGGAAATCCCCACCTCCATGCTGTGATTTAAGCATTTTCACCCTGTTAACTTAAAAACAAAGCCTAGAAGATGCTTTATAGTTTTTATCTTGCAGTCATAAAGCAATTTATGATAAATGTTGTTCCAGAGAGAAATTA
Source organism: Chauna torquata (assembly GCA_013399475.1). Taxonomy (NCBI): domain Eukaryota; kingdom Metazoa; phylum Chordata; class Aves; order Anseriformes; family Anhimidae; genus Chauna; species Chauna torquata. The sequence goes on along the minus strand of VXAL01003868.1, from coordinate 51,758 downwards.
CTTGGAAATGTGCATATGTTCATAGCTCCACATTGCTTATTTAGATCAGAATCACTTATTTAGATGTCATTGTTGAAAAAAATACAAATAGTCATTCAGTTTTTATTCGTGTACCACATCTGACGACTGATGGCAGCTTCTCTTTTAACAATCACTGTATTGGTGCTCAAATACAAATCTCAATAAAGCCATCAGTAACACCATTTATGGAACTGTGCTACTTTCTTTCATGGTACTGGCCAGCACACAACTGTGAATAGTCAGTATATATTGTTTCACACAAGATTTGTCTATAAGCAAAACTTTGACTGTGTTTTCAAGACAAAATATTAAAAATAACTAAATTGCTTTTCCAGCTGAAGCATTATCTGTGAATTCCTGTGGCTTGGCAGGACAAAAGGGAAAGAATTTTCCCCTTAGCTTGCTCAAAGAATAAATTTGCACAATAGTTGTACGATTTTATTTATGTAGCACATATCAAACAAACTATTCTTATAGTAAAGCATTACCTCACACAAGTCAGTGTTCTCTGCTAGCTGATGTGAAGAGAGTTCACTTAAAAGGCAGCAACATCCTGTGACCTGAGAACAGAACTGGAAGCTGAGAATTCGAAAGGGACCTGAGCTTTCTCACACTCTCTCAGCTTTTCATGAAGGTTTAAATTTTTCTAAATGAACATTACATTTACATGATTAATTGGAGTCTGTGTGGGCCTAATTCGCAGATGTGTTAAATTTCTACTGCTCCTAGTAAGGCTCTCGGGAGCACCCAGCTCTCCATGTTTCAAAAGGCTGTAATGCACAGTTACACAGCCCTTGGGAGGGAGAGTAACACCATTCCCTTGGTGAGCACCAGGCACACGCAAAGTCAGGAAAGAGATGGAATAAAGCATAGGGGGTACAAATTAAGCACAACTCCCTCTCTATGCGCCTAATGGCCTTTATAGATCCCTGAGGGACGGCAGCAGTGAAGATACTCAAGTACTTGGCATCCAGACAGGTATTGTGCAAGACCACAGTCAGGAGATCAGCTGGTAGGGAGCACCGGGCTGGCACAGCAAGGTTGAATGCCTCTGGCTGGTGTCCCTCAGTCTGGCTATGGGCTCCAGCAATGCAGTGACAAAGTCTTGTGCTGCTTACCTCGGTGACTACACCAAACCTCTGTTAGCTGAGGAGCCTCCGTTCACCTCCCTTCCCTTTCTAAGTCTACGCTGAAGCACTTTGTCTAAATACTGGCTTTCCTCTCTCTTCCCTTCTCAGATGAGATGGAGCAGTCCCCTGCAATGCGTTCTGACTACTTGGTCTCAGGGATTAGAACTCCGCCAGTGAGGAGAAACAGCAAACTGGCAACACTGGGCAGGATCTTCAAACCATGGAAGTGGCGGAAAAAGAAAAATGAGAAGCTAAAGCAGACCTCAGCAGGTACGACGAGAACGACAGTCTGATGGCACACAAAGCAAAGTTTAGCTTGGGTGAAATTTGCTTACATAGGAAACACTAAGGATGACCTGATCTAAACCTAATTTGGAGATTCCAGCATGTTAGAGATTAATAACATTTAAGGCTAGAAAAAGCCCGTATAGGCTGATTTCCTATATAATACATTTAGAAGAAAAGGTCAAAATATGAGAGTGAATCACAAGCCTCGACACAGACTGCTTTTCATGGGCTGTTCCTTCTCCAAACAGGCTACATTTATGTCTGCAAGTATCATCACCCCTTTTATTTGGGGGTGAAGATTATATAGGCCACAATAACATTATGAAAAATGACAGGAGGGAGCTGCTACACGTAAAGTTCCTTCCCTCAAGCAGCTGTCTCTGCAGTAGAGGAGCCCAGCATACAGCACTGCACACTCTCACTAGTCTCCAGGGATGTCCCAGGAGATCAGTAAAGAGACAAACTCACTTGCCTTTTCCTAAAATAGGCTGGTGCAATTCCCTCCACTTGCCTGATACCCTGTGGAGTGTCACAGTGAGAGACACCACCTCCTGAGGCAGCTCCAACATACCGCATCAAACAGCATGAAGCCTCTAATACCCCCGTTATTCTGCATTCAGAGTGATCAGGCAGCAAGTTAGATCATAACTCTCAGCTCTATCTGTAGGTGATTTTACTATTTTAACAAAGGAAAAGGTACAAAACAGGCTGACTAGTCCATACTCCCCCCAAATTCCTTGCAGTTCTTTCCAAGCATGCAGTAGTTGAGACTAGAGGGAAATTCCTCATTGCAGCTTTCTCATTGAGTTATATGAATATTCTGTTCATAAACAGTGCTGTGTCATGCTACTTCTTGCAGTGCTAGAGAAGAAGATGACAGCACGACAAGGTCGGGATGAGCTCATTAAGAAAGGCCTTCTGGAGATGATGGAACAAGGTAAGTAAAAATTCATTTTTTTTTTAATCCAAGTCTCGTTCAGTACAATAGGAAACAACGGCAAGAAGAAAACTAACAATCAAATGAATAAAAAGGAAAATCTTAAATCCAAGCAGACAAAAATTCAGTATTCAGCAGTTTTTCTTTAAATTCTTCTCTGCTGCAATCAATCCATACTGTTTAATTTTTGATGGTTTACCATCTTGAATGCAACTCTAGCTTCACTGGATATATACACGGTGTGAATCTGAGCTGGCACATATGTTTTGATGCAATTCCTCTAAACCTAGCTAAACCTGACTGCCAAGACAGTCACCTTAAACTGCTGTAAATATAAACTTAAGCATACAGATACATACAGCAGGGAAGCTAACATGTACAGCCCATGAATCCAAGTCTCATTAAATGATACTAATCTGATGTTTTCAGCTGTCTTTCTGGTTAAAAAAAAGTTTGCGACAAAGCATATTACCATTCTGTGTGCTTTTCATTCACGTGGAAAAGTGAAGCATTTGGTAACGTCATTTTAAAGCTTTCCTGAGTACAAACCAGGTTCAGCAGAAGTCACTGAATGAAAGATGTTGAAGTGTCAGAAACGCACACAAAGGACTGTGGTTCTGTATATCACTGCTCCAAAGCCCTGGCAGATGCTCAAGGGACACAGAGATCTGGGTGACTATTCTGCAAGAACAAGTGAGCTCCCAATGTTATGGGCAGCATCCCAATTGCCATTTCCACCTAAACAGAAATTAAAAAATCCCTCTTTACTTTGAAAACTTTATAGCAGAAAGCACTGTCATGAAGAAAGATTGGCCTTTCAAGTTTGACCAATCTGGTAGCTAGAAATGATATTCTTTGAAACTAATAATTGAGTTTCTTTATATAAAACAAATGCCATGCCTATTAATAGCCTGTGGGACAGTACTCGGTGATGCTATGCTGAAGTATAACCGAGCAACTGAAGAGTCAGAAAAAGAGCATTTTTTTCTTTCTTTCTTTTTTTTTTTTTTGCATCACAGTAAAGCAATTATCATATCATTTTATTGGATATATTGTAATATAAGTTTTATGTTTGAGTTGCAAAATCTATCAAACCATCAGCTTATCCTAAACTGGAAGGTTTTAGAAGTCTCATTTTTAATTCCTGCCCATTGAGCTCTTTCTATCTCTCATTCTAGACAATTAGTTGTCCTATCAGCATATTAGCACTAGCTGATAGAAAAATACACCCCATATCTGCTATGGGTATGGAAGTTCTCCATAACCTATGAATTTGAAAACACGGGTATCTGAGCATTACGAAACATCAGTAAAATAAAACTTCTATAGAGCACATTAAGCTGTAATAATAATACTGAATTGATAAACCTTTTGTATGCAGAAAGAACTGGTTGGGAGGAAAACAGAGGATGCTAAGTTGCAAGATCATTTTAACAAAATAAAAATAGTTAAAATAAATACACCCAGTCCAGTGAGCAGTGCTGACAGGCTGTGCTTTTACAAAGGCAGCTGCAAACAGCTTCTCTAGGTTTCTCTGCCTACCTGTCTCCAGTAAAGTTGCACAGAGCTCCTACAGACATCAAACCAATTTACAGTCCCACTCTGTGCCCAGAAAGGAAAGAATGCCTAACAGTCAGTTGAAGGACATTGCAGCTGTCTGCAAGTTATTTTTCTTTACACAGAGTGTTAGGAATCTCCAGGGTTATTTTATTGTATTATCAGTAGAAGCAGCTTATTAACTGGTATCAAAAATTGACCCAAATAATTCTCAGTAAATGATTAGTGCCCTACTTGGACTGAGCTGAAGTGGCAGCAGTTTCAAGGCTAAGTCCTCATTTATGCAGTAAGTTGCAATTTTCATGCAGCAAGACTACGCTAAAAAGACTACAGTAAATCCTTAAATCCCTCTATTTCATCAGGCTCTACTCCACTTCCGGAGACCCGGTTTCTGCTCACTTGCATAAACAGTCCAAACCAGGATGAAGCTCTACTCTGAGAAATCTGCAGATCTGCTTCATGCATTTACAATAGCCATGTCACACTCCAGCTTCATAGCACAAGGTCTGTCAAGCAGCATTTTGAACTGGATTGCTTGGCTCAGAGCAAACCACGAAGCTAGCACAGAATCTGCATCTATCTGTGAGCAACCCAGGGTGGAATTGTACCATCCTTGCTTCGGTGATGAGTCATGCTAACAGGTTATGTCACCCTGTCTCCTCACACAACCCCAAAACACAGCTGTCCAGACATGCTGCGCAGATGAAGTTGCACAGCCAGGGCCCCTTCTGTCCCTCTGTCTGCTCCACCTCTGCTCTCACAGGCAAATACCAAGCTGCCTCTTGGAAACTCCTGAACCTGAAACAGAGCTTCACTCTAGGTTGCAGGGTGCAGGGCAAGGCATACAGTGAGATTCATTCCCAGATAAATTACAGCCCTCCTTCTTCCGATTATTTTGCAATTCCCAAGACTGTCTTCTGCTTTCCTTACCAGTAGATCTGAGGTCTGTACTTTCTCCTGTCCCCGGACTATCTCTAAAATACAGCATTGGGAACCACTGCCAATCAAAGCAGCACGTCCACTTTGATCTAAGCACAAGCTGCTCACTTCTGACCAGGAACATCACTACTGTGAGTCTCAGATGTTCCTCAACAGAAATGCTTCAACAGTGCTGTCTTCTAGTTGTCATTGCCTCGTTAGTCATTACACTTTCCATCGGCCGGGATCTGAAGGAACTTATGTCTCTGTCTGCAGTTTTACTGTGGCACAGCTGTCAGCAGCTTGCCTTTCTGAAGGATGTGAGGAACTTGCGAAGCAGAGTTACCTTGAAAACATTTAGGAAGCTCCCCCCGATATTTATCCCCATTGTGAGCACAAAACTGATCAGATGTAGCTGTGCTAACAGCGCCGAGAGGTAAGGACTGTCTGTCAAATAACACAGGCAGCTGTTAATACACCAATGATTACGTATAGGCTGCCTTCACAACGAGCTGAAATGTAGGCAATGAACTTTTTCCCCCTCCCTTTCCCTGTATCATAGCAACTGTGCTACTGCAGGGGCTATTTTAAGAACAGTAACTTTTCACCAAACGTGATTATGAGGCAGACTGAGTGAGCTCAGTGTACAAAAATACTGCATCCGTTCCGCAGCATCTCTGGGCCAAAATCTGATACCCTTACCCAAAAGGGCAATAAATTACTCTGTAGATTGTCCAAATAGTATTAAAAAGGGGTAGCTATGAGTGCTAGCTGTTTTAAATCAATGTTCAAGAATCTTGTCATGATATCATTGCAAGAAAACATAGCCCTGTCAGGAGCTTCCAGGAAGAAGTGTCTAGGGCTGAGAAATACAAGTTAGGAGGTCAGGGGTGGACAGCAGACGTGTCCATCAGTGTGGAGCTCTGGCTAGAGCGGCAAGTAATTGCTTTGATTTGCAACAGTGATGTTGATCTTGTAAATTCTGAAAGACTGGTGCAGTAAAAGGATAGTTTGTATTCTGAGGAATCTTGCCTGAATAGGAGAATGCTAGAAAGGCTTCAGTCATCAAGATGCATACAGCTGCAGGGATCACTGGCACAAAAATCTTTCAGAGTAAGCAAAGGGAGCAGTTTCTAGGTCTGCATGAGGAGGGATTTGAATTTCTGATCAGCTCAATCACACAAGACATGCTTTTTAAAGCTGAGTAACTAATACTGTGCTCAAAACCTGCAGTTTGGCAGGGAATACTAGCAGCCTTGTCCTCGGTAATGCTCCAGTATTACTGCTGGGGCAGCAGGATAGCAGTGTGCTGTGCATGCAGCATGACACGACTCAGACATGTCAGATCAACCTGCACACGTACTACACCATAAGCTCTGCTCATGAAAGGAATTGCCTCCTCCCAGAGACCTCTGATTTCCCATGCTTGTGCTCATCTCCTGTGCAGCAGGTGCTTCCAGAGCACAGTGGCCTTCCTGTATATGCACAATGGCCATTTGCTGGGCTGCTGGATGCCCACAGAAAAAGATGCCTTGTCTAGAAAACTGGGTGGATATTAGCATCCAGATGGGCTAGTGTCCACAAGTTTTACATTACAGATGTTCAGCACTCTTACAAATCAGGTGCGCTGCTGCAAGACAAGTCTCAGTCCCCCAACCACTTCGAAATTACTAGCAGTTTTGAGACTTACTCTTCCAGACAGGACAGCACGGGGTTTCAGCTTTCACTGTTCATGGTTTAGTTAAGGTTAAACCATTTGGTGTTGTAGATACTGAAGACAAAGCCTGCACTGGTGACGATGCCACAAGAGCAATGCAGAGTGACCCTCCAGCTCCCGTGTGCCAGGCACTTGATTCTGAAGAGATGCAGCAAGAGAGTACAACAGCAGCCACAACAAACATGACCTCCCTTGGTGAGGAACTGCACTTGGATGAGCTGAAAGAAGATGCAGGTATTGGATAAAAATGTTTCTTAAAAATAAAAAGTTAAAAGATACATTTCTGCTGAGCTGCTGCATGAGTCAAATATGTCAGTGTGGTAGACAGAGCACCTTGTTCAGCTCAGCTTCTCCATACTAGGTTAGCAATCATTATTTTATAACAGTACTTTTTTGAGACTGCTACCAAATTGAGGGACCACACAAAACTTGGCATAATGGGATTAGTTGGATTATGAGACAATCCAATCTTGGCATGGTGCCCCTTTGGTATTACACAATCTTAAATTTACACAATCCACACCATCATCCTGCAAATACAAGTGCAGTTCAATGCCACAAGTACAGATAAACTAAACCAAGCTCCTTTCATGCAACTGTATTATGGCAAGGCTCATCTGTGAGAGCAGTTCAATGTGACCAGAGCAGGCAGGGACAACCCAGCAGCTAGAGGGTTTTCATTCACTTCCTGACAACCAAGAAATGTGTAAGTCCAAAGATAATGCTTTATCCTGGCTTGTGAGGAGTGCCAAGTAGTGTTTACTGATCTTCCTGCCCATCCACTCTGGTCGATATTTACGCCTTCTCCATCTGCCCCGATTGCCTTTTGTTCTCCATCCTATGTGCTCATGCCCTGCCCTCTCTTGGGTCCTATCCCCCAGGCACACTCACCAAGCCCACTCTACCTGCTTGGTCTTGTGGAGCAATGCTGCCTGCTTATGCCCTCACACTGCTTCAGAAGCTCAAAATAGAAGTCATCCTCCGAAGGGCTTTCCATTTCTTTGCTTTATCCTTTCCCATTTCCTTCTCCTGTCCTTTCCATCCCTGTGACTCATGCAATTTTGTTTCTTTTTACTGTTTTGTTTTTATATAACATTGCTCTTCTGGCCCATTTCTAGCTCCACTCCACTCTTAATTGGTTTGACAACAGAAACTCCCCTGTTTCCCAAAAAGTACTTCCCATTCTCATGCTTGCTCATCACAAAGATTTTTTGTAAGCATAGCAACACCCTTCCATCACCTTCATTTCAACCACACGTGTTATTACCTCAAGAAGTATCCCAAAGCACTATATGTGGGCTTCTAGATATTCATCCTCTCCCTTGTCTCTTAGAATAGAGGCAAAACAGAGAATTGGACATACACAGCTTCTATTAACACACGCCCTTGATGATGTTTTCCTTTCTTTTCAAACTATGGAGTGTTTTTGTATCACTCTAAAAATTCATCAGGGTAAAACCCATTCATCTCCCTGTTCTTGTTCAGTGCTTGGAACAACCAGATCAAGATCTTGACCAGAATGCTTCAGGCACTGCTATTACTAGCAGTAGTAATCTCTCCTAGAGCATTTCATTGAGCAAATTGCTCTCTGAAGGTCTAGTTATCATTGGGACAGACTATCCTGGAAAGATGACGCTAAAAATGTATCATATATTTAAACTTATGCACTCTGAACACAAGGATGCCGAAAGAGAGAGAACTTGTATTCCAAACAAGACATAAAACTGAGCCAAGAAAAGGCTTGCTTTGTGGCAGCTGTGGGCACCTACTTCTGTGAGTTTTTAGGAGATGCTCTAGAATAGTTTGGAGGGAAATGTACTTTGTTTACACAATCCAGGCTGCTAAAAGGAGTGGAATTTACCATTTACACAGCCCAAACAATCTGGACACATCTCAAGCTGAGGGGAGACTTAAACATAGATCTTCCCATTTGGATGAGTGCTCCACCTGCTGGGCTAGGACTACTACTGAGCCCTTGGTTGTTGAAAACACCATTTGGAGAGAACCTGCCCAAGTCACTCAAGCCTGTCTGTGGGTTCCCACGTTTGCCAGGGCAAATATCAGAGTGTGAATTTTGCACACACATGTACAGAGTATGAAAGTCAGACAGTGAGGCACTTCGCAAGTTTAAGCACTGCCAGAGTCAGCTGGTACCTGAGCAGGATTCAAGGATGTTAATTTTGGACTTCATCACTGAAATTCCACCTATGTCCTGCTTCAGCTCCAGGCCTTTCTGGATCTGTTCCCCTGTGCCCTCATCACAGCCAGGCCAATTTGACAAACTGCTCAGTGATTCAGCCTGTACTAACTTTAATAGCTAAGTGCGTTTGCAATCTTTCAGGAGACAATCCTGAAATGAGCACTGCTTTGCCATCTCAAATTAAGGCTTTGGTGATTGAATTTTTTCTTAAGTACTTCATCCATTCTCTGTTCTGCACTAGTTGCTGAGATCCACTGAAAAATCTTTTTTATGACAGGCTTTTCTTGGTTATCAACTTTAGCCTCAGGAAAGACTCAGCAGTTCTGGAGTCAGGTGCAGTAAGAGAAGACAATACAAGTTGAAGTCATGCATTAAATAAGATAAAAATTAAATTGTGAAAATAAATGTGTACAACAAACAATTGGAAAGTCAGCTTTCGTGTAATATTACAGGCTTGACAGTCTTTGCCCTTTGGCTGCATGTTCCTAGCACAGACAAGTACTCACTCAGTAACGCTGTGCCATTGCAGCTGCACTGCTGTAAGAAAGCCCATTGCAATTCTCAGAAGTTGCTTTACCTTGCTGTCTTTGTTATTAAAAAGAAAAAAGGAAAAGAGGCTTTAGGGAAGGAATGGGAAGTAAGGAAGGCTCACCAGTTTTCTCAGGAACATCAAAACTAACATTTCTTCAATATCCTCATACATTTTATTCTTTACCTGCCTTGGCTGGCTGGCTATTTCATACAATAATTATTTTCAGTACAGTAAAGAAGCGCTTCTAGTTGTGTACCATATGTTCTGTTTTTCTGAATGTTTCTGGCATTGTGTCCTGGCCTATCAGTATTATTAACTTCATGTTCCATTAATCTTATTCATCTTCTTACTAGCCAAGAAACCTTCAGCACCCATGGAAGAATTAGAAGACGCCAGTCTGCCAGCATCTGAAGACAGTCCACAAGCCTTACTCGTTTCTGAATCCACAGATTCTCCCCAGAAGCAGACAGAAAGAAACCCAGCACAGCTTCCCAGCCCTCCATTGCTCCCAGCTCCACCGCCTAAGGCAATCTCCAAAATCACAAAGAGCGTAACAGGTCAGTCATTACCAGTCAGTAAAGACCTTCCCATCCCTTATGCACGGTTCACCTACACAGCACAGTATACCATCTTTTTTTTCTTGCATCCTTTTGCAAGCTTGTTGTTGCAAGCTAGTGTGAATCAGGCTGGTTATAGTGAATGAACAGAATGCTAATGAACTCCATGAACTGAGCGGTCTGGTTGCCTGATAACGATAGCTGATCTTTGTACTTCATATATGTATATCTGGATCTCAGGGGATTATTTATTTTGAGTTTATTGCACTAAACACATGTAAAACAAATCAAACCAACCGCAAACATCTGCTGAATCAGATGCTCATATTGATATGCCATAAAACACAAGAAGATTTAAATGTTTTCATTACCTAGAATCCTACTGGATAACAGTAAAACAGCCAAAAGCCAATTCAAGTCAATGGGCTCTGTAGAGGTTTCTGTCCAATGGTTTTACTCTCTAGGGTAGGCCTGAATTTGAGCTATGAAATCTGGTCTAATTACACAGAATGCACATAAGTGATACACCTGGCTCCCACAAAGCAATCCTCCCTGCCAGACTTCTTTGAATGTTTCAACAGCAATTCCTCTGGGCCTGATTTTCTAATGTGCTGCCAATGTTACTACATTTTCCAACATTCTGGCACTACAGAAAGGGTGTTAAAGTGAATATGATTTTAGTTCATTCCAATATTAGGGCCCCTACATATGGTAAAAGCAGTTAAAAAGGCCTTACTGCAAATTAGAATCAAGTCTTGACATCTAAACGCCAAACCTGTTGGGTATTTAGACTTTTAAATGACACCGATCGTCTCAGCCCTGATTTGCATCCCCACTGGCACAAAGAGGAGGGCTTTCTAAGTCACCAGGAAACAAAATATTAGAGGTACACTATGATCTGACCACTGGAGCTCATAGAAAATATTGGGGTTCTCAGTCTTATTGAGGAAAATTAGAAGTATTTGTTTCCCATGGAAAATGTCCATATTTTCTCTATGCTTAAAGGCTGTAAGAGTTTAAGTGGTACATGGGTTCAATATTGTATCATAACGCTTCTTGGGAACTGTCGTTCAGATTGCTTTGCCATTCTCTGCTATAAGTAAGGCTATAGCCTGCCTCTTCCATCTTGCAACATGAACAAGCACAACCAGGACACCCATTTGTCATTGCTCAGCTGATGAGAGAACCACATTCTGCATGAGATTTAGGCCATTTGGAAAACCTACCTTGTAGGGGGTAACAAGATTACAGATCCACTAGACACTTTACAGTATTTTGAATGTAGATATTTTGCTGCTTAAGTATTTCCTCTAACATCCAGGATATTCTGAGTTTTGGTATTTCATTCTCATCTAAATTTTCCACAAAGAACAACTCTTAGTTTTCTCAATGACTCCAGTAACTATAGATTTTTATTAAATAGTGATTATACGTTTGTTTATTTTTGTTGGGATGTGGAGGCAGTGGTAAGTTAAAACTAAAATACTGTCAGTGAGTGAAAGGGGATACAAATGTACAGGGAGAGAGAAACAAAGAGCCATTATAAAAGAAAAGGAAGACAAAGAGGTTGAAAAGCTCTTTTGTGTTTGGGTTTTACCCCCCTTAACAATGCTAGAGATGCTGTTAGCAGAGGAGTGAGGAATAAGCCAAGTACCAATTAATCACAGAGAGAGGGGGAACAGGGCAAGGTGCCAAGACATCACTTTGCAAGATTATTTACTGAATAGCTGTTATTAGGATGAATAAGGTGTGATTTAGGGAAACTCTCAATATTGGCCCAAGCTGCAATGAGGACAAAATTGGCCTTTGGCCCGTTCCAGGAACAAGCAAATATAGAGATAAAACAAAGTCTCCTCCCTTCCTGCTTTGAGGTTGAGCTGAACTCAGGGTTCTTGCTCTGAGAAAACATAGCAACCTTCACCCATTGTGCAGAGGGAGAAAGTGACTTCATAGATGTTTTTTCATCCTCTCAGGCCATGATTCAAAGGACAATGATTGATCATAAATGTCTTCTGTGCATTTCCACAGTAGCACATAATCAAAATTCCCTTCAATGCTGAGAAAACTTCTTTGCTTAGCAGAGGGCTGTCTCCTGGCTGCAGAAACTTTTCAGATTAGCTCTGGGCTGGGAAGGTGTTTCATTGCCAAGGCACTGCACACGGGGCACCTAGACATTTGAAGAAATGCTCCTGTGCTTTCAGACATTTTCAGATTTTAAACAGGGTAACTTTTGGACCAGCTTGACCCCTACCTCCTAGATGCAGAGATGGATTAAACCCTGGCCACTGATTAGGGTTCTGGGTTGGATGGAGAGAAATGTGCAAGAAAGCCTTCCGAAAATTAAAAAATCATCAGTTAAACTTCTCTTAGAATAAGCAAGAAGATTGTACCGTGGATGCAAATCTCTTTGCTGAAGGATGCTCTCCTCTCCACTGCGCAAATGTGAAAAAGACCAGGCTTAGTGTTGCTAATCTCAAATTTCTGATGTTTGAGTTTGGTTGTGACTACAGAAGCTCTCCTTCCCACTTGTAGTTTTGCTATTACCCTCAGTAATTCTGCTCTCCAATCTAAAACTGAAAATGGTAGACAAGTTCTGTGAAAACAAGTTTGTACAAGAGCTGTACAAGGTGTGTCAGGTTAAATTCCTATTTACAACACTAGGTGGCAACACGATAAAAGAAATATGCTTTTGCATGAAGCCATCACATTGCCTTTCTACACCCAGACTGAACTGCTGGAATAAACACCATAAGCCAGAAGGTTGAGGCTGAGATATAAGGAAAAAGAGAAAGGGGAAAAGAACTTCACAATATAAAAAACTGACCAGCATCTTTCAGGCCAAATGTTCAAGTATCTTAAGAATGCAAAACTACCAAATTTACAGCTAGGGAAGTGTCCACTGTTTTGGACTCAGGTGCTAGAGAAACGTATATATCAAAGTCTACTTTCCAATAAAATGCTTACATGTCATAAAAAAATCTGAATCTAGTAGGTAAAAAAATATATTAGCTGGCCTTACCCTTCTTTTTCTCTTCTTAGTGCTCAATACCCCATCTATCATTTGGATTTCATTTGGCAAGTTTCGTTATGCAAATGTTATACTCATATTATAATAATTTTGGCATCTCCTCAACTGGCATATGAAAGACAGAGGTCTAAGATGTGCAGCAGTCACAGAGGAACAGATAATAGACACTGGTACATTTTGTCCTGACCGAGAACCACAGTACATAAACTTTAATACAGCCTGCCAGAGTCCAGCAGAGAAAGCGCTGGATTGGAAAGCCACTGCAGTACAGGCTGTTGGTGGTTAGGCGGAACAGCACTGATGATCAAGAATGCATTGATGGGCTGGGAAAAAGGAGAATTGGATTGTGTGGGAAAGAGGCAATATGGGGGAAGCATATTTTTCTAAATCAAAGATCTAGACCTGTGTAGCGTGAGCCTTTTGAATTCAGATGGTTACTCAGCTAACCAGTTACCTCCTAGCAAGAACAAGATGTCACCATTTTCTTCTAGTCAACAGAACAACTAATTTCAGTGCAGGCTGTATGTGTGAAAAAACAAGCATTGCATGATCTCTTCCCTTTTGTGTTTTGACAGCAGGAAGTGACATAGATGACCCAGCCATGAAATCACCTCCTTCCACTATCCTGAAGAATTACGTAATTGTTGGTTCCTCCCAAATCTCAGGACAAGCTGCCCTCTTCCATCCCTCTGGCCAGAAAAGCTCTGATCCCCATGTCAGAGGACAGGTAACAACGCCGACTGGCTCCCCTCACCTGGCTGCCGTCCACCTGCCTTTACCCCCCAGCAGAGTCATTGAAGAACTCCACAGGGCTCTGGCCACCAAACACCGGCAGGACAGGTACTTACAGCCTCTCAGCTACACGGGTGCATGAGGAGAGTCATTCCACTAAATCATTTTTCTTGGCAAACGTCCTTACCCTGTTATTAGCATTTTATCTACTCCTACAGCTTGAGTTTGTCTTCTTGATGTCACTACTTTGAACATCTATCCCTGGTTAAGGTGCTTAATTTGGCAGTTACTCCAAAGTACATTCTACCTTTATAAAGAGGCTACTGTGACATGGAAGTAGGTTTTCAAACAGGTAGAATCATTTGATAATCCTTGACCTCTTACAAAAGAAACTCTCTCCAAAAGATACCAAGTTAGAGTAGCTAAGGCAAATAGTGCTGTAAATATGAGTACTCTACATATGAAAAATGCTAGTATTTCATTGTGCGTCTCTTGGCTTATACATGAGCATATACGGTATGCATTTTCTAATACAAATGCCTGTGTGGGAGTATGTTGGGTGCTTTATCTGGTTTTCATTATAAACCCTCCTCTGTATTAAAGAAGGACAGAGATAACCTTCTCCAACATAGAGCTTTGGAGTTAAGTTGGTAACATTTATCAGTTCCGTAACAGCTATTGTCATGGGGAATAGATTCATACAATATTATTTCCAGGCCCTGTTAAACCTTTGTCACAATCATAAAATAACAGAATAGTAATGTTTCATGCCACGTATGTTTTGCATTAGGAGGACATACTGTGTGTATTTTTTTAATCAGTACAGTATAGCACGTGGTTATATATCAAAGAAATACATTAGACTCTACCCTTCTGTACCTTATTTTTATGACAAAGATAGGAAAGTAGATCCATGCTAGACATTCTCAACACAGTCTTGAGTATGCCACCCCTTGTTGTCCCACTCTGATCTCTCTGCCTTGGCCTTTACGAGCTACAGGTCATTCTGGTCATAACGATAAGTTCCTACTGTGGCAATAAAAGTCTTTTGTAAAAACTGGGCTGTGCACCTTCCACCCACAGCTTCCATGGAAGAGAAAGCAAAGGCTCTCCAAAAAAAAGAGTGGATGTCCGTCCATCCAGAACGTCTAGCATCGAGCGCAACAAAGAAAAGGAGAACTCGCTGAGTTACAGCAGTGATTCAGAAAATAAGCGGAATTCAGTTAAAGAGTCGGATGAGAACAAAGAAAACATGATCATGAACTCGGAGCTCAAGGAAGATTCTGTTTTTTATCAGGATGAGGAAGTTTTGAATGACTCCATTATTTCTGGTAAGGAAAGTCACTTATATTATAAAGATATACTATTGTAGCCTAATGGAATGCTCTAAACATGGGAGCATGCAACAGAAAATACTGAGCAGTATAAATTCCTCTGTTGTAACATCAACTTTTTCAAGATGTCTTGGTGAAAAGCTGAAGTTATGTTTAAGTCAGAGTGATTATTTTGGTAGGTACTGACACTTAGAGCTAAGCTGGTAAGTCAATGCATCAGTATGCTTTATCCTTTCAGTTACTTACATACCCTTTGCAAAACTACATTAAGAATGGCAGCTCTGGCAGACATCTCCCTGCCAGCATGCAAAGCTTCCTGTATACTCAGTGCTGATGCTGTGGATGTTTTGGAAGCACCCCATTTTAGGGCTACTATTCCAGTGCAGTGATAGTACAACAAAAAGTGGAAGAGATCACTGAATCTAGGAAGGACAATCATTCAGAGAAAGTATCCTAAAGAAGACAAAATGCTTCTCCATTTGGATTGTTTACCCTTTCTTGAGACTTATGGGGAATGCATTGCATAATCTTGAGCAATTATTTAAGTGGGTTTAGGCACAGGAATCATCTCTCATTGGAAAATTTATTTTTCATTCAAGCTTTTAATGTTTTCCATGTCAGCAGGACAAAGATCCAGTCTTAAGAGAATCCTTCAATCTCTTCATCAATACATTAAAAGAAGGCAAGAAAAAAAAAATCTATGAAATAAATAACGGTTATAACAGATCAAGGGGGAATTTTAAAAGGTATCTAATAAGAAGCACGAGCCTGCAGACACAAGTTCTACTCCTGTCTTAAGACACCTAGTAAGAAAACAGACCACTGAGAGAAGGCAAAACAAAGGAGAATCTCTTTTATGCTAGCTGTACGTATTATACAATAATTTAAAAAAAAAAAATCACCTTTTAAGTTCTATCAGTTTTTTTTCTATGTTTAGTTCCTGATTATAAAAGTAGTCTCCTTTGGCACAAATTCAAAAAGCTAGATCAGTCAGGCAAACACTTATCTCCTACTGACAAAAATAAATCCGATTATTTTACTGTTGAAGATGAATACGTACCTATTTAACAAAATAATTATTGACTATCTGTGAAGACAAATTATGATGATAGACAGCAGTTGTTTTACAAATTTCAGTGATACCTAGAAGCAGCTCTTGGCTTTTCACAGTAAGTGTTAGTGTTCTGAAATGTTTCTGCTTACTATAGTTCAGCAACAGTGTTGTTGTATTGACGACGGCTTAAGAATGGTTTATATGCAACAAGTTTTTAGGCCAATATTAGGCCAACTGAGATAATGAGAAACAGAACTCTTTCAAAGAAATTTTAACTTTATTGTAGCTGCAACAATATTGCTGCCCAGCACAGAAGCTACTGAAATCTGCCATTTGAAATACCGACTACACAACATGAAATAAAACCAAATCAGACTGAACAGAAAACTTCTTCCCCTTAACTATATATTTTCTTAAATCAAATGATAACGTGTACATATAAATCTTGCTTCATACAATGGCTTGTGTATTGGATATAGCTGGTCAAGTATTACGACTGGGTAAGGCATGCCTCCCAGAATTTATTAAATACATTTTTGAATGAATACTACAAAGATGTAAAAGCCGGATGGAAAAGTTTATGGGCTGACTGGTGAACATAATGAGGTGGGGCTGATACATTCTTGAATGTTTTATTGAACAAGATTAAGGGCCCAAATTTAAAATGTCAGTGGCCAGAACCACATACAGACTTGCTTCCTCAGCTCTTGTGATGGTGTGCTAGTAAGGGATGTGCACACAGCCAGTGTGTGTAGACAGCCACTTAGATGCCTTATTTGAAAGGCTGAAAACTCAAACGTTTGTTATGAAATTAGGTAGTGTGGTGACTGTATACAGATTAGTATTTACCTGCAGAAGTACACAAAGGGGAAAGAGCACTCGAAGATGGTTTATCATTTGATGAAGAGGCCCCAGATATGAACATAACCTCCTTTCCCCTGCAAAATGCTTTCCAACTTCAACAAAAATGTTAAGAAATATATATTTTTTCTCATTCCTTTGTTTGTAGCTACACTGCCTTTGTCTTTGTAAATAATTTCTTTCACTCCCTGGCATTCAAGTCTCCTCATACCTAAACTTCAGTCTCTGTACCAAGAAGCCAGTTCCATGTACACCTAAATCTTACCCAAGTCATTGTAAGACTTGAGCTTTATGCCCAAGATCATTTTAATCAAAATATCTGAAGATCTTTATGGTCTTTCTGTCCTCCCCTTTGTTCCCTTTGTTCCTTTTTTGACATTTGTTGTCCTTGCAGACTGTAAATATGCATTTACAAAATACCTAATTGCTTGTACAAGCCTAATTCTTGCTGTGTGGTCAAGTTCAGACATATTTCAGGGGTACAACATAAATCCAGTCCATGCAAGGTTTCAGCTGTTTGGTGTCTAAGGAGGCTGCCATGGATGGATACATGGCAAGCGGGGCAAGATGGTGGCTTAAGCCACAGAATTCCTGGTGTGGGATGGTTATACCCTCCAGGAGAAAGCAGTTTCGGAGATACTCTGCGATCCATTTATGCGGTGCAAGCTGGGACATAAGCAAGGCATTTCTGGCCTTGACGCTGGGTGCCACTGCTTGTGCCAGCAGTCATTCAAATGTATCTATTTGCATTTCAGAGAGGAATGAGATGCAGTGGCGACAGGGATAGCACCAGAATAATTTCCTGAAAAGCTCCAAGTTCTTCCTAGTTTAAAAAATATCTGGGCTGGTTTGCAAGTCAGGAGACAAATCTATCCATTCATCCAAAGCTACTTTATGATTAGTGTACTGCCTTAGCATGTCACCAAACTCACCATTGCCACTGTGGTGCAAAACAGTGCATCTGTGCAACAGCCCCATAGTTACACAGAGGATGGTACAGGTCACAGATGATTCTGGAAAAAGCAAGGAATTGTATCTTTGCTTTCCATTAGCACGCTACTCAATAAATCACTCTTTGAAACCTTTAAAAATACAAGATGAGACCATAGTCTTGTGCATGAGTTTAAAAATTACATTACTCACATGCAGCAAGGAACTGCTAACTTGTGCAAGCAAGGTCTTTCCATCAGCGTGCAGTATTCAGATTTGCCTTTTGCTCGATAGAAAAAACAGTAAACATACCGGAAACTAATTGTCAGGATTCAACTGAATTAAAACAGGAACTTTTGCAGGAACCTGCAGACCAAGCATGAAAAAGGTGTGTATTTTCAAAACACTGATTGTTGACCTAGCTGAGCTGCCATAGATTGTGAAAAAGGCCACAGCAAAGGTCCTACCTAAGATAGCTTGGTCATGGGACACACTGGCATTGAACATGTCTTACTGACAGGGAAAAATAACCCACAGGAAGAAAATACTTAAATAAAGGTGTTTGCAGGTTCACTTTCCACTGAGATAGTGATCAGGAAGGATTTTGTCTCAGGGTGCTGACAACGGATATGGGGAAAACTAGTTTGGGGCTTCATTTCCTTTGTTCTCTTGTTTGTTTAGTTGGTTTGGTTTATTTGTTTAAATTGTGAAACATCAGATACAGATTTCTGTGGGAGGTGGAATAACAGAACTGGCCACCAGCGCTCCAGTCAAGGTGAAAACGGACCAACTACACAGTGTTTCCTGGCATGTCTTCCTGAGGGGAGTAACATCATCTTCCTCCTTTCATTTTGTCCGGCAGGTATTATTTTTCAGGAATTAAACCAATTGGTCAGGCATGGGAAACAGCTCCTTAGACTATCAGATCAGCTTAATCCAGATCTCTTGCATTTTTATTTGGTGAAATACCCTAAAGATTAATCAGTGCGCAGTGCATATGGACCATGGGAGTGGCTATAGCATAAGCCTTTTAGAAATCCTAACATCTGGATGAAGTGAGCACAGCTTATCCTGTGTGGGTTGTATGCTCTCTGCTCCTCTAATACCACAGCGGGATTTGGGTTAGAGTTGAGATTTTTCAGATATGATTTGTGTTTTTAATTTCACAAAGTAGTAGACTTCCTAAGTGTGCAGCGGACCAACTGGGAGTAGGGCAAAGCCCTGAGGAGCAGTTTCATTTTACTTTGTTTCAAGCAAAATATTGCATTGTTCCATCTCACTCTGAAATAAAAGCCTCTGGGGAACACACTGAGCTAGCTTAATCAAATATCCCCACATCAGCTTCAAAAGCTGACTTCTTACAAAAATGTCCAGTCTTTTACCTGCAGAGCATAAGTTTCAGCTGACCTTCAATGGGACGAGGACAGCAGAAAATGAGCCCTGACCTCATCCAAGCAAATAATCACTGTGATTTTAGCCCTTGTTCTCCCATAATTCAAAGATCAGATATAGTATGGCATGGTAGGTAGTTTTATAACAGCCTGATGGGAGCAGGAATAGTCCTGCATGCTCATACCTCAGCTGTCACTGATAATTAGGAGAATAATTATTTAGGGCACATTTAAAAAAAAGTGTGTAGAGTTGCCTTGTTTTCTTCCAAGGAGTTCTGGACAGAGACATTCACATGTGCTGTATGGTGTACATATATTTTGCTTTCAGTGCATCTTGGATGCACTGAACTGCCTGTAAAACCACTACACAGATGGCCAGCACATGGGCAGTATGTCTATCAAGTTCTGGAGACATTGGACTTTATGAGCACGTGGAGTCTCCCTGCAGCAATCTCCTGACATGACCAAACTCCCCTTACTGCCTGTTTAAAATTTCCAGGTGAAAATGAGAGCATGTTCAGGGATACCTGGGATCTGCTAGCCCCAAATGTGCTTCAGGTTGTTTCCTGTAGGAATTCTGTTGGTTCATGAGCTGTATCGGTTGAGCACTGCAAACACCCGTTTTTCACCCACTCCTGCTGAGGTGGAGGCTTGAAAAAGCTTGACACAGTCCCAAGCCTGTAGTTTAGTGATCCAAATGTTTCTGATGGAGTCATATATTCATTTAGCAGAAGGCTCTGTATGGCATTAGCCAAATAATTTAACTTCTTTTACCCGTCAAACATAAACCTACTGCTTCACAGAGGGCTGTACAGTTTAATTTAATTAATGTTTGCAACAGACTTTGAAAGCATTAGGAGGAAGGTACTAAACAAGGGCATAGCTTTCAGACTCTAAGCAAGGTTTTGAGCCAATTACAGCTTCTAAAAAGTTTATTTTAGGCCACTGCAACTATTAAGAGACTTGCCTCTGCTCACACAGGGATACCGTATCTACTTTCTGCCCTAGTCCTCCCAAGATGCATGCGTGGATGTGGTATGAGATTTCTCCTCTCTGTACAAAGAAATTCAAGATCAATAGTGATAATAATAACAACATAGGCCCACAGATTCTGAGCAAATAAAGCCCCAGTATTTGGGAATGACAATCTATTTAGGATTTAGTATCTTGCCAACCTCCAGAGCATCCTTTAAAAAGCACTTTAATGCTATCTCAAATGCCAAATAAAAACACCAATTAAATGTCATTTTCTTTAAAAATGAGGTGACCTTTCCTAGAAAAGGTGAAGCATTAAATTAAAAAACCGAAACAAACGAAAACCCTTTAAAGTAAAAAGGAACCAAAACAACAACAAAAAAACCTGCTGTCCTGCTATTACACACCACGCTCTCAAGATCAAGAAAATGCAAAGACTTCACTGCAGTTCCTGAGTACCTTGACAACAACCTAAACTCCATCTGACTGGTGTTACTCTGCACTGATAATTTTATCACTGCTGAAGTCCTGGACTGGACAACAGAAGGGCTGGTACAGCACAATAGAAGCATACAGGAGTCTGGTGTAAATTTGCTTGCTACAACCTCCACGTAACACAATTGCTGGAAGACTACAGTGGTTTTAATAGCACTTCCATCTTCTTCCCCTTCGCCTATCATAAGCAACCCACCCCTCAGCAGACATGGACTTCGCCTCAGACTTTCAATCTGCATTTGAGAATGAAGACAGATTTCTTTGTAAGCAGTTAAAGCTTACAGCCATTTTATTGTGTACCTTTCCAAACACATGCCAAAACGGTTTTATAAGCTCAGGAGTCCAATTTTCACTTGCTTAGCCTGCTTAAGTCTCAAGAGCTACAACAGAGATACAAAAACACCTAAGCTCAAACACAATTCCCTCCAGTAAGAGTGAAAGGATGCTTCTAATGTCACCAGAGGGGCAGCATCAAGGACTCAGCATCCAGCACACTAAAGAGCAGTAAACTCCTAATGAAAACAGTTTCTGCATGTCCTCCTATGAAGAGTTCTTTTGTAATGGCAAAGTTTTAAATTATCTTTTTTGATGGAAAACATCCATTAGCACATTTTACAATAAGCACAACAGGTCACGCAATCACAATAAATATTTGTGTCTTATATTGCCCAGATGTCCAATTAACTTGCCAGCATTCTGCAAATTGCCATAAAACATGTCCTTTTCTTTCATTCCTTGGAATATTTTCCCCTGCTCTGTTCAGAAGGAAAGGCCTAATGTCAAGAGTATAGTATTGATTTAAAACTGTTGTGATACACTCTCACCCTGGCCAGGATGTAGATAAAGGTAATGGCTTATATTTAATGTTATACACAGTATCTGCTTACAGTTCTGATTTTCTATGCCGGAAAAGCAGAATTACATTAAAAATATAATTATATGTTTAAAAAAAAAAAAAAGATAAAAAACACAGTGACCAAGCAACAACCTTAATTGTTTCAGTTACCATTGCCTATTGCTGGTTATATCTGCTCACCCGGAGAGGAAGGTGCACACATTCTGGCCACCTGTTACCGAGCCATCCCATGCTTCTGCAAAGGAACCACTAAATGATTCATGAAATAGGGATTGCACTGGGCTATAGGGATGCTCAGAGGACTGAGCTGAGATGCACAGCCTTTGATTTCTAAACTAGGGATGTAAATCATGTCTCAGCTACAAATAATTTTCACCTGAGAACATTGCTTGCTTATAAAGGACAATAAAGATAACAGAGGAGTATGATCCTTCTGTATTTGTAAGCAGTTTTGCATCTGAGCCCTGTTCACAAGCACAACTGCAGCGCTACTTACTTATACTAGTGTGCACAACTGCTCATTGCACCCTAACATAAAAGTTGCTGTCTCTCTACAGAGAGACACTCTTCTTATGTTCATTTTTCATCTCCAGGAACTGTCTTTCTAATAACTTTCTTTTCAATCTATGTTCCAGGTACTTTGCCAAGAAAATGCAAGAAAGAATTGCTGGCAGTAAAACTACGAAACAGACCAAGTAAGCAGGAGCTGGAAGACAGAAATATTTTCCCAAGGAGGACAGATGAGGAAAGACAGGAAATCCGGCAGCAAATTGAAATGAAGCTCTCAAAGTAAGTGTATCTAAGAATAGGGACGAACCTCCGTTTCCAACAAAGTGTCCTCTGAGTACTGTCAGATGAGAAACTGTCACCCACCCTGAGCCCATTTCCTGCAGTGACTCACAAACTAATACATCAAATTTTCAGCTATCAATCAGTCACATGAAAAAATCTTAACTGCCTCTTGAGTCAGGATTCCCTTGATTTCAATGGAAAACAAGACAGAAGTCAATGGAGGTGATAACATTCTGTCAGATCTACCTGTAGCTCCACTGATGTAATTAAGATTTTGAGGTCCTCCAATGCTAGTGCTTTAACTTAGAAATCATAATACAATTATATATTGATCTGATTTTGCCTTGTCAGCACTAGCTGAATTCGAGTATAAAGGCAATTGGTATAGCTGCATACTCTTACTTGAAGAAGGGAAAGCTGCTGTGTGCATTGGTGGCTGTATTTCTGCTGTAAGGAAGAAGAAACTTCAGCAGCATTGCCCATGCATGGGTAAGGTGTTTGTGCAAGTCCAGCTGTGGGGACGGCAGGGATGGTCTGGTTTTGATCAGTAACCAGGGCAACAGGGTCGAGCTGTGAGAGAAACAGCACTACTGTGGCATGTAGCCTAAAGCAAAGACGTAAGGTAACCGTGAGGTTCAGATTGCACCATTTGGTTTGCATGTTCCCCCCTCCCGCCTCCAAAAGCTACATTTGATATCTGAAAGCATGAATATTTTAGATGAGACAAAGCGATTGCTAAATAACGTGTGCTGTGCCTGCCCACACTGGGACAGCGAGCACTGCTTGCCGCCAAAATGCTTGGAATTAAATTGAAAAACATGAACAGAAGTTCATTTTCAAGGCTTATTAAATATTAAATATCTCAAGCCTCTCCTGAAAGAAACATTTAGTGATATTTAGGCTAGCTTATTCATGTGTATGTGTTTGAGTAAACTTTACCTCAGGGGACAGGGAATGAGCGACATGCATATGGAGCAAAGCACAAGTCCTAACAGACCAAAGCTTACAGAAGAAAACATCACTGCCGTCACCACACTTGCCCTCAGCTAAGAAATGAGCTGCTGAATGAACATAGATGAGCTTTTGGGTAAACTTCATGATGCCCCTGCAGTGTTGGAGATGGAGCAATCACCTTCCTCCAGTCTCAGAAACTGCAGCTTATTCTTTGTAGCATGGTAGCACTTTACACCCAAAGGAGAACAGTGCGGTGCGAGTGACTGCACAAGATAGAGCAGATGACAGTTCCTGTCACAAAAAATACGTATGTCCCATACAAGTAGAAAATACCACATTACAGTTTATGTTAAGTTCCAAGAATTACAGCCAGAGCAAGTCATAGATGTGCCATGTTAATACGCATCATCTTAGGAAAGAAAGTAGACCTTGACCATGGCCTTGATTGTCTTGACATTTTGCTCATTTCAGGGAAATATTTCAAGCTGCACTTTAATATTGTTAATTCCAACAGTTCGGCCAGTCAATAAAATGTCTTCACAGGTCAGGCATCTAATTTTGTGTCTCTAAAATGCACAAAAAAAGGTTTCCATCCCACTGCATCCTTAAAAACCAGTTGGACAATCACAGAGTATTCACGGAGTGAGATTATCTCATAGCCAGCCACACCTCGTTTCACTGAAATGTCTGGAAGGTCATCTCTCTCTTCAACACGGCCTGACTTCTCCCAGTGTGAAAGGTCTAATGTAATCACAGCTTGAGGTGGTATGACTACAGGCTTTATCATTTTCTTTTCATTTGCCATTTAACTTGCTTAATAATAAGCCTGGAGAATTATTTTAAAGTAGTCATAACTCAAGTCAAGTGTCAGTACAAGGACTTAAAAAGGAAACTGGTCTACTGGTGAAGAAAGGAACTGGTCATCACTAGAAGCTCGGAAACGTACTGTCTATAGATAAATGCAGTAAAGATAGCCTCCATACTGTCTCTTACGATCTTATGGAGCAATCCGTGGTGCAGGCTATTAGTCTCAATGCTAATGTCTAGAGGATGGCTAAAAGCCATCTTTGTTCCAAGGGCTGGAAGACAGGCTTTCATTTAGCTCCTTCCTCCTGGAACGTGGCAGGTTCAGCGCATCTTGGGGAACAGACGGTGCATAGATTGCTGGAATAGCCAGAAATGGCAAAACAGATTGGAAGCAATCTCCCACATAACTTCCAGCACATACGTGCACTGGCAGAGCTCAGTTCAGCTCTTAACTTATCCACCAGAATAGAATATGACCATGCAAACAAGCTCAGGTTACAGATACATGCAGGAAAATATTGACACCAGCAAAACCAAGCACACGTACAAAAAAAAAACAAAAAAAAAAAACCCCAAACCTAAAAATGGGTACTGGTAAAGGTCGAAGAGTCAAAGCACTACATATATCCCTCTAGAGTTTCTGACTAGGACTGACTAGCTCTCATCCCCCCAAAAAACTTAGACCTCAGAGCATAAGCTGGCAGTAGCACGGAAACGTAATCACACTGGGAAGAAGAGTGAAAATCTTAGATAATATTTTGAGGTCTTAACATTCATTCATTCTACTGGTACAGAGAGATTAAGCTGCACAAGTATGTGTGACAATTTGGAAGTTTATAGCTAAGCAATGTACTACTAAGCGTTCAGGTATGAAGTACTGCCAGGCAATTGGGATCCAGTAGATAGGTACATTGTCTGCATGATTTTGCCATTACCTACACAGATTAGAGCACGTTGCTGCAGTACTGGTAACACTTGGATAATAGCAATGGGACTTGGCTGCTCAGCTATGAATCTACATGTACCATCAGGCTATAGACCTGTCCTTTTGCAGCAGAGAATAATGTACAGGCAAATTAGAGAGTTGTTATTCAACAGCTGTCTGCATAAGAATAGCAGGTAAACAGGCAGTTGTATTCAAGATCAGTATTTTGCAGCACGTTTGTAGAGATTTGAAAGTATACAGCTGTCTAGAAAATTTCCTCACAGCTAACATAGCCTAGCTCTGTAGTCTGGAGGTAAAGCTGTGCTGATGTATATAATGTGCAAAATATATAAAATAAGTGTCTACGTAACTTAAAAAATGGGGATACAAAAGAATAGCATTTTCTCAAAACCACTATGTATTTTTTTAAATGGTTCTAGTTGAAATACAATTTCAACAGTAGTTGCAAATCTGTCAAGAAAGCCAACTCTGCTATCACGCTCATGAGTATTTATGCAACCAAAGCTAAAATGCTCATTTTTCTTTGCTTTCCTGCTCATTTCTTCTCAGAAAAGAGCGCAAGGAGTTCCATTACATCCCTTGGGCCAAATTCTACCTTTACAGCAGTGCAAGTCCGCTTACTTCAGACTTCCTATTGACTGACAGCAGCCTGAGTACAGAATCAAGTATTCATTTACGTGCATTGCTACTTTTGAAAAGCGTATTTCCCATCTTCTGCGCTCCCAAGCCAAATTGGACTTGTTGCCGTGGTAACATGCACTTCTCCCTCCTCCCCCACCCCAAATGGCAGCATTCCATTTCCCCAGATTTCCCTTTCCAGTTGTGTTTTCTCCTACTAATTCATGCATCCCCAGTGCTCCAGGCCATGGTATGTGCTTGCAATATTCTACTGTGCATCAGACAACAGAGATTTCGATACTCTAGGCTCCCAACAGGTCTTGTTTCCAATTATTATGTGTTCGGAGCACAGATAATAAGCTCTCAGTGGAATTCAGTGAATTGAGAGCTCTTTGTGTCAAGAGGCAGAAAAGACATTTGCAAGTACGATTACTTGCAAAAACTGCTTTCTGCCTTATAGACTCACTTTGCTCTAGAAGGGGTTTAAACTGAAACCTGGAGGAGTAAAATAGTTGCTGAAGAGTGACGCAGGAAAAGGCTGTTTAATTAGGTTTGATATCTGACTGTTTAGAAAGTTAATGTTTGAACTGCCTGGGTGGCTGGTACTTCTCGACCATGCTTTGTATAACCACAGTTAAAGACACTCCATTATTACTTAATGTTTCAATGAAAACATGAATTCCCGGAGAAGATTATACTTGTAATTTTCACTTCATGTTCTGTTTCACCTCCTTGGATATTTGCATAAGTAGACACAATGCGTTAAGCAGCACTTAAAAGATTATGGAGATGGGAATTCAGATACAGAAGTGTGGGCATAAAAGGAGTCAGGCAGGAAAAATGACAGTTTTGTGGACTCCGAGAGGAACCAAAACTCAAGCACTTAAAACCAAGTTTAACCATATTGAAAATCCTGGCATGGATAAGCGGATCATGCTGGGGCAAGGTTTCTTAGTAACGTAAATTGGAAAAGGATCATGCTGGGGCAAGGTTTCTTGGTAATGTAATTTGGAAAAGGAGGTACCTTTATTCAGTGCTTTATCACATCCAGGAATCTGTAGTTCTAGTGCTACCCTGAGGTTCTCAGAAAAGTATTTTTGCAAATTAACTTGCCCAGAAATTGCAGAGGTAACTAAATGCAGACCCAGATTAGACCCTGGGTTGTAGCTCAGCTTCACGTAACAAAGCATGAAGTTCACAGCACCTCTGAAGACAGAACAACACCAAGCAAACAGCACTTCAGATTTGCAACCTAAAAGCATAAAGCGTGACAGTTCAACACAGAGCAGTTATAAAGGAAAATTTTACCAATTGTGCCCTGTTTCTCAAGAACATTACATCCAGTGCCATTCTCTCACAGAAACATCTCAGTGTAGCTTTGCTCACTGCAAAGGCATCAGACCTCCAGAGAGATCCACTGGGAAAGTGGGCTGAATTCACAGGACCTTGGGGAATATTTTATTTGATTTTGATCAAAAGGAGAGTAAGTTACAAACTACCAGTAGCCCTAATGCAGAAGGGTATTAAGTAGGTACTGAACTGGGCCCAGTTTACAGACTGGCCTAAATTCACCTGGAGATTATCAAGGTGGTGTGTTTGGAGAAAACAAAAACAAATGAAGCTCTGACTATGCTCAAACTCCTACTGGCCAAAGTAGAAATTATGAAGCTGCCCTGATTTCAGATCATAATTTCAGACTAGCTGGGAGGACACGACACAGATTTATTCTAGAGACAGAAAGGCAGGGGCAGGCACAAAGAAAAGATCGGCTGTCACCGCTAATTAGCTGTGTACAGTTTAATGCATGTCCTCCTCATCTGGCAGGAATCATCCAGGTTACTTGTCACTGATGCTAAAAATAACCCCAGTGAGCTCAGCGTGGGTGTCTGAAAAAGCCTCAGCTGCTCGCACGTGACAGGAGCTATATATAGAGCTACAATTTAATTCTGTGGGTGTGTGTAAGCCAAGGGAGTCTCCCACTCTCCTCGCTCTGCACCAGACAGTACAAGATCCTGGCAGCAGTCTGGCTGGGGGGTTGCTGTTAGAGATTTGCATCGGGATGCTGCTTGCCGTGTGTTTCATGGGGCTGTGGTATTTTATTAACAGCTTGCACACTGCTCAAGTGCTTTTAGACCGGGTGCTATATGAGGATTTGGGATTTTTTTTCTCTCATATTTTGTCCCTTTTCCATTACAGGCTCAGCTTTTCAGGCCACAGAAAAAAATATATGTACTGGGGGGAGCAGGAGTAGAAAGACTGGGGAAGGGCTGGGGGAAGTGCAAACAACGGCTGAGATTTTTCAGAGCTGCCTCTGGAATTTAGAGGCCTGGATCCCATAGGCATTAATATTCCTTGTGTCCTTCGTTGGAGTCAGGCATTGACACACTGTTGGAAACCCTGTTCTGTACTCAGTGATGGACAGGACTGGCCTTGCAGTCAAGAGGGTTTGATGTCCACTGCCAGAGTTACCCTGAGGCAGTCTTCAAGGATAAAAAAATCAGGAGGAAAGAGAAAGCTCAGGTTTTGTTCATGCCTCCAAGTGATGAGTCAGTTTAACCTCCTGTTTACAGTGCTTCTCAGGTTCAAGGGTGCTGCCATGCAGCTCAAATACATGTATCAGAAGACATTCAAGAATATCTGTACATGACATACCTTTACTACTCCATCCCTTCCCTCAGGGCTGAAGAGCTCCTGAGAAAGGTAGCCTTTGTTCTTTCATTTATTATACTTGCAAATACAAAATGAACTTCGCTGATGGGAATCCCTGATCAGCAAGTAACAAACCGAGCCCCCATGAGTGTGTAACTAACAGGCCCTCCAAACAGAAACCCTTTAACCAGAGGTGCTTGCTTGCTTCAATAACGAAGCACAATGCACGCACAATTAATTACAGAGCATCCTATCAGCTCTGGGCAAGAGCCACGATCTGCAGCTGATCCAGAAGAGCAACTTGCTGTATCAGCCTAGCCCACTGCATGCTTGGCA
Source organism: Chauna torquata (assembly GCA_013399475.1). Taxonomy (NCBI): domain Eukaryota; kingdom Metazoa; phylum Chordata; class Aves; order Anseriformes; family Anhimidae; genus Chauna; species Chauna torquata. The sequence continues at coordinate 23,143 of VXAL01003868.1, read as the reverse complement.
ATTTTTTTTTTTTAAACACTCCAGTTTTATTCATAAAGGGTTGCAACAGTGAGGATTTAGTCCCGTGTGTTAATTTTTGATCTGAACGTAGTGCACATGACTCAAAGCTGTTCTCAGTGGAGGTTTGCATCTCTAAGGATTCAGCATGCACTTCCTGTTGAAAACATTGGTTATTTACTTGGTGCAAGTGTGGGGAAGCATCACTGCAGAGGGCAGTTAGTTCTGCCTGGGGACAAGAAAGTTTCACATGACTGGGTCACAGCCAATAAAAGACTTTCTTCTGGGAAGACTAACTCCTTGTACTGCTCTGTTCTAGTTCCCCGATTCCAGTGCTGGGAATTCATAATCAAACATGTTTTCCACAGCACAGTGAAGGCAAGGGCAGCAGGTCAGTACACAGCAGGGATGGGAAGAGCAGAGCAGGTGTAAACACAGAAGGGAGTATTGAAGGCCTTTTCTGGGACACAGAGTCAATTCCTCGAATTGGTCTTCTAGCATAAGTGGCACACATAGAACTAGAAATAAAAAAAATCAGAGTTCAGAAGGCTGCAATGTATTACAAGGGAACTTAACTATATAAATAAACTTGCAGGAAAACTGTTAAAGCAAGTGTAATTAAATAAAGAAAAAACATTTTCGGGAAGAAAATAGTGCATGTTTCACCCTGCCAAACTGCCTACAAATAGCATCATGCGTTTGGGCTCAGATTCTCAAAAACTAGGCATCAGCATATGCCTGAAGATCTGTGCCCTAGCCCTGTAAAGTGACAAGCAGTCATAAAACAAAATAGAAGTCTGCTGAAAGCCAATAATGTTCTGTAATGCTTCAACTTACACTAGATAACAATTCAGGTCCTTAAGCTGGTTTGGATCTGCAGCACAAGTAATTACAGAAAGAACCTGATTTAATTTGCAGCTCTTAATCAATAGGGACCAAAGTATGCTGCTCTGGTTGTCACAGCCATTTGTGGTGTTCTATGACAAAAACCTGACCAGAACAAGGTGCTGTAGCAGTTGTGAGCTACTCAAGTCATGTGGTGATTCAGGCATTCACGTTGGCAGCCCTTGCCATCTGTGGGGATGGTCACTGTGTTGCTGAGATTACTTAGGGTTAGGTTTTTTGTTTTAACCTGTTCATGAAATTCAGGAAAAATGGTTTATGCACTTAAAGCCAAGCACTTACTTCAGTGTAGTTAAAACAGAAGCAAGATGGGATGGACAGTGTGTACCTGAAAGACTTGAATTGGTGTAAGCCTGAATGGGGTTTGGCAGCATGTTTTTCGGTTTTAATGTACCCAACTTCAGACTTGCTACTTCAAATCATATAAGAAAAAAAGAGAAAGGTGTTTGTATTGCTCATCCTCACCCCCTTTTCTTTTAAACCTAACCAACTTCATATGTAGAGTGGATATAAATGAGTTTCACCATAACTGTTGCTGTGAGTTGCTTGCAGAATACCTAAGCAGTTAGAATTTACTTCTCAAACAGAATTTGTGGTGTGGCTTTTAGCCAGGGGAAGGGAAAAAGAAACTTCCCTATGGTGTGGCATCGCATTTGCACACACCATACCTGAAGGGCATACAGCTAGTACTGCAGCAGTAGGTTATCACTGGTTTATGGGGCAGTGTTGTCAGGTGAGTCATCTGCACCTTTGCAGGAAGAGTTCAAGCATGTTTTTAGTCTTTCTTCCAAAAACTGGCCCAACCTGATGGCTCACCACATGCAATCCAAGGAACAACAATTAATACACTGCAGATGCTGGCCCTCCAAATACCATTAGAGTTACTATGGTTTCCTCCTCCTGCAGCTCTGAGCACAACCTCTGTAGCCTCGTTCATTCAAGATCTTAATTCCTCCCAGAAATAGAGGCTTGGGCTTGCCACTTTCATACAGCAAAATTGGATCAGTGTAGCACAGTTACTACCTTTCTGAAATAATCTTAGGGAAGGCTAGGAGGTAAAAAGTGAAGGAAACAAATATTTAGAAAATAGGCAGGGGGGAAGGAGAGGAAATAGGTCAGAACAGAAGGTCTCTTTAATCAAACACTACTTAATAAATATTGTACAGTCGTATCAATTATTAAAAAGTAGTTCTAGCTAAATCTTTTTGATTTCATTGCCTGTGCCTACTTGGCAAGCTGCACCTATGTAATCAGGCCTTGGGGGGGTTCTCCTGGTGAGGTGTGGTTTTTTGTTTTTTTTTTTTTTTGCACATAACTTGGGAGCTACTTGGGTCAAACAGAGCACTGCAAGTTTCCTTCAGCATCTGTTCTTTGAGACAATTATATCATCCAAGTGGCCAGCACATTTCCTTGACCTCTCCAGACTCAGGAAAATGTTTCCCCTCCCTCCTAGAAAGCACCCTCACTTTCCATCTCTTTCTATAGTTGTCACATCACACATCAAAAGACTAAAAAGGACTCTCAGGTTTATCAATCTATGCTCAAGTATTTAGCCAGTGAAATGAAAAAGAAACATCAACAGAAGGTCCCTAACCTCAGAGGGTGAAAATCCGCTTTGCAGAGGACTACCCAGGCAGATGGGAAACACGCCCGCTTGAAGAAACAGCATGTCGGTAAAATCAGTCTTACACAGCATTAGATACAGGTTTCCTCAGTCTAGTTAGTTCAATGTTACGCAGAGATGTAACAGTTTTGTTTTATTAAAATGATACAAAATACTACTGGGTGAAGACACAAACAGCAGAATAAAAACACGAGTGCCTCACTGTTTAAAAAAAAAAAAAGCCCTCAAAATCAAAACTACATGGCTCACAGATGAACAGCCATTGCCATTTGCTTGAGATGATCACATTCCTCAGGCAAATCAAATTCTGAATGAATTAATACTTCATTACTTTTTCAGAAATAATGTTAAAAAATAGAGTGAGGATCTGACAACAGTCTCTCCAGATAGCAGCTGGTCTACTGCAAGGAGACCAGCCTAGTTTGAGGGTGTCTACAAAAGCCATTTTCTGGACAGGCTACACTTCAGCCTTATTATTATAATTATCACAGGGAGTGGCTACAGTACTTCCAAATGCCGCCCAATGGGAAAAATCCTCCTTCTCAAGAAAAGATTAAATAAACCAGTATTAATGTCGTAAGGAAAGTTATATTTATAAACACCATGTAATTGTGTTTAAAAAAATCTTTTTGCAACCTATACAACATGATGGAAAAAGATAACAGAATGATAGTGTGTGGAAATACCAGCCTTAGCTCTGAGCAGGAAGGTCAGGGCTAGCAGGGACTTGCTGGCAGACTAGAGGCCCTGGGCTCAAATGCAGCATTCCGTCAACAGCAACAACAACAAAAAATACCATGCTAGAAATGCCTAGGAAGTCTGTATGATGGAAGTCATTTGCACAGAGTGAAGGCCTTTTCTATCTTTGTTGAAAAGTCACAGACACCTTACGTTGCTCTGCTTAGCTCTGCTGTTTCCTAGCAGTCACTTGGCAGACAGAAAGCAACTCTAAGGAGGTACAGATGAGGTAAAATTGAATCCTTGCCCGAGAATATTGAGACCTCCCACAGGTTTTCTGTCGCAGCCTTGCACTTTGACAGTGAAAGACAGTTCATGTTGTACCACAACAAAACATAGCAGAAATGTCAAAACTAAATGCTCAGGTCAATATGAAATGTTACGCAATCAAATTCTTACATTACATTCAGTTGAGGAGCCCCTATTTCAAAAGCTCAGAATTTCCTGTCCTGACTGGAATTTGCCAACAACATATGATTGGATTTACACCATCATCACGAAACGCAGGACCCTAAGGAGGGTCCCAGAAAGCTTTGAGGATGAGCACAGATTATAACTTTTCAAAATTCAAATCCTGTCTGCATTTTCTTATAAGTTAGCTGGTCTGCAATGCTCAGTGTCACGCTTCGTGGCATAAAGTGACAAGTCATGCTCCTCGCGCAGCCCGATTTAAGAAACAAAAACAAAATCAGTAAAATACCATTTGCTATGGGAAGTTAATAAATCCCTGGAGAAGGTCTGCAAGTCTGTGTTTTCAGACATGACACTTTACCACATCTTCTTGTGCACAACAGGGATAACCACATAAACTAGCTTTGAAGAGCACTCAGATCCACTGGTGAAATAACTACAAAACAGATAATTATTCCTGTTGTTGTGACCAAAGGACTCTCACTGAGTGTATGGGCCACATCTTTGAGTTGTCAGTGGAATTCCTCATTACACTCTGCATACCGATGGCAGGAACACTCCTTGTATTGAAAATGCAAGGAAAACCTCAACAGCGATTTTGGGAAAAAGTAAAAAGATTAAAATAAAATTTAAAAAAATGCAGTAAGGAAGCAGGATTCAGAGCATGCTATGGGCAAAGGCTGCATAGCTCAGGCCAGCCTCAGTTAATGATAGCAGGAGGGCAGGCTGCAGGTCTAGCTCTGTGCTGTAAAATGCTGGGCTAACAATAGTGTGCATGAGAGAAACGGAAAATAGTACAACAGATGGTGATATGCTATCTGGAGGCAGGGATATCCCATCCATTTGGAGACGCTGTGTGGGTGAGTGACAGGAGAGCACCAGAAAGTGCTTGTGTTGCCAGGGAGAGTGTTCCCAGAGAGATTCCTGCCATTTGATAGCAGGTGTGTAGTCATGCATATGGTCCTAGGAGGAATGTATCCCGGAAGCATTTGCAATTTTAGGAATCACTATTATTTAGGTTCCCCCCCCCCACCTCTTTAGGGATTACACAAAGCCAAGACAGCACTGTGTTTTCCTTGATTTACTTCAGTGATTAAGAAAGCTATCCCTTGGCATAAAGCCTGACATTACAACCAGTTTGCAAAGTGCAACAGCATGCCCTCTGTTAGCATTGAAGCTGCTGGGTTAGTAGCCTCACACAGCTCAAAACCACCAGCACCGCAGCAAATTTTTGCTGCTGCTTTAAGCATCACCTTGCAATGGTCAGTATACCTGCAGATGTTTATCTGTTGCTTCAGAGGCTTTGCATTTCCAAAGGATCCCTTATGTATAAACACAGGTTACTAGGAGCAGAGAAGTATACTCTGCAGAGCTCACACTGCACAGGGAAATTCCATAGCAAGAATGGCCATTCTTAAATGATTTTGCATTAACTGAAGGGGTGGAGGAGAATTTGCATATAGTCAGCAGAGGCAGTCTGACAAAGGATGCACACCAACATTTCTTTGTCTGCTCTCTGCAAATTCAGCTGTGATTTCTTCCAGTGACCCAAATCCACGGTGGTATATTGCAATCACATCTGCTTATAGTGGCAACTGTTTATCTATTAAGTGGACAGTATTGCAGAATCTTAACACTAGTCATGCAACAGTGAGCATCCTAGCTGAATTCAGGACATTCTGGGGCACTTCCACCCATGTACAGTATTTCTACCTGATGGACCCTGAAACATAGCTTGTGCTACAGTTCAAACTGACATGTCTTCTGTCTTTTTGGCCTCCTGTTCCTGTTCCCTCTGACCGTAGTGGCTGAAATTGCATTCCTGGCTGTGCTGGAAAAGGAGTCATGAACCTACAGACACTTCATTTCTTATAGGGCTCAGGAATGGCTGACAATACAGCCTCGGTCTCTCTGTAGGATATCAAGGACAGGCACTGTATTAGGCATGATTTATACAGTGAAGTTTTAAAAAAAGAAAAGAAAAAAATAGGTTTTTAAACATATCATTACCCAGTAAGCACCCAGGAGTACGTAACTGTCCCACTAGGAATATTACAAGATCTTAGTAAAATGGTAGACCCTACTGCTGGGCTAAGATTTGCTTCTGGTCTGCTAGCGATCAACTTGCAGACTCCCTGCTGTTGCTCAAGCAGGTGCTATCAGAGTTGATTTTAGTATCACTTCAGCAGTGGCAGATGTCTTTATTTAAAATAATATAAATAGTAATATATACATAATGGGATAGAGCTAAACCCCTGGGATTTATATAATTCCTTTTGTTTGCGTGTCTTCAAGCATCAAACCCACAATGTTCTCAATTTGCCTGTCTGAGATGTGCAATATTGACTTTTTTTTCCTTGTAGGAACACAGGGCTCCAGAATTTTACTCCTGCTTCAGAGAAAAAAAATAAGAAAATCTATTGCTTTGCAGTGAAACATTATTCACCATTTTCAGTGACCTGCACAGTGTGACACAGATCACAGTCAGCATGTGGTTTCAGTCAGAAGATCCTTCAACATATTTTAATACACACCCTTGAGCCCTCATCAGCCTCCAGCACAGGAGTTGCACTGGGAGTCTGCACCACTTGCGCTGTAATTTGAAGAGCATGTTCTTTCAGCAGTTTTTCTTGCTGAGCTATTTTTAGCTTGAATGTATTCCCCCCCAACCCATTCCCTGCCCAGCTGCAAGGCAAAGCAGAAGCAAGAGCAAGTGGTAGTGCTGCTCACGCTGACATTGCTATGAAAAGAAGCGCTTATCAAACTACAACCTCGGAGCTTGTCTTTGGCTGAATAATTGGTTGTACTTTCATCAACCTAATAACTGTTTTAGTTGTATTACAAACAGGACAGAGCCACTATCTAGCAGCTCTGTTAAACCAGAGAGTGGGGGAGCAGGTGAAAGCGGCTGAAATAATCAGCCATTACATTTACACCAGAACTTAGGCATGTTAGTTCTTGTTTATTAACTAATAGCTGAGTTGAAAATTAAAGCCCTTATATCAGTCTCAGAATGTACCACAACATCCTCCAAGAGTCCTCAACTGCATGTTGAGAGAGAGAGGTATGAAAGCACAAGCTTCCAGAAGGTGATGGAAGGATGCTCAGCATCTTCACCAAACTTTGCAGCAGGCCTTTGAACTGAGAGACAGGTTCTGCACTCCAGCTGTGTCTGGCCTTTCTTCCTCACACTTCCAGAAAAAACTATGAAGTCAAAGGTCAAATGCAGCATGGCTTTCACAGGTGGTGAAAAGTGATTACTGTATAGCCTTCTCCATCTGAATCCTGTCACATAATTAGACACTGGCTCTGTTGGTGTATTTCAGCCCCCACAGTGCTTATCACTAAGCAACACTGTGCAACAGCAAACCTGTCACAAGGAAGTAGGTCATTCAGGGACAGAGGGTTATGTTACCAGGGTCATGCCGGGCAGGTATGTAGTTTTTATTCTAACTGAAATCCAAACTACCTAGTGCAGGGCTTCTATCATAGAAACTATAATGATGGACAACTGTAATTGCCTGGGAGATGATAGTTGACACAATTAACTGAACTTTTGCTGATCTGCAGCCTTGAAAATCCAGATGGAACTGAAAGTCAAATAAATGAATAAGATACATAATTAAGACAAAATATATGGCCACTACATTTATCCAGCATCTTCTATTGGGTAACCAAAGGCATATGTGTTTTTTTTTTTTTTTGGATGAAAAAATAGCTTATGGGGGAAAATAGACACAAATATCACGAATTTTAAAGCAGTATAGTTTTGGCATGCAACTTGCAGAATTGACCATACCAACTCACTGTTTCCATAATGACTTTAAGCCTCCCACTATCAGAGAATAGCAACTACTCTTACCCTGTTATGGGAAATGCTGGCACGACACTCAGCTACCACTTTCTACGTGCTCCAAAACCGCCTTGGGGTGAAAACAAGTTTCTCTTTCCGAGAAAAAATGCCTGCCTTCTAATTTTGTACAGAGCAAAGACTGTAAAAGGCAAGTCCCTCCTACCAAGGATTTACTACTACCCATAATTGTACATTGCAAGCAGTACTGCACTGCCGCGGTTCAGTGCGTGGGTGACTCAAAGCCCTGGCACACATCCTCTTCATAGCCACTTATAGCAAGGATGAAAATAAACTTCTTGTTGAATTGAACACGATGTTCTGGTAATAGAGATGCCAATTTAAAAGACAGAGCCTTTCTCTCCCGATGGGCAGCAGACACAAGCTGCTTCATGAGGAGACAACACAGTGCACTCCCATTCCTCCTCCCTTTGCCTGTTTCCCCTCTGGGCTGGAGCTCTGCTGAGAGAAGGATCCTCCCCACTACCCCCCGAAAGCCTCCCAACTCTTTCTACAGAACTACCTGCCACAAGAGACAATCAATGTGATTGCTGCCGGCTGCAGCTCGCTTACTGAAGGCTGGATTGATTGCTCACTTGTCAGTGCAGAGTCCACAGGCACACGCACATGTCCAAGTCCACCCTCCCCCTCCCTTTGTCAAAGATTATCAGATACACATGGCCCTACCTAAGGGCAAGCAGAAAAAGGATTCCAAAATGTGTTTTTTTGGCTTCAGCTATAAATCTAAAAAATTCAGTTTTACGACAATTATATCATACAGATACTGTGCAACAGACACTATGCAGAAATACATTTGGGAAACAAATGAACACATTTGGGGGACATAAGAAACCCCATGAACCAAGAATACAAGCTTTTTGTAGTGGATTCTGCCAAACACTTGCTAGGGCCTGTCAGGCAGCTGAAACTCTGTGAAATAGCAAGAGGAGCTGGACGGGATAGAGTGTCTGAGGTGTCGGAAATCAGTATAGCCCCATCCACACACGGGTGGGCTGTACCTTTTCCCAGTTTGTCTTTCATCAGTTGTTCCGTGCCCATATCTGCAAGCACATGGGTGGCACAGCGTGCAGTGGCTTTGCTGAGGTGCAGTTCCCACAACGGGCAAAGCAGATATTGCCAAGGTTAACTACAAAGACAGAGAACTTGGCAGTCTCCTGCTTGTAAGACATATTGATGCATTGCCCATCTGACAGCAGACCCTGGGATCCAAGGGACATGCAAATCCCCAGACCGCTGAGGATTCAGTCACCTGTAACAGTCCAATACCATCAACCTTGTGTAATGCTGTTGCTAAGACATTAACTTCTTCGAATGCGAAGGAGAATCTGTGCAAAGTACATATTGATCAGCAACCACAGGCACATGTGAGAGTTGTTGGGCTCAGGAACATGTGACTTTGCTCCAGAGGGGACAAGCAATTAATAGTTTTCTGCTCGAAGCCGAGTCCAGTGTCTGCACTCATGCACATGTCTAACATGTTAGTTAGTGGGACCTCAAACCTGACTCTTGCAGCGGAGGGCTGCAGCCCACTCCACCAGACCAGCCATGAGAGACTTCCCCACCCATCAGGTTAGTGGGAGCTGTGCTCGTTATCTCCCTGGGTAGCCTATTTTGCCACAATTATGCACAGCATGCGTGCATCAAGGGAAACAGACACACATAGATTCATTGCCCCTCTCAGAGCCAGCATGGAGCATTCACGAATCTCACAGGATTGCCATGTGCACACTGCATGGTGAAAAATATCCTGAGGCCACGTGCAGACTCTCGGCACCAGGATACTCTGACATGAGGAGCGCACATGGCCACACCTGCAGGGTGTTCGCAGGGCCAGCCACAGCTGACAGCTATCCTGCCATGCCCTGCCCCTTTTGCCCTCTGGACAGGCACTGCACAGGACACAGGAGTAGGCAAATATTTACATTTATCCAGTTATCTTTTCAAGCCCAAACAATCTAAGCAATTACTGGGGAAAACATTCTGAAAATAATCTGAAAATACCTCCCAGAACACCTTCCAAACTTCAAGCAGCTGAAGAACACCTGCTGCTTGAAGGTTTACATTTCTTTTGTGCAGAACAACAATAACACAAACTTTGTTATTCTTCTGAACTTAAGAAACAGCTGATCACACACACACCCACGCCACTACCCCAGACTTACAGCAACAGCTTTACCATTCATTAGAAGAAAATACTCAGATTTTTGACTCAACCCTTTGGTTTCTGCCTAGACTTGGAGCACCACTGGCACATGCACAGCAAACTCTCTCTGAACCACATCCAGACATCGCTTACAAGGAAGCAACATTGGTGCCTCCAGTCCTGCTCAGTTTCCCCGAGGCAGCTGCAGCCACCTCAGCTGAGGGACTGCGGATTCAGCTCTGCTTACTTCTGCTCTTGGCATCCTTTTGTGTAAATTAGGGGGGAAGCAAATTCCTGAAGCTAAGGCAAGATGTGGCAGTATCAATGACAGGCATTCCAGTGCGGAAACTGGACAGAAACAGGACTTGCCTGCACGTTACTTGACAGTTTTCAAGAATGTTTTCAAGACCCTGGCAGAAATGACTGGCTCTGTGGAGGTGCTCAGAGGGAACACCGCAAAGAAAAAAACCACAAACCTAGATCTTAGTATCTCCCAGGAATGCAACAGTATTAATCAGGTGCTCTTCTCAGTAGCAGAAAATACATATCTAAACTTAATTCAACTGAAAAGAAACCACCACTGTGAAGCGACAGAAATGGCGTACTACATTAGCACTCCCAGGGGACCTTACAGTTACCTCACACAGGTGAGCCCTAGCAGAGCCGGAAGTCCCCACATGAAAACACAACAGAAATAGAAAGCACAGGACTTACCCATCCACTTCTACACCTGTATCCCCATCTATGGCCCAGGCAGCGTTGCAGTGGTCGTGCAGCCTCACCTTAGGCCTCCACACAGCTCCTGCCCAGAGGGCTGCAGGGCAGCATGATGCCCAGGCTGAGTGGGGGCTGGCCCCAGGGTGGAGCCCTTCAACCACCCAGACTCAGGTGCAGGTGCTTTGCTGAACCCACAGGAAATGAGCTCACACTGCTTCAAAATGGCCTGTGGCTCTGTACTTCAAAATCATCTCTGTGCAAAGCTTGTGGAGATCATGCAGAGTCTGCAGAGTCCTGTGGGGGTTCTGGTTTGTTTTTTTTTTTTAGTTTTTATAAAGGCTTCTTTGTGTCTAGTGTCTGCTTCATCCTCTGGGGTCACACGCTGGCTGCAGTACAAAGTCTACTGATAAGTGTTATTCTCCTGGAGTTTCCTTTCCTTTAAATGTATATTTGAGCATCCCTTCTCTGCAGTCTCAGTCTCTCTCAGTACCTGCCTTCTGGCCTGTTCCTCTCAAGCGAAGGCGAGAGGAGAGGCAGGACACCATTTCCCCAGGCGGGGTGGCCCCAAGGTGTGGTGGTTTCCAACATGGCACTGCCTCTCCACAGAGCAGCTCCTGAGGAAAGGCACTGAACTTGTCACAAAGGAGATGTTCTCTGGTTTTGTCAGTAGTGGGATTCTGTATTTTAACAGCTTGGGAGAAATAAATAATGCTATAAATAAATCTCCAAAATACAGTGCATGGAACTCAGGAGAGTGCACTGAGCCCTGTGGTGCCTGATTTACCCCAGTGCAGCTCAGCGGAGAGACGTGGCTGCCCCGGCCAGGGTGTGCTCGCAGCTGCTTCCCCTCAGTACACCAACAGCCCTTGGTGCAGGCGTCTGGAGGCCTTCGCCGTTTCCCTTTTGCCTGGGAGTGCAGTGGCACTGGCTGGGCCTGGCCGCTGTGCAGCGCAGCTCTTACGGCGGAGAAAGCAGACGAAAGGGGTTTTACAGCAGATGGAGGCTTCTTCTGAACAGAAAAAATGATATAACAGGTAGAAACAAAAAGTCCCTGCACCTTGGTGGCAACATGTCAGTAGTGTTGCCACCTCATTATTTTATCATGACTCTCACTGTATTTGGTGTTTTTACCCTATCCCCAGCTTCCCTGTTAGAACTTTATTTTTAAGAAAAGACCACTTCTAGTTTTGCGGCTGTGATAAAAAAGCTTGAAAGTGTGGTCTACATCTCTGAAAAACTCAAACAAAAATGCAATGACCTGTCATGCATATGTATTAATATATATGCATGTGTGTATCTGCACCTTTTCCTTTTGTTGTGGGTAAAACTGAGGGTGTGCACAGAAATATGTTATCTCTGGGCACCCACCATGTATTTATCAAAGTCAAAAAGGAAATAGGGTTTTAAATAATTAACAAACATAAATACTGTAACAATATATGTACAAATATACAGAGCATTCAATATACATATGCATTCTCATACTTCTCATGCTTTAATCATTCTCCATTAGGCTTTTAATCCCTCAGTTTAAAGGGGGCCTCTGAAATCTAATGTACAGATTCTGGGAGAATCTATGAATCTTACATGGAGGGGCTGTAATTACGAATGGCTTGATAGGCAGGCATGTGATCAGCACATCAGGTGGACCTTCCATTTGCAGATAAGCTCTCTTAGTTACTCCTCCCTGATTTATATTATAAAATGCACATTAATCTCTTTCAAACAAAACCTAGTCAGAGTTGTATCATTTCTGAGACATTGAGGAAAATGAGTGAGGAGCGTGGAGCGAAGGGGTAACAGGAATTAAAAATACATGTTTAAATCTTTCAATAGGGCATTTCAGCATCATTCCTGTTTTAATTTAGATTATTGCAAATTCCACTGCTGGAGCATCTGGCTCATTACTCTGAAGAGAAATCTAGAGACAGAGAGAACAATCTGAGATGATACAAAGTGTTAGGTAGGAAGAATGAGCATTAGGCTGCAGGTGTTTCCAAGTACAAGAGCTCACCATCTAAGTTTTCTGTTGGTGTAGATCTAGTATAGTAGTTGTGATGCACGCCTGTTGCCAAAGATGAGAGCAGAATTTTGCCTTTGCAGTGATCACAGGGAGATTAATTAAAAAAGGATAAGGAGTAGCATTTCTATTTTGTGCTGTTGCTGTGATAGCATATGAACACAGAGGTGATTTTAAAGGTATATTTGGTCAGGCTTAGAAAACAAGGAGAAATTAGAATTAGATGCTTTTACTTGTTATTTAGCAGTCTGATAGCAGTAACTTCATTTTTTCATTTCTTGTGTATTCGATAAAATACAGATCTTGTTATAGCATCACTTTATCATCATTCCTTTATTTTCTGTACACTGCAGAGGGATAATTACTGCAACCATGGTTTGCAGTGTGGTCCATGCTGTGAGTATTTCTTTGTCTCTGTAACTTCAGTCTCTGGCTTCATAACACCTGCCACAGAGGAAGATGAGAATCCCTGATGTTGCCAGAACGCAGGCCAGAAAGCATCATAAACTGTTTCTGATCTGTTTGCTGGATTATTACTTGAAAGCTAGCAAATGCAGCGTGTGTGTCTGCCTAGGGGAGGGGTTCAATTACCTGAGACTCTCTGCAGATATTAGCAGTGTCTCGTGGGGAAATCTCATTTAGTATTCAGAATAAAATCGTTGTGGCACTGATCATATGATTTGAAGACTCAATCCTGAAGCAGCAGTACTGAAAGGGGAGGTGAAACTGCATAAGACACTCCGTTCAGACAGCATGAGGCTGTGAGCAGCACACGAATTTTATTCAGCAGGCAGGAGGATAGCTGCGAGATTGGTCTATTAGATGTGTAGTCGGGAAACCACAGGAAAGCTTTATTTCTGGCAAGTCTGCATTTTGTCAGGATGCATCACTGCTGTTACTAGAAAAAAGGAAGCCTGCTGCTACATGAGATTAAAAGGTAGAAGCAGTGATAGCTGCAGAAGATCACTGTGAAACTGCTTTGATAACCACCTTAAACACCCCCTCAAAAGTGAATTTAACTGTTGGAAGGCACTGGTTCTGATGGACTGTCTGGAAAGTATGGTGAAAAGGATGCACATTATGAGGAAGCGTTCCACCAACTGCAGAGCAAACTAGAGGAGAACTTCTACCTGCATTGCTGACATTTGGGAAAAATAATACAAGAAAGAATTCTGGTGCCAAGATTCTTGTTTTTTTNCAGACTTTCCAAAGAACAGGCATGGTACAAAATGTGATTCTGGTGTTTTTCCGCAGGCGACTCAGCCAAAGACCTGCTGTTGAGGAGTTAGAAAGAAGAAATATACTTAAACGTGAGTATTTTTTTCTTTAAGTATTTTATATGTGTTTGTTGATACCAGCAATTACATTTCTAGAACATGCTCTTTTTATAGAGAAAATCATTCACTGGGATTATTTCCTGTACCTAAAAGTTTTCATTTTTAACATGTCCTGGATTTCAAATATTGCAGAAATCTGAATTTATGCTTTGATAAAGGCATGCAATTTAGTATAGAAAAGAGTGCCTTGTTCAAATTTTGGCTTTCAAATAATTTATATTGTGAATACACTGTTATGGATGTCTGAGAGGGGAGTAGCATCCTAGTGTCACACAGTGCAGTGAGACTTTAGACTGTCATTTTTTAAGACGTGGACTGTCTTGGCAAACCGTACATTGAATACCACCAAGACCAAAGTGGAATGGACATAGCATCCTTGCAGAGGTGAGAGGACATTCCCAAAGACAAGTCAAAGAAATATCGTTCTGAAATATTAGAGTTATTAGAGGAACAGTTCCAGCAGCCTATGCTGCTACAGAAGAATGTTGCTCAACATCTTTCAAATAAACACAAGGCAGGAACTTGCAACTCTTTTCCTAAAGATTGATTTTCTGACCCAGGGATCAAACGGATGATAAACAATTCCCTTTCCTTTAGAGGCATTGGGAATCCTCAAAATTAAGAGAAGGAGAAAGAGAGAGCTTTGAAATTTTCTCTGCTATGGGTCTCAGACAAGAGAATGGGAGAAGCCATCTGCCTGAAGGAAAAGTATATTGCTTCTGTTATTTTTATGGTCTATTTAGTGTTGAAAGTTAAAAAAAAAAAATGATGTGAATCATTTGCTTCTCATGAAACACAAATAAAACACAAAGCCACATATAATGTGGCTTTATGGCTTATGTCATAGAAGCAATCCTGCCTTTGGTATTTATTCATATTTAATTACTAATATGATTGCAATTCACTAGAAAAAAAAAAGTTATCTACATTTTGTTACCTAATATTTGATGTCTCAGAACTTTCTTAGTAGTTCATAGAAAAAAACTTACGCTATTGCCATTGAAGTTATTGGGGATTACATTTCAGTTTTAACAAAGGAATTCCATAGTCAACTTATATTTTCATCACTCTTTCAATGCATACATTGTGCATAGATAAATTAGATGCATCTGACACTTGCATAGCTAAAAGAGAAACAGGATACGTTCTTTGAAAATGTGAATGGATGAACTTGGCCTAAATTCACCTCTCATCTACACAAGAGACAAGATTCTGAAAGAGGTGGGGCCAGATTTTCAAGAGTCAGTGCCTAAGACATCCTCTAAAAATCTGTTTGGTTTGGTTTGGTTTGGTTTGGTTTGGTTTTGGTAAGAAAGAACTGATCTCTACGGAAAAAATCTGTTCCTTCATGTTTATGTTTTGAAGTATGCTGGTTACATCCTTAATCTGGGTTAAACTGACCAGCTTTAAAAATAAAAAAAGTTTGAATACATTCATATAATGAGCTTAGAGAGAGATAAAGTAGAAAGAAGATAAAGCAGAATTAAAAGATATTTCCTGAATACCAGCTAAACATACTGGTCTAGATCTGTATCTTATTTAAAGAGCTTCCAACATGGAGCAAATTCATTGACTTCAGCTCAGTTGCTCAGGCTTTCTATAGGTTCAGCTGAGATCATAGCCACTTCTATTTCATTTACCTCTTTCATTATATAAAAAGCTAAGTGTCTTGTAAGAGCTAAGTTCATCGCTTAGCTGTGTCAGTAGTAATCTTAAACGGCTAGACAGATACAACAACTCTAGTGTCAGTTTTGAGTGAGTCTGGAAATTAGTAAACTCCCCTTTTATTAATAGGGATATAGATATTCTTGTTATGGACTTTAAAAGCACCTGAATTGGGTCTGACATGAGAAGCTGTAGCAGTGTAAATACCCTTCAGTGACATCACTGCAACCTCCTCCAGCTTGTAAGGGTTTGTACAGCTGACTTCTAAGTTTCCTAACATCTTTGATGTTAATAATACACACTGCTAACAGAAGCAGCGTTACCCCCAAAGCTGTTTTAAGAACTAATAATTCACATTTGTATGACTCCTTCAAAATGAGAAGCTTATTCCAAGTGCTTAAGTGCAACTACTAAGTTATTTTAAAACAAATCTCCATACAATTAAAATGAGACACTGTTCCTATCTCTCTCAGGAAGATGGTTCTGAGGTAAAAGTAATACTTAAAAAGAAAACGTAAAAGCACTTTCTTACAATTTTGTTGAACTTCTAATTCCTTTACTTTAATGATGGAAACATTGCTGGTTTACCACAGAGCAGGCAACCATCTGAACTAAAATCAAGACCCAGGTGTTCATGTGGTCTTCCTGTATTCAGCAGAAACCTGACATTCACATTCAAGAAATCAGCATCTCTTAAATTACACTGTACAATCCCAAGTTCATTCTTAACACCAGGATTTGTTTGTGTCACGCACAGCTAAGAATTCCCTGAATAACTCACAGAACAGCAAAATGAATTACAGTACTGCACATGTCACTTCATAATTGGGAGCATCTCTCTACTGAGATTTATAAAGCCAGCCCTCACTAATGAGCGGATCTGTGTGTAGGCGAGTGATGCTGATGGGGAAAACCTCTCTGGTTTGTCTCTGTAATAATGCTTGGGTTTTGTAATGCCCTTGCTAGCAGTTCCTATCAAGTCTTGCTTTTTTTCTAAATGAACTATTTCTTGTGTTTTCACATTTGGCATTTTCTTGGAGCTGGGAATAAGCACTGAGCCTGAGTGAATATCTCATAGAAATGGGTCACTATACATGTTTAGTATATTAAAATTTGGAAAAGAATTTTCTGATCAGAAATTGGTATTTGTGGTGTTTATTTCAGAATTCTCAGTGCGTATCTCACAGTGATACCTTAAAAGGCAGTATACCACAGAAAATTCTT
>VXAL01003865.1:6611-30379 GCA_013399475.1 Chauna torquata | reverse complement strand
GATATCGTAGCTCTGGGACTGGGATAAGACTCCTAGCTTCTCGAGCTTATTCCTCATGCTGCATGGGTTGGTGTAGAAGCACTTCAAATATGCCTCATTGCATGCAGCACCTCTTAGAGCAGACCGAAGGACCTCACTAGCACACACTGGTCCCTCTGATTTTGGCACGCCACCCTATAGCTTATCACCGGCAGGCCTGGTTTTATCCCTTTCCCCCTTCACCTCTAGTTTAAAGCCCTGTTTTGGTGAAAAGTTGTGAATTGCTTAAAGTTGTTTTGTTTTGTTTTTTCTCCCCATGTCAAACGTGAGGGGATAAGTAATCACCCTATTACAGTAGCGTGAAAGTCAATGTAGTTTGTGTTATGAATCTTATTCTTTTCCCATGACAGTATAGTGTGAAGAAATTCCTTGGGTGGTGAGGTGCAAGTAATTGCATTTGCAAAATAAGAACAGCGCAAACTTGGTTGCCTTCTAAAACACATTAACTGTTGTGAGGTCCGTTGGAGAATTTGTAAGCCGCTTGAATCAGCTGCTGTAGTTAGATACCAAGGAGTGATGGCCTTCAATTGCATGCTCTGTGGATGTTTAGCAACCACTCTGGGAGCAGTAGAACTAATGCAGTTTCCATTGAAACTTCCCTTGCAAGCTTTCAGATGTGTAACAAGAAAACTTGAACTTCAACCCTCTCTTAAATGACTGTTAATATGGTTGCCTTCTCCTGGCCGCCTATTTTCATGTAACTCATGGGATCTTTATGCTTTTGAACCCTCAGGGATTGGCCAAATTTTGATGAAAGTGATCAATGGATTCAGAAGGTAAGATGGAAGCAGGAAGAAGGAGCAATAAGAAACAAGCTGGAAGACAAGTGATTTCGTGAAAGTCAATGTCTTGGGAAAGCAGGCTTCACTACACTGTATTCTGCAGTGGTACTCGTGAGGCCCTTGTCTCTCGGTTTTATTTCAGAGGGAGGCACAGAAGAAGGCTTATTCCTTACTCTGGCATAAGGACAATACACTGCCTGGTCTACTTTTGTGGAAACAAGATAAGATGTATTTTTGTCTCAAAATACTCCAGGGCAATGAAATCAAAATAAGCATTTATGTGTCATGGTAATATTAGCATATTATACCTGGAAAACACCTAACTCTGCAAGAACTTTAGATTGTGGGCCAGGGTTTTAACTCTTGTGAGTCTTCTGTTGAAGGCAGAGGGGCCGGAATGTATCATGTCTTCACAGATTTATTTCCTTTGGGGGGGACTTGGGGGTTTTATATTTGTATTCAAGTAAAATTTTCACTATTTTAAAGAGTTCTGTTTCTTCTCAGCTAGTGTCTGTCATATTCTGGTATCCCTTTACCTAGGTTATCACAAAGTTGCAGTCAGAGAGGACGGTGGTTTTGTGGGAGCAGATAAACATCACCACCTGGAGAAAATGAATTTCATAAAAAATCCCATAGTTTTGTTTCATGTCTGTGTTTTAAAAAAATAAGGAAACATACACAAAATAGGTGAAAATAAAGTATTTTCTTAAAAATTATCTCTCCATCTCTTTAGACTCACGCAAAGAGATGCTGTAATTAAGAAGTGATGAGTAGGGGCAAGCTGAATAAAAGGTAGCATACATTGAATATCTTGTTTCTTTTATATTAATTAAGCTTTCCCTGTTTGATATACCTGGCTTTAACTGAGCTCATTCAATTGTTAAGATGTAGATGATCAGGTAGGTTCACCCAGAGAGGTGGAATAATTTTCACCCTCCAAAAAGCACAAGTAAAGTAAAGGTGCCTGGTTACGTTTTCTTCTTGGTGTTGTTTTAAAGGTGGGGACTAAGGACTGGAATCAGGGGAAAAAATATGTTTTCTTGATATTTTGGTCAGTATTGAATATTGTTTCTCAAGAGGCAGTGATGACACTTAGCAGGCATTATAAACACAGTAACATTCAAATATCAGTGTGTTAGATGGTAAAATAAGTGGGAAGAGAAAACAATGGTTTTGGTTATTTCTCTGGTTCTCATTGCAACTCAGTGCGTAATACAATGCTGGTCTTGATATTTTGGGTTGAGCCTTCTTGTTTTCTAACTCTTGTCAGAAAACACACTTGTTAGGTGCCATCAGCAGCTTCCACACTTTCCTGCCACGCGGCTCAGCCAAGGTGTTTGGGTCACCGACCTGGGTGGTCTTCATCCCCCCGAGGTTTAAGCGTGTCATTGAGCTACCTGCAGGAGATGCACTGCAAAATAATCAGAGGAGCATTTGTCACAATGGTGGGTCATGAATTTAAAGCAAATGAAATGCCAAACTTGTTGAAAGTGTGTGTTTCTTTGGGAAACATTTCTATTTTGGCTTCTAGTTCTAGGGAATGAAAACGAGGTCTTTTCTTGTGATGATATGTATTTTCAAATAAGCGTATCTCATTCAGAGCTGTACTTAGACTGCACAGGAAGAGTGAACACACCATTTGACTGGATAAAGCAAGCAGAATATAATCGGAGAGCAACCTGGCATTGCCAAATGAGATGCATTTCACTATTTATCCAACTCCTGCATGCTAATTTGGTTAATGTGTTAACCCAAATATAGCACAATTAAACCAAAAGGTTCTCACCCTTTGTCTGGAAAGAGCTTCCTGGGAAGTCACGTGAGGAAAGTGTTTGCTTATCATAGAATCACAGAATCACAAGGTTGGAAAGGACCTTCAAGATCATCTAGTCCAACCATCATCCTATCACCAATACTACCCACTAAGCTACTAAACCATATCTTGTAGCACCTTGTCCAGGCGCCTCTTAAAAACCGCAAGGCTCGGTGACTCCACCACCTCCCTGGTCAGGCCGTTCCAGTGCTTGACCACCCTCTGAGAGAAAAAGTTTATCTAATATCTAATATCTAATCTAAATCTCCCCAGGCGCAACTTGCGACCATTTCCTCGAGTCCTATCATTAGTTATCTGGAAGAAGAGGCCGACCCCCTCCTCATCACAACCTCCCTTCAGGAAGTTGTAGAGTGCAATGAGATCTCCCCTGAGCCTCCTCTTCTCCAGACTAAACAATCCCAGCTCCCTCAGCCGCTCCTCATAAGACTTGTGTTCCATACCCCTCACCAGTTTCGTTGCCCTTCTCTGGACACGTTCCAGGGCGTCGATGTCTTTCTTGTAGTGAGGGGCCCAAAACTGAACACAGTACTCGAGGTGCGGCCTCACCAAAGCTGAGTACAGGGGGATGATCACCTCCCTGCTCCTGCTGGCCACACTGTTTCTAATACAGGCCAGGATGCCATTGGCCTTCTTGGCCACCTGAGCACACTGCCGGCTCATGTTCAGCCTTGCATCGATCAACACTCCCAGGTCCCTTTCCTCATCACTGTCTTCTAGCCACTCAGCCCCAAGCCTATAGCGTTGCATGGGGTTATTGTGGCCAAAGTGCAGGACCCGGCACTTGGCCTTGTTAAACCTCATCCCGTTCGCCTCAGCCCAGCAGTCCAGCCTATCCAGATCCCTCTGAAGGGCCATCCGACCCTCAGGCAGATCGACACTACCTCCCAACTTGGTGTCGTCTGCAAACTTACTGAGGGTGCACTCAATCCCCTCATCTAGGTCATCAATAAAGATATTAAACAAGATAGGCCCCAGTACCGACCCCTGGGGGACACCACTCGTAACGGGACGCCAGCTGGACTTAACTCCATTAACCACAACCCGCTGGGCACGGCCCTCCAGCCAGTTCTTTACCCAGAGAAGAGTATACCTGTCCAGGCCACGGGCAGACAGTTTCCCCAGGAGAATACTGTGGGAGACCGTGTCAAAGGCTTTACTGAAATCTAAGTAGACCACATCAACAGCCCTTCCCTCATCTACCAGTCTGGTCACCCTATCGTAGAAGGAGATGAGGTTGGACATGCATGACTTGCCTTTCCTGAACCCGTGCTGGCTGGGCCTGACACCCTGGATGCCACGCAAGTGCCGTGTGATCTCACCCAAGATGATTTGCTCCATAACTTTCCCTGGAACCGAGGTCAGGCTGACAGGCCTGTAGTTCCCTGGGTCCTCCTTGCGGCCCTTTTTGTAGACGGGAGTCACATCGGCAAGCCTCCAGTGCTCTGGGACCTCTCCAGATAACCAGGAACGCTGATAGATGGTGGAAAGCGGTTTGGCAATTACCTCTGCCAGCTCCCTCAGCACTCTAGGGTGGAGCTCATCCGGTCCCATGGACTTATGACATTCCAGATGGAGGAGCAGGTCTCTAACCGTCTCTTCCTGGATCTCAGGGGGGCATTCTCTACTTGAGTCACAGGGGACATCATGGTTGGGAAGTAAAGTACCCTGAGGATAACTGATCCGGCTATGTGTGCTGAAATTTGCTAAAGATGTAGTCTTTCAAAAATATTTTTGTGCTTTTAGATTAAGCCCATTTTTGATATGCGGAATTCCTAAGAAGCATAAACCTTATGATTTTTGTTGGATTTATAAAAGCTGGATCAAATGTATAGATAACTCTATTCAGTGTGATCCATAGAGATGTGCCTCTCTAGCTTTCTGATATTTTGGCAAGAATACCCTCTCTGTCTTAGACTATGGGTGTATTAACATCATCCTCAGAAAGAAGAATACTTGCACATTAATAAAGCTGATTTTTTTCTATCCCTGTGAGTGGAAAATAATACTGAATGTCTTTTCACATGGGTAAACTGTTTAAAAGCTTTAATCGGTGCTTTGCTGAACTACAGAAACATCTAACAGTCTTCACCAACGTAAAATTCACTAAATGGCAAAGGTCAGTTTGTAGTCGGAGTTGTACCTTATACACCTCTTTAATTCAAGGTCTGCCTGAATGTAAAATTAAGCTAGTGAAACACTTGCCTGCAGAAAGGCACCAGATTTTCCCTACCTGTCCTGTGATATTTGTAATCCTGTGGCTGGTTCTGGATTGAGTCCACCAGCTGGGCTTTGGTCTTTATTTGACCAAAGGCATCTATGGGTATGGGCAGACACAGGTCTCTGCCTATGCAAACAGAAATCCCTCCCCATTAACTCCTGATGTGGTGGATCATGCTCCAGGCAAGCACCAGAGCTGGTGGACCACTGGCAGACGTTTTCTGCTTGTCTATGTCTTTTTGCCACGTTGCACTTTCTTTTCCCAGAGTAGAACAGATTCCTGCCCCTTCCAAAACGCTGACTTCGTACGATGACAGACCTCTTTCCTTTTTATCTCTGACAAGACCAGAGCAGGGGATTGTTTGCGTTCACAAAGCATTTCTTTTAGAGAAAAGTAATGCTCTTGCTTGTAGGCTGTGATGCAGTTCAGCTTTCTGAAGTATTAGTTTCCACTTCTTTTGTTTTTCACTGTCAGCAAGTGTTACCATGTACTACACCACATTTCCCTGTCTGTGACTAAGGATTCCTGTGCTGGCTGAGGGTGGAAATAATAGCAAAAAGGTCCTGGTAGCCGTGGGCCTTGTTCTTTTCAAAACTCCCGCTCCCATGGCAACAAGGCCTATTAGAAGGTAGCAGTCTTGTCACCACAACTTTAAGTCCTAATAATTCAGCCAAAAAGATAAAACGAAATGTGGCAACCTTATCTTGCTCAATCTTTTGCATAAAGTAATTTCTCAGAAACTTGATCAGCGGTAGAGACAACAAGTGTTTAAAGGGGAGAGGCTTTGAGAGGAGCAAAATCCATTCACATCCGAGTTTTGAAACGTGAATGAGAGAAGGAAGAAAACATGATATTACAGCAATCTTTTTGCTTTTTCAGCACAGTGAACAATTGATCCAAAGTTTCAGATTTTGAGATTTTTATGATTAATAGGCCAGCTGGAGATTTGTAAGTTGCCTCGTATCTGAAATTACATTTGCTTTATGAAATCATTATTGATTACAAACACTTCTACCAGAAAACAAAGGAGGAAAATGAAAAAAAAAATAGCTTAAACACTCCTTGATCAAAACTGGTATATGTTGTTCAGAGATCATTTTTAGAAGTGGCCTACATTTAAAAGGTATGTTGTTTCCTAAAGGCAGGCAGTGTGGTTTCACATTCCTCTTACCTGTCCTGGCTTCAGTGCTATTACATGAGCATAACTGGCAACGCGGCTTGGCTTTAGGTGTTGAAGAATCATTGATCTTTGTAGTTACTATAAGAATGCGTTGCCTATATATTTGTTTGTAATAAAGAAATGACACTTCCTGCCCCTGTTACAAAGTGTTACCATGGTGTAGTAGTATGAGATGGTTTGAGCTGAGCAGAATGGTAACAGAGGTGCTACTTTGATGGAATTTAAATTTCAGTGTGAAAGCCATCACAGGCCGTCAATAAAGTTGCTGGGAGCAATGTGTGTTAAGTTGAACTCAGGGGATTTTGGGGGACTGAGGGTGGAACTGGCTTGTCCCAGTGACGGTGAGGGAGAAACTGCCCATGTCGCAAGCAGGGACTCATCTACAGGAGGTTTACTGATCCACTGCTTTAGCAGACTTGCCTGGTGTACAAGTTTAACTGCTGTAATTGGAAGACCTCGAGTCTGATGTGTTGCTCAGCATATTGCAGTCACCTTCCAAAATACTGAAAAAGCAGCATAGAAACCTGACAAAATACCAAGCACAAGACTGAAATGGCAACCAGAGAAGCAAGGATGTCTAACAGGGGCTCTGCACTTTCCTTCTGAAAGCAAGTTTTGATGGGATGCTGCTCCCAGCACTGCTCCCTTTTCCTCTCTAGCCCATGCACCCTCTATCCTGGCGTTAGGTTTAACACTCACTTAGGTTATCAGCCAGTGTGACAATCCTGCATGAGGGCTGTGCATTTCAAAATGGCTGAGAGATGTGTGCGGAGCAAGCCAAGGTGCATTTGTCACTGTCTTAAACAGGGAGACACATAATGACCTTGTAGGTACACAAATTCTAACATCTGAGTGCCTGATATGGAAAACCATGCAAGAGGTAGTAATAAAAACCATCACAAAGCCAAATGGTTTCTTTTTCACTGTGGAGCTCTCCTCTTTGGTACGGGACATATCCTCAGTGAGGCTGAGTTACCCTGAGGCTGGATCTCCTTTCAGAGATAAGGGCAGAATAATTTGTTTCTTTTTGACTGGAACATGGGTTAAAACATGCTTTGCCAGTACTTAGATCTTTCTTTGTTCTTTTGTTGCTATAATCAGAAAAGGGACTAAGAGACCTTTTAGCCAATAATAAAAAAAGCCAGCTCCTGAAGTTCAGTTTCTCTTCCCATGTGAGGGTAATACTGTCGCAATAGTTTCAGATCTAATGCACACAGGTTTCAGGTCCTGACTGAATGTGAGTCTAGAAGCTAGGTTAAGTCCTTTCATAAATGAACAGGAAGCTTCAAGCTTGGTTATTTGAATGATGGTGATATTCCTGTGGATAAAGCTCTGTTATCACCAGAATAACTGATCAGGAAAAAAATACTGTATATTATACTTCTGCAAGCATGTTAAAATCTGATTTTCAGTAAATTTGTGTCTAGTACCTGATCTGATGTCTGCATCAGTTTGGTCTAGTGATTCAGGTGAAAACCTCATAATAACCTTTGCAAGAAAAATCAGATTAAGCTTTGCGCTTGGGGAATGGGTTTCTTTGTCCCTAAATAACATTGATGCTAGCATGATTTTAGACATTGCGTTCCTAAGTCAGACGGACGCGTGTACATGCAGAGCAACTTTAAAACTTCTAGTACTTTTAAACACATAGCACTAGTTTTTTTTCTTTTCCTTTCCTTCTTGTGTTGCTGCTGCCTCTTTGTGTGCCTCTGTGCAACTGCTCCTTCAGGTTGAATATCTTAGATGAAATGCCTAAAAATGTCTTGATACTGTGAAAAAGCAGAAAGAGAAATAAAGTGCACACAAGTCCTGTTCACAGTGGATACTCTTTTGGGCTGGACTGGTAAAAGATG
Source organism: Chauna torquata (assembly GCA_013399475.1). NCBI lineage: Eukaryota > Metazoa > Chordata > Aves > Anseriformes > Anhimidae > Chauna > Chauna torquata. The sequence goes on along the minus strand of VXAL01003865.1, from coordinate 22,473 downwards.
AATCAACACATTCAGGCTTCAGCTCAGAAAAGCACCTAGTTTGAGTAGCCACGTGCACTTCACTGAATAGAAAACTAAACTATTTAGTTGAGTTCAAAAAATGGTTTAGAAAAATATTTGAAATAATGAAATTGAATTTGTTGTTAAAAGTATGTTTTTTAGAGGCTGAGCTGAGGGAATGGTAGAAAGAAGCAGAATCCTTGTAGCTCTCAATATATTGCTAGCACTGAATATGCTTCATGCCTAGACTACTGCTTTTCAGTCTTTGTTCTTCACCAGACAGTTTACAATGCTTGCGTATTGAGTATGTGTAATTTGTTGGAGCAGGGCAGTGAAAGAGTTAAATATCATGGGTGAAGAGGGAACTGATTTTAGCAAATGTAAGGCTTTTGCTGTTTTTTTGCCTTGTGTCTACTAAAGCTATATGGAAGAGCCTGCTCTTGCTGCTTGCAGTACGTACCCATGATGGCCCACCCATAATTCTGGAAGTGCAGAATAGGAATGTAAGATGATGAAGAGTTTAGAGGGGAAGGTATATGAGGAGCGGCTGAGGTCACTTGGATTGTTCAGCCCAGAGAAGAGCAGGCTGAGGGGAGGCCTCATGGCGGCCTGCAGCTTCCTCATGAGGGGAGCGGAGGGGCAGGGCTGAGCTCTGCTCTCTGGTGACAGCGACAGAACCCGAGGGAACGGCATGGAGCTGTGACAGGAGAGGGTCAGGCTGGGTGTTAGGAAAAGGTTCTTCACCGAGAGGGTGGTCAGGCACTGGACCAGGCTGCCCAGAGAAGTGGTCACAGCACCGAGCCTGCTGGAGTTCAAGAAGCGTTTGAACAACGCTCTCAGATACAGGGTCTGATTTTTGGGTGGTCCTGTATGGAGCCAGGAGCTGGACTCGGCATGGGTCCCTTCCATCTCAGGATATTCTGTGATTCTATGATTCTGAAACACCAATTGACAAGCACTGCAGACCATGGTCCTTCCTATAGTACAGTGGGGCTGCTGCATGGTGGAATAATACAGGTGGAGAGGAGGATTTATGCCTGCTTGGGAAATCTCAGACAGAAATTGATAAACTCTCAGGACAGGAAAGAAAACTGAATTAATTGTTGGAGTGGTAAGTGCTGTTCCTGGCTAGGGCTTTTTTGTTGTAAAACAACAGAGAAATTTCCATGTGGATTTTTGGGTAGTGGTTAGTACAGATGGGGAACATGCTGACTTGCTAAAGGCTGTTCTATTTATAAACGAGTAAGGAAACATTAATTTAAAAGGCTGTAAGTGTTGTTTTCTTCCATGCATAGACACAGAAACTGAGGTATAGTATTTTAGCACAGATCATTAAGTCACTTGGGCAACGGCACGCACGAGACTCCTCAGTTACAGCATTGGTTTCATTTTCCACGGAGTTTTCTGGTATTTCCTTATGCAATATCTTTTTGTGGGTTTTGTTGTTGTTTTTCCAAACTTGACAGGAGACGACACAAGTACAAACACCTATGCACGAGGTAGGACTTGAGTTACCGTTGCACCCTAGAGAGTAATACTGCTTGTGGGTTTTACATGTCTCCCGTGTACGAGAGCTTTCACGTGATGCTGCTCAAACAGAGCAACCTCTATCCAAGGCCGGACCCGCATTGTTCTGTGCGTAGCCTGCTGATGAATGTGAGATGGCAAAGTCATCGTCATTAGACGGAATTTAATAGCGAATCAAAGTTGGAGGGGAGAATAGGCTGAGTTCAGCTTCAGCCTCCCTTGGGTCCTGCTGAAAGATTAGAGGGAAAGAGCAGGGCCTTGCAAAGTTGAATGTATCAGATTGTTTTTCAGTAATAGTTGTGCCTGTTGTCAGCCCCTGAGAACCACCCAGTTTAACCCTTTTTGGAAAAACAGATCCCACAGAGGCTGGGGAGGAGAAGGAAAGGAGATGTGAAAGAGAGAAAGGTGATGCTTGACTTCTTTTTCTTTTCTATTTTTTTTTTCTGTTACCCACTGCAGAAAGAATCATTCACAGTTCAGAAATTTCATTTTTGTAAATTAAGCTACGATTCTTCTCAAGGAACAAAACCGTTACGCCTTATTGTGAATATGTGATCCAGAGGAGGAAAGCTCCAGGAAGACCAAAAGTAAAATCTTCCCTGTTTTCAGGGTACTTTGACCATCTCAAATTCTTCACAACTGGTGATTTTTGTAAATATTTTGGTCAATTTTCCCCGTAATTGTTCAGAAAGCTGCCAATTAGGTGCATGATAGTATGATAGTTGTTGCCATTGGGCAGCGTGGGAGTTAACATACTGTGAAGAAGGGGAGTGACCCTCCAAAAATGCACCTACCAGAACCTGTACTTCGGGATCAGGCACAACGAACAATAAGTAAGCAAAATGCCGTTAGGTGATCTTCCTCGCGCAGTCCCGGCAGTGTCACTGGGCACTGGCTCCTCGCCTCTGGTTTCCAGCTTCCTTTCAGTGGGAAGCCAGATGATGGCAGCTCAGCGTATCAGCGCCTGGTGATCCGCTGGGTTGTCCCAGCAGCTTTGTTCTTTTGTTCATGCCTTGGGAAGTGTTATGTAGCAGTGATAACATCACTGCAAGGAAAGCTAAACATCAACCAGAGAGATCTCCACATAGATTTGGAATTAAAAGAAAGCCACCAACAAAATAGACAAAAAAGGCTTTGGGGCCCGCTTTTCTCTCTCCCTCTCCGGGAGCCTGACTCTGTAGTGCTGTGCTGGGGGTTGTATCTAAGGGTGTCTTGCGCTTTTGCTATGTTCATTGCAGTGTTCTGGGCAGCATCTTATAGTCAGATAAAACTCCAACTGAAGCCGCTCCAGGGTTGTTTCTCCAGTCCCAGGAACACTGGGATATGTCTTTTCTTCCTTTGCCTTAAGGGAAGCAGAAGCTCTTGAGGGTACAAGTATGTTTCTATTGTTTTTGTTTGTTTGTTTGTTTGTTTTGTTTTTGATGAGTCCATTGCTTTATGTTCAGGAAATAAATAGTGGGATTGGGACACATTTTGTTTTTTTTGTGGCACTTATCTTAGATGGGCCTGTTTAAGTTCTGGCTGCCAATGCTTTGTAGTGCTGCTCCATGCCACAGGAGCAGTTTTGCAGCGTTGATGTTTTTCAGTTCAATTCCAGGCATTTCTGTCAATTCACATTATTACAGAACTCATAGTTTAAGAGTAGCATTGAAAATTTTTCTGCTTTTTTCACCTGTTTTGTCAAGCCCCTGCTACAAAATTCATGTGAATGCCCAGCAGTCTCCGCTCTAGACCTTCTCATCTTCCCCCGCAAGAGAGCCTTCAGCTTCGTGATCACAGAAGACACCAAATAAGAAATTGTGCCCTCAAAATACTATTTTTAAAAAATTATTATTATTTTTAAATTCATTGGTCTTGTTGGCATAGAGTCCTGGTATTTGAAAAGGACTGAATCTGCCAAGTTACTGGACTGGATGAAGACATTTTTCCTTTTTGTGACATCCATGGCCCACCACTAGAGCACCCTCACTGCATCCAAGCTGGAGCTCCCCTGCACACTGGCTACTTTGTTTCCTGGTGGGCATCAATCTCCAAGTATTCCGAAAAAGCCCAAAGGTTTTTGTTGTGTTTTAAATGTTTTGAGGGTCTCAGTAAAAATTCTGACCAGTTCACCCCAGGGCCTTTGGTAGACTGCAGGGACAGCTGTTGGGCTGGCCAGCATTTCCTGCACTACGTGGGGTGTTTGCCTGAATGTTGGAATGGATTTTAGCCCAAAGTGCCTTATAAAATGTTCACAGCTCATGTTCTCAGAGTCAAAGCCACATCTCACAAAGGACCTCTAACTTACACAAAGCCAAAGCACTCTCACCTGGGAAAAGGGTTTGAGCCAAGCATTTTAGAATAAGAGACCCAGGATACAAAGGGCACCAGGAATAATTGGAACATTAGCAGGCAGAAAGCTGTAACTAACCATCCTGTCCAAAAACGCATGACTGTGAATGCGGATCAAGGCTATTTTGTCTTGCTGACCGCTTGTAGTTCTCAGAGGTAGGCTCGTGGGAGTCTTACTAAACCACTAACTCACCATGACTGACCCCAGTGTATTGGCCTTTCACACTACATGACTCTGCGCCAGCAAGCTTGAGTTTACTGATGTGTTTCAGACTAATTAAGGTTGGTTTTCTTTAGCATTTCTAATGAAACTCTACCTCCCCAGAAATATGTGCCTGCACAAAAAAAGAGACCCCAACTGAAAAACGAAATGAAACAAGAAGAGCTGCACAATAGTGACAAACTATTTTCTTTCTTTGCTTTATTAACCTCCATAAATGTCAGGTCTTTTTCCTAAATACCTTACGCAGTACAGATATTTTTGGCTAATACAAAGATCAGAAAAAAGAATGCTCCTTTTTTCCCTTTGAAGAAACTTTGCCTCTGCACTCGGTGTGGCTTTCAAAATTAAACCTGATCATTAAAAGGAGTCAAAGCATTTAGGGAAACACAAAGGCTTTGGGGACAGTTGATGTTTAAAGAGATCTCTCACTAAGCTGAGAGTTTTCTTTGTTTGCTGCCTAGTAAGCCCTTTGGCAGCACGCAAAATGAAAATATCCTCATGCTAAAATACACTAATTCCCTAACAGAATATTAAAACCCCATCCTATCTTTACTGTCATTACCAAATATTCTATAGAAAGGGGAGGGAAAATTTTGTGTGTGGATTACTTCATTTGAGGAGTGGGATCTGCTCCAAAGTTTTGCTTGTTTTTATTATGTAAGCCTGTATTAGGAAATCAGGCAGCAGGAGAGCCTCCCAGACAGAAGGTGCACGGTGAACAAGAGCAAGCACAAGGATGGTGCTCTTAAGGTGGGCTTGCCATACGCACTTGTAGAAATGCAATGGTAAATCCTGGTTCAGAAAGGGGATTAGGGTTACCTGGCTGGAGCCAGTGGGTCCTTGGCAGTCTGAGAGGAGAGCTGGGGAACCCAACAAGTGCTCTTGCTGGCTCTGTGCAGGCGAGCTAGGATGGAACTCTGGACCTGGCAGAAGTGACTGCTACAGTCCTGTGCACTCAGAAGCTATCTATGCTTTCTGGGGGGTTTTGGGCCCATAACATCAAAAGGGAAAGGTTTGATGACCTGTAGATGTCAGCATTGTGTGCTTTTAACTGACATCATCCTTGCAAAATTCCGCTCATCCATTTGGAAGGGCTCTCAAAAAAAACATTAGGATAGACAAAGAAGTAAGCAAGTTTCCCACTGTATGTATGCTTATGTATGCACTTGCATATGTAGATATGGTACAGAAATAGCACGGGTATATCTTGCTTAGTACGTTTATTGCTGCTTGCTTGTTATCTATGTCAATACGTCCTCTTTTGCAGTAGGTAGTTACCATGCCTATAGTACCAATATAAAAAATTAGGCTGGGAATATTATATGAAAATGTATGTGTTGCATACTTCTGAACCAAGAATTGCCATGATATACTTGATATCAGAACTGGAAGCTTGCTGTTTTTCTACAGCAGTTTTGCTTTAGCAAAAATAGTTCAGGACGCATGTGGAAGACATAAGCCCTCTTGCTCCTTTCCCTCTGTCTCTCAACACATATATATTGCAAATCAGTAGTTGGGGGAAAGGTGGTCCCATCGTGACACTTGAGTTCTCAGATCATGAAAAGTGCACTAGACATTGCCTGTAAATACAGTCCCTTAGAGTTTCAGAACACAGAATAAAAATCTAAAAGAGTAAAAATGAAAATTTGTCCCGCTTGTTGCAGTGAAATCAGAGAGTTATAAAGGACCTCTGAACAATATTGAGTTTGGGGTAGCAGAATCACATCACAAAAGATTTACCTTCACTCTGCAAACTCAATATAAGGCAATAACAATCTATTACAAGCAGAGCAATACAACGTCAAAGGAATATTTAAAAGAACTAGACAGAACCTTTAAATCACCAAAATTGCGTTAGGTTCTCCCAAAGGAAATACCCTGGGGACAATTCCTAGCAGGATTTTCAAGAGGGGTTGTTCATTTACCAAAAGTTATATTTAATGTATATCTTCCACATAGCCTGTAAACTTGCTTCTTCTAAAAACCTAGAGGGCAGTAAACAAAAGGCACCTGTCCTCAAGGAATGATTAGGGCAGCAAAATGATAAAAATTGCTGTGTACAGGCATGTCCATGTGTCCCCAAGGTCAACGTAAATGATTCTGTTGTAAAGCCTCTGTTTTTGCATCAGTTGTGGAAGTAAGGCACAGCGTATCTATTGCACGCGCTGACCCCTAACTGCACAAGTCAGTAGAATGAGATGGAATACACGCCACATGTCTCTGATAGTCTGACTGTAGAAGTGACCAAACCCGCAGGTATCATGAAGGGTGGAGATTCAAACGTGAAGGGTGGAGACTAACAACATACCAGCTATCTAGGCATAATTCTGGTTGATGCTCCTTTTTATTCTTGCCATAAGGATTTCTGGAACAGTTACAATTTGGTAAACTGATGAAAGTGACTGGCACTGATATTGCATCAAATATCTCTCTTTTCTAAAACGTAACTTTTCAAAACATCCCCTTGCTGCGTATTCTGCACAATGCAATAGTTTGTGGCTAGAGCTAGAGAGACATCACCGCAGAGCTGTGGAATAACCTGAATTGCAAGGGAAGCTGGTCCTGACAGAAGAGGTCCCATGGATGCTGTAGGACAGTGCAGGAGCCACAGTAGCACAGCCACGGTTGCCGGTGCCTTATGGGGGTTTGTGCATATGGGGGCTTGGGTGATAGTGTAGGGTGACCCAGGGTGGGAGGATGAGGCTGGCTCACTGTGATGCCAGAGCAGTAATCCTGAGGGAAAAATCCCCCAGGACTCCCCAAGTCTAAAATCCAGCTGATAACTTCAGCCACAGACTCTGCCATTTTGTACAATTTCCTATAAAGGGAGTCTTCCTGTTACCTGCTCAGTTCCCCTGTGGCATCAACATGAAAGTCTATTGCAGCCCTTGACTAGGGATGTATAGAAGGTTTTATTGGAAACCAGAGAAGTTTATTGGAAGATGGAGCCTGGCTCTTTTCAGTGGTTCCCATTGCCAGGACAGGAGGCAACGGGCACAAACCGGAACACGAGGCTCCCTCTGAACATCAGGAAAGACGTTACTGTGCAGGTGACTGAGCACTGGTGCAGGTTGCCCAGAGAGGTTGTGGAGTCTCCCTCCTTGGAGATCTTCAAAAGCCTCCTGGACATGGTCCTGGGCAACCTGCTCTATGTGCCCCTGCTTGAGCAGGGGGTTGGACTAGATGACCTCCAGAGATCCCTTCCAACCTCAACCATTCAGTGATTCTGTAATTTAGCCTGCAAACACAAAAAATGTCTAGCAACCCGGACCGCCACACTTTGCACACAGGCTGGATCCCAACCTTGCCATCAGTAATGAGGAGAAATGAGACAGAGCTCATGCCTATTATACTGCTTTTCCAGATGCTGAAAGAGGGGCAAAAGTATGTTTGACTGGAATACTGGTAAAACAGAAGCCAGTGATGAATAGTCTATTTCTCTTAACAATGAAAAAGCACTTTTACCACGGAGGCACTAATTTCTGCATAGACAAATGCCAGGATAACTAGATACTGATACTTTGAAAATGCTCAGCAAGGGAAGCCAGATTTGAGAAGGAAAGCACAACAAAACAACCTTCTCCACCTGTGTCTCACTGGTAGATTTGCTCTAAGGTGTAACAGAGTATGTGCAGAGCCATTAGGAGGCAAAATAGGAATTATTGTACACCGCCGTTTCAGGAGAATTGGATTCCGATTAATGGAAGGGGCACCTTTGGTAGTTAACTAAACTGCCTTCAAATCAAAGGTAATTCAGACCAGGTCACGGGATTGGGTTAACTGCAGAAAGTCTCTTGCTTAAATCCCCGGGTGATACCTGACACACCCTAGCATTAACTTTTCAGATGGGAGCACAGATGATAAGCTCAAAGTCACACAGTGGTTTCTTTGCATTTGGCCCAAAAACCAAGCTTAAAAATACAAACAGGCTGTACTGCACAGAGGGCGAAATACTTAAATGTCAGAATAGTATTGTTAAGACCCTATCTGTATGCATAGCAACTATCGTGTGTGCTGCAGAGAAAAGGGCTTGTTTCGTGAAGGCAAGCAGGAATAAAAGCCCCATATCCTGTTTTACCATTCCCAGGTGGCTTTGAAAAAAATTCTTTAGCAATTAAAATGTTATTGACCTCAGTGACATGTGTATCATGTCTCTCAAAACCAACAGTAAATATACAAAATGTTTGTGTAAATACATATATACATTTAGTACAAGTACTAGTCAACAGAAGAAACATCTCTTTAACAGTTGATGAAAAACTTTCTGCCTTTTCAAGAGGGTATGGAGAGAGATTTATTAACTTCTACTTTTTTTCACGTTCTTCTTCACATTCTTCTGTTCAAGGGACATTGGGCTACATAATCCTGTGTCTATACACTGATGTGTAGGAGAGGGGTGGGGAGCCACGTTGTTCCCAGATGTCTGTGAAAGAGCTGGGTACCACTGTAATACATATGTTTGGGTAACGTAACAAGTGTTTTCTTTTCGGGTCCTGAGAATGGCCTGGGCACACCAGGAGCAACAGGCTGGGTCATCTCTCTCTTCTGTCCCAGGCACTTTGGGAAAACTGAGCCACCTCTGCTCTTCCACAGGTGGGGATGTCTCTGCCCAGGCCCTTTTGCGTGGCACTGCTGAGAGAGTGGTGGTAGCTGCTGCAAATTTTTTTGTATATAATAACATGGGAAGTACTGGGCATGTTGCTGCTAAATTAGCTCCTAATTACTTCACCTGAGTAGGCCCATGCACAGTGGCACAGTTAGTGCAGTCGTACACCCATTAAAGCCAGAGTAGAAGTGATCCAGGTATCCTGTGGTCAAATTTACCATTGCAGCAAAGCAGCACATTTCCCTCTGTGAGCTGGCTGTAGAAGCATCTCTCTCCCTAGTCAGTTGTTTGTATTTGTGGGATCACGTGAAAGTAAGAGGAATTCCAGGAACTGGCACTGAGAAAGCTTGGCATATTTAAAGGAAGGTGTTTTGAATATTTAAAGGAATATTAGGTGGGAAAGGCCATGATGTTCATCATGGTATTCATTTAGCCACTATGTAGAGAAGTTTCCTGAGAAGGAGCTAGGAAAAAAGTGAGTATTTGGAAGTGCAATTCCCTTAAATTTTTTTAAGGGAATGAGTTTGGTCCTTATCATCTATTTACGGGAATGGAGTTAGGAACGCATCCATAGTGAGACAGGGAAGAGGACCAAGGAGAACTGCTCCAGCAGCAAGAAGAGAACATGGGAATATTCACGAAGAAGTGTGGTTAGGATATTCTGGAGTGGGTCTGGCAGTGCTTCCTCTGCCAGGGGTTTGTAGCCCCCTGAGACAGTAACTCAGAAAAGAAATGTGGCAGGAGAGGACAGGAAAGGGCATATCCTCATTGCTCAGAAAGAAAAGTCTGCTTGGAGATGACTGTGGTCAGGGCTAGGAACAAATTTGCTGGGAGAAGTGGCTTTAGGTGAAGGAGGTCTGCTCCTGTCTCTCTCTTCCCTGTTACCACCAGCCTTGATTTCTGCAGTGTTCAGCAGAGGATGTTTTCATATCTCCTAGGGAAGGAGCTCAAAATGAAGTGTCTAGCAGATTACTTTCTCTAGGATGCTTAGTCCATGTCAAATGCCTGTTGGATCTTCCCTGCTTGTATGCTTTTATCTTGCCTGTTTTTTCATGTGGTTGCTACTTAAAATATACTTTTCATGTAGTTGCTACTTAAAATATATATTTTGTTTTCCAAGAAGAAAAAAAAATGTGTTTGTCCCATCATCGTGTCATCAAAAAAACATAGCCTATCTTCTGACTGTACTTGCTCTGCAGAACTTCAGCTTGAAGATGCGCTGCTTGCAGGACAGAGATATATTTTGCCATCAGTCTGTAAGGTCTAAATATAAGCTGCTGCAAGATGATTGTCAATCCAGTGTAACATTTTCTGCAGCCTTTATTGTAAATAGGATGAATGGAAATTGACCTGAACCTGAGAGTCCTCAAAGTCTGAAATTTCATGCGAGCTATATCAGAGGAAAGTTTTAACTGTTCTCTCTAAGACTTCAGCATCATCCAGACCACCATTCTGACTCAGGTAATAATGTTCAAATTGTATGAGGCTTACTCCATGGAGAGCTTTGCTACATCTGTGGAAAACTGTTGCCAAGGAAGGTATTCTTAACAGCAAGGGAGTCTGGCAGAATGTGCATCAGTGATAACACGTCTGTGCAGTGGATATAGTCAGACCTGCATCTTGTCATTAATACATTACCAGGTGTGACTGTGGGAGCAGGACAGCAAATTCAGATCCACATAAAACTGAAAATAGAATCAATCAGTCTCTCTCTCTTTACTTGCTAAGAAAGAAGCTTGTAAACTGAGCTGCAAAAGCATTATGCAATCCATCTGTCACTTATTCCTGGAGTACTGTCACTGTGGACTCAGCTGTGATAGGTCGAATGACAGAGGAAAAAAAATGACAAGTTGTCTACTTTCTCCTGAGTTGAGGGTAACGATGGATATGGGGTAATGATGAGGATGCACCAGTCCCACAGAAGGAGCTGGTACCAAGTGATCTATCTACAAATTCTCATAGGACATTCCTAGGCTGCCGAGAGATTGAGAAAGATAAGGGAGAGGGGTATGACTTCAGTGGCCAGATGTGAAGTATTGATCAGAAGAGAAGCATCTACCCTTCTACTTGTTTATCCAAATCTCCGTCTATAACTTCTGTCATCAGTAACTCTGAAGCCCAGACTTTTCGCCCCCTACAAGTAGGTTCCTTCCGAAACACCATAAAGTCAAACATTCGACTGCAAGTAGACTGTCAAAGGGTAGAGTGTTTCGCATGTGACCTAAACACACCAACACAAAACAAGTCCCTGCAGATTGGGGCTATTGACAGGAACAGCCTTCCCCTGGAAAATAAAAGGTGTGTTAACAAAAAACCTCCAGACCTCAGAGAGCAGTAGGTGGGTAGGAGTTCCCCATCTATACATTCTCATAGAGCTTTCGTTTTCACTTCTGTGATGCTAATAGTTTCCCTCTCTAATTTCTCAGCTAATTAGCTTATCTCTCCCATGCAGGTTGGGGGAATGAAAACATAGCTCCTGCTGGAGCTCTCTGATGTTCAGGCAGACATCTTGAGAACACAGATCAAACTGATAGCAGGCTATTTTATAGGGCCTTAAAAGCCACTAAGAAACTAGCAAGGCCCATTAAACTTTCTGTCATGCATACGATGAGAAAAATATACCAGCATAAAATCCACTTTATTGTCCTACTGTGACAGCAGCAGCTATTGTGCTGGGAAGCCTTTTGGATAGCAGCTCCACCTTAGTGTTTCTGCTCTGCTGGCTGGTGGGGTTTCGGGGAAGGGTATCCAAACAGAGGGGGCTTTGTGATAGGCTCTCGGTGACCCGTAAGGAGTGTAACATACAACACGGTGGTTTGACAAGGAGGAAAAGCTCAATAAAAGCGGAGTGACCTCTTTCAGTTTCCCGTTTCAAGCCTTAACATTTGCTTCCTTGCACAAAGATTGGTTTGGAGAGCTAGTTACACGCTATATTGAAGGCTCTTTTCGTTGCAAGCTGGGTTTAGCAGGCTTTTCTTAGGGGTGTTTCTCTTCTCTACTTTCCTCTATGATACCTTTAAGCAAACACGAAAAAATATTGCACTTTTACAGGGGTCCATGTTCACTTTGAACAGCAAATGTTTTGCATCCACTGAGCTAGAAATTCAGCGTGAATTGTAAAAGACTTTCCATTCTTTTTTACCTTAAGTTCTGTTTTATAGTCTAAGTAATCTATAATGAAAGCAGGCAATTATTTGCTTTTTTGTCTTCAACTTATTGCTAAATAATTATTTGTCCTTTTAACAATAACCACTCTGCGGTTATATTGTATTTTATGTGCTAGAGACTCTGGAAGAGCTCGTAAAGCATTTCACAAACAGCGCCTGTAAGACTAGTTCACACAGATCTTGCACAGAGCTCTCTGTAAAATGGACTGAGGTCCCTGTCATCAAGAAAATGCATGCTGGGTCCAGCTGATGCTACATTAAGCAGCCAGCATGGGATTACCTGCGCTGAGTTGCACTAGAGCACTGAGTTAGCCTGTTCCCTACTCCTCAAGCGGAGGGCATCTTCATGGAGCACAAATGATCGGAATTAGCACTCTTGTAATTTTTCTGGTAACATTTTTTAAAAATTCACTTTGGTTTGGGCTTGTGTTAGGAAATCCCTAGAAAGCAGTTTGGTTGGTGAATATGGGTTGACTTTTGACCAAGTTCTTTTTTCTGGAAAAACTTTTCCATCTTAGCCCTTCCCTCCTCAAGACAGTCTGTGTCTTTAGTTTCTCTCCAGTGAAGAAGCATCATGTTTATGTGAATGCATGTGTTATAGCTTCTGGGCATGACCTTTGTCACATGTGGAAACTAGTTCTGTTCACCTAGGATGGACTCTGACTTTTTCTCGGAGTCCTAGTTGAGCTTCTGTCCCTAAAAGACTCTAGCCAAGCGAAATGCTTGGGGATGCTAGACATGATGTGTACAGTCATAGCGCCATGCTTGGAAGGGGCCTGATGGCATGGCCAGTGACTGGGAGCTGCTTCTAGTACTTAATTGCTATACTTTCTGGATGGGCTTCCGCTCTGTTGCATAGCTTCTCCTGGCACGTCTCCTCTTGGGATTGCACTGTTGTGGCAGAGGAGACTTGCTTGAAGCCCCCATGGAGAGATACTTCGCTTTACGCCAGGTGCTGGCCAAAGATAATAGCTGACAGGTGATATATTTTTTCTCTAAGGAACTTAAGACATTATCTTGGTGCTATTCAGAGATCTTACTAGCCTGGTAATACTGGAACTCAGTTTGGATTTCTGAATGTAACCACGCAATCTACTGCTGCTAGACACTTCTGCGTGTCTCTGAAATATGATTTAATGTGGTTTTTATTCAGAGACGCTAAGAGTGTCTCCCTATTAAGACCGTGCTCTGCACTTAATAAGGATGTTCACTGCTTGCTTACATATATCGGGAAAATGAGATAAGTCCTTTGGAAGTTGTTTTTTAATTAGTTCTCCAAGAATCTCTGTTAAAATCAAAATGCTGGTAGTTTATGTGGAGTGTCACTTCATTAGATTATTGCTTTTTTTTTCTGATCAAACTTTGTAATAGAGTAAGTGCATATTTCTGTCTTCCCTGGCCTAAAAACTTGCTGAATTTTGTGAAATTTTATTTAAAGAACACTTTAAAGAAGAACTGATCCTATGTTTAACATACTCAACCAGTCTTCAGAGGCCAACTCATAATAATACTTTTCGAGTGCATCTCTGAAAGATATGATTCGTTCAATTGACTGCCAGCTCTCCTTATTCTCAGACCAAAGCAAAGAATGCCACCAGCCCTTACTTATTGTTTTGTACTACAGCTTTTATCTAGGAATGCTAGATCTGTGTCTTTTTTCCCCCAAAAAATGGAAATAAAACATAAAAATAAGAAAAAAGGAATAGCGCCGAGATTTCTAGATTCAAGGCTGAATTCATAAAGCTGGCTGCTCTTTGGTCAGCACGTGTGTCTGTGGTACAAATGAGGGAGCATGCATCTTTTGTACTCTCCGCTCCACTCTCCTACTGCATTTGCGAGAGCAGGCAGAAGAACATCAAATCCAGGGAGTCTGAGTGCCCAGTCCTTCTGGTTGAAAGCAGCCATTGCTTTTAAATTCACTGCCTGTTGTGTTTTGAAAGCGTTCATGGGGTGATTGAAGCGGTATTTTTCTCACTTAAGCAAAGATAAATTCTGTAAGGGATAATGTCTGCTTATACTGGAAGCAAAACTGCTCTCACTCGGATAATTAATCACAGTCACTGAAATTAATCCACACATAAATGCTTCAGCTTCTAACTATCCACTGGCTATGATCTCTGATTTTAACATTCATCTCTTAATTCTAGACTTAAAATTTGTATTTGAAAGTGTTGCCTTAAACCTAATGTTCCTAATGTTTCAAAAGGCTCACTTGGATATTTACACACACACAGAGTCTCTAGCAACGCTCTGCTTTACTCCAAAGTCTTATCAGTCCTCAGTAAGAGTTTCAAACTCATCAAAAAATAATAAACAGTCAAGGCAGAAGGTGATCTCACTATCCAAAGATACTGATTTGTGTGTGAGTAGCTTGAAGCAAATAGTCTTTGTTTTGATCGGACATGAATACAAGTCTTAGTGCATTTTAAATTTAGCTTTATTTTAATTTACATTGCTTATTTATGGTGGTCTATTATTTTAATTTTTTTTTTTGAACACCTTGAAGATTTTCTTATGATTTAAAAGCAAACTTTTCTTGTTGATTCGGGCTGCTAGTAGAAAGCTCTGTCTGTGGGTAAGAATTAATGCCGACTGTCCTGTCCCCTGCCAGGCTGTGCTTGCTCCCTCCGCCGTTCCTGCAACCTCTCCCATGCTGCTAAGGTCCATGTCAGACAGAGCCCCCTGTCATGTTCCCCTTTCACTCGCTGCTTTCTTCTGAGAGCTGTCACCACCCCCTGGAAGCACATCTTCAGTGTAGACACAAGGCTCCTACCAGCCCTGGCGGCAGGATGGGGATGTGAAAGTAAAATTTATGTCTAGTGGAACTCGGTTTGCATCGGGTGTTTTCAAATTTCGGGTTATTGCAAGAGAGACTGTGCTTGCGCTGAGTATGGAAAATGAGCCTGGCAGAGGGCAAGTATAAAAACTGATAGTAGTGAGTCTTTCCTACTCTCACTGAGATTTCAGTTCACTCTGAGATGTTCAAGTCTTTGCGAGAAGTTTCCTTGAATGCTGAGAGGCAGGATTGTCACATGCAGTATAATTTTGATTGCTTTGTCTAAGTCAGTTAGCAATGACGAACATGTTAATATATTCCTTTTATCATACTAAAAAGAATTTGAAATGTAAGAGGTCAAGCACATGAAAAGTAGAAGGTGCTGGAGGGAGATGATGAGTATCTGGATTTCTGTCCCTTCGTATATACTCACTCTCTCTGTCTTTAATTCCATCACTGTGTGCTGTTTTTTTTTTTTTTCACAAGTAGCCAACAGGGTGGATGGTGAATAAATGAACAAACAGGGTTTGCACATTCAGTGAGAGAGAAATGTTCAGGAAATGAAAAGATGGTCTGGTCACTAGGGTGGTGCCAGCAGCTTGCTATTACAGAAGTAAATGGCTACAAGCTTCCCCCATGCTCTTTTTTCCCACCTCCTCTCTCTGTCATCCCTATTTCTCCCCTGATGAAATTGGTTACAGATCTGTTGTTTAGCAGGCTCTGCTGAGCTGTCAGAATAAGCTCATTTAATATGGTAACAATCACAATAAACAGGTACACTGAGGCTGAAAAGCTGAATCTTTCTCACAGCAGTNTCTTTCCAACAGAAGTTAAAAAAAACGCTTTGGTTTTTTTCCCCTTTGGCCACTGTAAAAAAAAAAAAAAAAAAAGAAAGAAAAAGAAGAAGAAGGCGGCTAAATTATGGCCTTATCACTAAAATTTCATGAGTAATAGTGTTGGGTGTTGGTGGCAAGGTGTTGGCAGTGGGGTTTGCAGGGGCAGCCGTAGGGAAAAAGTGGTATGAGAAGGTGTTCTTTTAATTTTTGTCTTTCTTTCTCACTATCCAAAACTATTTTAATTGGTAATAAATTACATTAATTTTTCCCAAGTCAAGTCTATTTTGCCCACAACAATAACTGGTAAGTGATCTCCCTGCCCTTATCTCAACCCACAAGCTTTTTTGTCTTACTTCCTTCCCCTGTCCTGTTGAGGAGGGGGAGACAGAGAGCGGC
>VXAL01003860.1:202550-240058 GCA_013399475.1 Chauna torquata | reverse complement strand
CAGCGGAGGGAGCCGCCAGGAGCTGCCAGCACTCATGAGAGCAGCTGGTGAGAGGCTTGGGCGGTGCCCAGTTGACGTACAAAGGAAGCCCCTGGGTAGCGCGAGCAACCAGGAGTGCAGGAGGGCACGCAGGGAGGGTGCTGAAGCTTGGCCACCTTGACCAGGGAACAATCGTATCCACCTGGCAGAAGGCGACAGCCTCTCGGAGCACGGCACCCACCACAAGCAATGNAAAGCATTTGGACAGTGCTCTCAGACATAGTGTTTCATTTTTAGGTAGTCCCGTGTGGAGCCAGGAGTTGGACTTGATGATCCTTGTTGGACCCTTCCAACTCAGGATATTCTATGATTCTATGATTTTGCAGCAGAGCGGAGGGTCGTGGCATGCGGGGGGTTTCCTGCAATGAGGAAACTCGAGGCAGCGGAGGGAGCCGCCAGGAGCTGCCAGCACTCATGAGAGCAGCTGGTGAGAGGCTTGGGCAGTGCCCAATTGACGTACAAAGGAAGCCCCTGGGTAGCGCGAGCAACCAGGAGTGCAGGAGGGCACGCAGGGAGGGTGCTGAAGCTTGGCCACCTTGACCAGGGAACAATCGTATCCACCTGGCAGAAGGCGACAGCCTCTCGGAGCACGGCACCCACCACAAGCAATGCAGTCTCCCAGACAGAGCTCTGGGGGGAACACGCAGCCACCCAAGTGTCAGGCTGCAGGGTGGGCCCACTCCCATGCCAGTGCAGGGCGGCAGCAGTGAACACGCCTGTGGGAGGTGCGCCCATGCGGAGGAGCAGGTTGAGGAGTATCCGGGAGTGCGAGAGGGAGATAGACTACCAAAATCCCTCCCTGCCTTCCCTGAGACAGGCTAGGAAGGTGGCTAAGAAGGCTGACAGCATCCTGGCTTGTATCAGAAATAGTGTGACCAGCAGGACTAGGGAAGTGATTGTGCCCCTGTACTCCGCTTTGGTGAGGCCATGCGAGTGGTTGACTTGGTAGTGCTAGGTTAACAGTTGGACTAGATGATCTTAGAGGTCTTTTCCGACCTAAATGGTTCTGTGATTCTATGATTCTGTGATTCCATGATTCTATGAAAGAGCATCCTATAGAGAACTGAAGAAAGACACTACATATCAGTGACAGTTTGTGCTTTTTTGTAAATTGATGGAAGATGAACTGCTTACCTGTACATTAAGAAGTTAATACACTGCTATCAGTGAAACAAAGATCGATTAACGTATATTAATCTATTAAAAAATTGTAGGTAAATACTATTTTTCTTTTCCAGCTTAGTGTGATGTAGAGAGTCCATCCAAAGAGTTCAGAAAAACACCATGCAGTAGAAGATGCCTTCATAAGGAGGTTTAAGTTGACACGTGGCTTTGGCCAAAAAAAGGGGACATTTTTAAGCAGCCTTCCGTCATCCTGGCGTCTGCATACATTCATATGGCATTTTAGGGGTAGACATCAGGAGATGCTTTTCTTCAAAATATTCTGGTTGCATACATGTGGGTAGAACATCTGAATAGCTGCTACAGTAGGCTAAATGTCTGTTCTTTATCAGTATGTGCATGCCTGTTTTCATTTCTTTACAGTAAATCAACTTAGTGTGATATTAAAAACAAAAGACAAAAAGTTAAGAAGTGAACTGAGAGAACCCCAACTTAACCAGCTTTACTAGCAAACCTGAAGCACTCAACAAAACATACATCAGATTGTGCTCTCAGGAACAAAAGGAAGGGAAGCCTGTGCAGTTTTGCCAATGACTACTTTCATGGCTGGCCATAGCATAAGACCTTACAAGACATGAGAGAGAGCATCAGTTGGGGCAAAAATCCTAGTCTCAGCACCATGCATTTCACATTACAGAGGAAGATTAAGGTGTGCTTCCTTTTCATTTTATTTTTTAAATATTAGCTTGGATGTTCTGCACTTGAAAGTAATGTATTTATAGGAATATATTTTATAGCACTTGATCTTGTGACATCGCCAGCTGTTACATTCAGATAATTTCCCTGCCCTACTGGAGGGGGTGCTGACAGTGCAACAGATTCGATGTGAAGAGCTGGCTAATTTTTCAGAAAGAAATACTCTTTTTGTACAGCACAGATGAAAGCAGCAGTTACATAGTGCTAGGAGGGGAGGCAAGAGCTGCCAGGTTGGACAGGAACCAAGATCAGTGTGGTCCAGACCCATGCTGTGATCTAGCACCATATGCCTCAGAGGAAGGCACCAGAAAACTGCACATGACAAGTGTGGGATACTTTCCACTCAGAAATGTCTCTTTCATTTGCAGTGAAAACTACACAGCCGTGTAGTTAGGAATCCCCTTAACTGCAGAAATAGGAGGGCTTCCAACTGGTCTTGCCATTAGTTTGTGATAATGTCAGGTATTCTTTACCTAAAAAACACAAGCATTTTTCAAATTATTGTGAATTCGTGGCCACATATTCTGAGCTTTCCTGTTACCGACACCACAGGAGTCCTCCTGAAGCACCTACAGAGGGTCCGAACCACCATGCCTTTTTTGGAGAACAAAATATAACACTTCCGTAAAGAAGCTAAGCCTGAAGCAGCATGCATCAAAAAGAAAAGCCATACTTTAAGTAAAAAATGTAAACTATATCTGTAGTAGATGCAACCAATTCACAGGTGGCCAATGGAGAATCTGCAGTTGTTTGATATCTTTTTTTCATATATGTATTCTTAATATCTTTTACTGAACTTTAGAGTTTGCCTTCCTTGACTTGTGCAGCTTGTCAGAGATAGCTCTGGTGATGTTTAGGTGAAGCAGCTTATTTTTCTCATGGATTTAATTCAGCTTTGTAGGTACTTATTTCCTTATGCAGATGCTGGGATTGCTGGAACTTGTTCTACTGAAGTTTGTGTTTTGTTTAGGCACATTCTGTGTTTACTCTTTTTGTAGTTGCTGCAATCCTTATGAGATTCATAGTAATATGAAGCAGACATTTCTTTTCTAACCTTCGGACTTTTCAGATGTGTGCATGTACATAAACACACACGTATTATACAATACATAATATGCATTATCTACATACATTATATAATGCATATGTATAACATGCATAATATTTCCACGAAAAGGGTGTAGCAGATGTTTTATCAGACTGTATTATAGACACCAGTTAATCAATGGATTTCAGCACTTTCTAATTTACGTTTTAAATTTTTTTTGCGAGTGGGGGGGTACACTGTGAATCTCTGTATAGCGACTGACAATAGGCTGCTTAAATAGTTTTTGTGGGTCTGTGCAAGTGTGCAGATCACATATGGAAACCACTGGACTGGGAAGGCAAGGTAAAGGACAGGCAGTTTGACTTCTCAAAGTCCTCCCTAATCCTACTTGTTACAGTTCTGTGATGTGAAAACTAATATTTAGATCTGAGAAATTCAGAATGCACGTGATGAAAACTTCTCCAACAGAGGCTATGGGAACTCATTTTTAATGCTTTACTGTTTTTCAAATGTAAGAAATGCATGATAATATCCTTCCAAAATGCTTTGCAGGGTGGTGAGGACAAAATGGTATGAGCTGATTCTGGAAAGTTGCTCCAAGTATATTCCTCAAATTTATGAGTAGTGTGGCTACATATTTGTTTTTCTGTATGTAGTAAATCATCTTTGTACTTCATTAAAGGCTGTCCAAGTTTTGGCAATTAGTTCTTTAGTCCTGCCTCTTTGTCCAAGTCTTTTCTATTCATTTCTGGTTTTGGAAGTGGACCACTCTGACTGCTGGGGAACATCATCCGGGAATATTGATGAAAATGTGGCCTTCCTGGAACGTAGCACTGCATTTCAGTTTGGGCTTCCTTTAAGGAAAACTTTTTTTTGCAGTGTCTTTTAATGGTAGTGACAGTTGATCTCCATCCAAGTGTGAAAATAGATCAAAATCGTATAAAAAGGTTTTTTTTTTTTGGTACGGCATCTGTAACATTGTTGTCTAAAACATCAACATATGGAAAATCACTAGTGGTGTTGATATTACTGTGTAGTATTTTTACTTAACTTAGTATTCTTTATTCCAGAAGCACACAAAGTATCCATACCGTTGACCACGATGCAGAAGAAGTCCGCTTCCTTTACTGAGCTGGAGGTGGCTATTTAAATACATCTATGCAGCTGTTCTCCATTGGGATAGATCTTTGAATACTGAGGCAGCATCACCCTGCAGATTAGGCTGATCTAAAAGCCAGAAACTGCAGAAGTGTCATTATTGCCTTTTATGTGCCTTTTCCTTTAAAGAAGTGCAAGGAATCTGAAACAGGAGCATATTTCTTGAAAACTTATCTGACTGGTCTTTTAGCTCCTACTTAGCTTCAGAACACATGAATGTAAAGCCTTGAGTTAAAGGCTGCAGCCAGCCAGCAGCAGAAGCTGTTTGGCATCCACTGAATTTGGTGGGAACTGAGGACTTGAAGCACCTTGCAACAGGATGAGCCACAGACATCACCTACCTGGGTCCCACACCAAGAAACCACAACACAAAAGACACCCTGTGGCTCTGCGCAAATTAATGTGAAAATTTGGAACTTTTCTGGCAATGGATCAATAGAGATCTGCTCTTCATGGAGATCAGAACTGGCCAATGTATATTGCTATGTCTATCTTGCCTTTGGTAGCTGGCGTTGGGATGAGGCTTGAGTTCACAGAGCCAAGTGGTTTGCGTCATTTTCTTCCTTATTGCTCCTTGAGGGGGGGCTCGGGAGAAGTCTGGAGAGCTACTTGGGCTCAGTCCAGGCTATAGATGCAATGCAAGTTAACACATAGGAAACTGGGCCTGGATCAACAGCATGGTGCAATCATAACCTCATCTGTTTCACGTTACAACATGCCACTAACCTGTGGGGCTAAGTGTTTGCATTCATCAAAAAAATCAGGCAGGCTATTAAATTATTTTCACGTCTCAGTTTTGTAGCTTGGTGATTATCTGGTTTTGAAATGGCACAAATACCTCCCCTGCTGTGCAACATGCAATGGTTAGGTGAGGAGGCAACCTGGAGGTGAGCAGCCCCATGCTGCAGGGCCAGCTGAGGTGCAGCCATCACGCCGACGGATAGAAAGGTCTAACTTGGTCTGGCATCTGCTCTTTGGTATGTTTTGATCCATGTGTGGAGATCACTGCTTTGGAGTTTAGCTTAGTTCTCCGGGAAGTAAAAAAGCTTTCACAGCCTCTGTTGCCACGCCACAGGGAACACAAGCCTGGCAAGAAAAAAGAGACTGCTAGAGACTGGGGGAGAGGTGGAGGGGGCTCTGCGGGCTCCAGAATGGACTTTCCTCGTTTGTTACAACCATCAGGCAGGAGGATGCAGGGGAGAGCGGGCAGGCTCCTGGGGCTGTGATGGGGCTTGCATCGGGGTGGTTGGTACCTGCAGGAAGGACCGTGCACGCTGGCCGGGTGCCCTGTTGTCCTGCTGTAGCAGTCTGGGCGTGTGCGTCAAGCACAGAGTGGTAATGTTCTGGATTAAAAAAATAGAAACAGCTGTCTCCAGGGGGGATTTTTTTAACTCCTTTCTTTTCATGGTTCCAGTCTACAGTGTGGCCCCACAGGCACCCTGGCACATCTGAGACAAAAGTGATTTGGGCACAGAGGTAGGGAGTGATAGGGACTTGATAAGCCTGTTTTTCTCTCAAAGAATGGTGTACTGGGTAATTTCACCTCTGCCCAGGGGAACGGGTCAGTATCAGATGCTGCACCTCACAGCTCTCCTACACACTTATACTTTGCACAATCATTGAAGCTAATGGAAAGTGATTATTAACTGTTAGTGTAGTTTGTGGTTGAACTGATCACGTAAGGGCAAATCAAACTAAAATCAGACCCAAAACTAACTCCTTCCTCTTCCTGGCATTTTGCACAGGCAAGTTAGATTTTAGCTTTTTTTTTTTGCACAGACAAGTTAGAGTTTAGCTTTTTTTTTTCTTTTTTTTTTTGAGATACTCTTGCATCTTTACATGCCTTGAAAAATGGAAGATTGACAAAATCATTGTTGCTGTGTAAGATTTGTAGTATGGATTCTGAAGTGGAGAGATGTTACTGCCTTTGGCTGGTGATGCCTTTGTCTTCTTTTCGGTGGCAGAGCAACAGCAACTTGTAAATAAATGTGAATGTTTGTTTTCCCTTAGCAAGGGACAAAAGACATTTCTAATGGTGAGGATGGGGCCAAAGAAATGAAGGAGAAATTGTCCACCTAGCAGAATTACTGGTCCAGGCATGCTGGAATAGGAAATGGAGCTAGGGCGTGCTGGTTACCGTATCAGACTTGGGTTCAGGACAGAGAGTGGTCTTTCAAACTGTAGCTTATGGCCCATAAGGACGCGGTTCGTAATAACATGCTTGACTACTCTGTTTATTTCCAAATGATAATACAAATTAACAAAACAGCCAGAAAAATTACTTTCCCAGCATGTTTTCCCCTGCCAGGAGTCTTTGCAGTTGTGACAGGGATGCTCACGGGGTGAGGGCAATCTGTCAGGCTGTGGCTAGTGAGGGAGATGGCTCCCAAGACTTGCTCTGCCTTAAACTGCAGCTCTGTCTGTGGGGAAGCTGAGGATGCAAAGATACTGATTAATGACATTTTCAGCAAGAAATGCATCTCCAGCACAAATTTTTTAAAAAGCCCCAACATTTATTTATTCATTCCTTTACTATGTGCTAATGTATGCAGTTAACATTGTACTTCAAAGGCACTTTCATGTTTCAAGAGAGAGGTGCCAGATAACACTGCAGAGAGGTGTTTTTCCATCTGTTTGTACTGTTTGTTTTTATGTTGCTTTTTGTGGGGCTTTTTCTGTAATCCAAGCTATTTCTGAACTGATTATTTCAGAACTGTGGGATCCGTTGCTACATACTTTTTGTCTGCGGTGATAATTTGCCTGAGTCCTCCTGAGTTAATCAAAAGCCAATGAAAAAATCTCACCAGCAGCAAAATAAGTAGTGGCCTGAGCTAACCTCTTCAGGTGTGTGGCATGCTCTCCATACAGGACCTGGGGAGGAGGAGTACCATGCACTGCTGCTAGCACTGTCACGAGGGGCTCGTAGTGAGTTTATCGTTATACCACAAGCTTCCCACTGTACTTGGGAGAAGACACCCCTTTTCATGCTGTCTTCTAGCAAATGCTAAGGAGGAAACTCTCAGTCTATTCTGATCGTATCTTTCTCCTATGCCTGTGCCATGTCTGGGTCTGACTTGTCCATGAAGAGCTCTGGTAGTAGAGTCTTGCCTGTATTTCAGTCTCGTACTGTGCTTACAAAGTTTTTCCTCAGCTGTTCTCTGGATCTTCTATTCTGCAAATCAAATTCATTATTTTTTGTTCAGTCCAACGCAGATTTGGAGAAAAGATTGCTTTCTTTCTTTATGCAGCATTCTTTTATGTTCTTGAAAGCTTTATTGTGTTCCTCTCAGCCTTCTCTTAAGGTAAGAAATCCCACTTCATTCAGTAGTTCCTGATGTGACATGCTTTGTAGACCTCTGATTATCGCTGTTGCTCTGCCTGTTCACCTCCTTCTGAGCTGCAGTGCCCATGACCTTGTGTATCTTCAAGCTACGGTTCTGTTTTTATATGCAAGCATGACGTTGTCTTTTTCTCAACCAGAATGACATGGCCGATTCAAGTCCAGCTCTTGCTCTGCACTAGTCGTGAGAT
This sequence comes from Chauna torquata, assembly GCA_013399475.1. Taxonomy (NCBI): domain Eukaryota; kingdom Metazoa; phylum Chordata; class Aves; order Anseriformes; family Anhimidae; genus Chauna; species Chauna torquata. Next base: position 232,404 of record VXAL01003860.1, on the reverse strand, counting down.
CCCTTCAACACAGCAGCTGTGTAACTAATGTTTTCCCATCTTGTACCTGTTAATGATCATTCCTGACTGGATGCAGTAACTTGCATGTGCCTCTAGAGAGGAGCATTTTTTTTTTTTTTTTTGACTGTACCTTTAGCATGTCAGGAAAGCTCTGTGCTCCATCCTCCGCTGTCGTGTTACAGAGGGTCCCGCTTAACCTTTCTGCAAATCAATTAGCATTGTTCGTTGGAGACCAGTACCATTGGTATTTGGGAGACACTTCTTTTTCCCACTTGGAGAGGAGCTGACAACTTCTGTCCTGCCCAGTTGTGCTTTTATTTACAGGGCTAAGGTCCTTTGGGAATCTGCAATGTGCCACATGGTAACTATCCATATACTGGGAGCTATGCTATCTACAGTGACTGGTGACCGCGGTATTTACTAACCCACATGTCTTGCATTAGACCTTAGCCAGTTACTTTACAGTCAAAAGATAGAAACAAGCAACCCCAGACAGCTGGAGACAACGAATGTCATCGTGAGGCAGGCATGTAAATCAGACCAGATGAATCATCCTCTGAAAGTGCCTGTCCCTCTGAACCGACTTAAAAGGGAGCATGGGGTGAATGTCTCAGGCTCCGTTGGGGCTCAGATGAATCCCAGCGCATGTTTTTGGTGGTCATTTTACTTAGTGGGGTGAAAAGTGTTCATGAAGAGCCTCATTTTCCACTGACCTGTGAAGAGGCCTCTCTTTCTGGTTATGTTACCAAAGCAAATGCAATAAACTATCCACTATAGGAAACCACTGCCGCCTTCTAAAGCTGTGAAAGTAGACTTGAAATCAGTGCATCCACTACTGCTTGTTATCCCAAAAAAGATAATATAGTCAGTGGAAAGACCACCAAAATCTTTCTGTGGACTTCAGTGGGGACTCAATCAGTATTCAAAAAGCTTTTTCAGCAGAGGAAAGACACATGTTCAGACAAGGAGAGGAACTTGCTTTATGAGCACCATTAAATTTGGTTCTTTGATGGTTATTTGGTAAAAGCAAGTTGCATTAGTGTCACTCACTCCTTTTGTTGATATGATCGTTCCACGCATTCGTTATATTATCCTGATGTATGTTCTGCACTTACAAATGGAAATTACTCTGACTGAATGGCCCCTTACCTCATGAGCAGGTCTGATTCTGATGTAAAGGTTCAGGAACTGTGGTAATATGTATAGAATAATACAATGTAACATATAATACAATAGTGCAATAGTACAGTAATAATAGAATACCTTTATCTATATGTCCCTCAGAGCCTCTCCTACATTCAGCTTCTCTTGCCATCTGTACCATTGTCGTGTTGGAGTAACCCTGCTTGGGAATGCTCAGACGCTGCCTCACTGATGGTGCAAATTTTTCCTTGCTACTCCACTCATTATTCACTGGCCGTAGCAGCAATAAGCCTTCCACCAACATGGTTCACTAGAGACTCTTGTTTTCCTTTTGTGATCAATATCTCAGCAGTCTAGAAGCTGCAAGGAGAGATGCTTTGAAACTTGATTTTCTTTTGTTAAAGGCAGTTGTGCTTACCCTATTCACAGCAGTCAGTATCAGCAAATTTCCAGACCTGTCTATATTGTTTCCAGTCCTCTTACTACTGAGAGATGTGGCATCCTGTGCAAAGACAGAAATGAAGCCTCTATTTATAATAATCATAAAGCTGTATAAAAATAAAATGGCTTTTCAAGGGGATAACTGACTAATCGGAGACAGAAAAACTCTCCACAGGATAGACTGAAATTGTTCCCAGGCACTGCTAATGTTGTTATGTTTATGTGTTTTGCTCTGTAGAGGGCTTAAAGACTGCAGCAAAAGGTACTATATAAATATAAGATGATGCCATTGATTTCTAGAGGGACAATGCGTCAGTTGGCAAAACTTTATCTATAGTAACTATAAAATATATCTAGCTGTTGTATGTAAATTGTAAAGGCTTGAATTTACTTGTTATTTGGTTCTTGCACAATGCCTGCAAAATCCTCCTTGACCTTGAGAAACTCTGAGTTTAGTTTTTTTTTTTTTTTTCTGATTTCTTATAGCCAAGCTAGCAATAACAAGACTGGGAGATATGCGGGTGGGATAGTGGTCTGTGCGAACACCTGCGTTGGTCTTGGTTCAGTTCCTGATGATAAGATAGTTTCATCAAGGGAGAGAAGTCGCTGAAATCTGACATCTTCATTGTTGTGTTAAGCAGTGAGGGAGAACATCAGCCCATAGGGTGATTAACCTTCCGCCTCTCCGAAGGCTGCCTGCTCACAAGCAAGGTGAAAGGCACACGGGTCACACCCTGCGAAGGGGGACCTGTCGCTGCTTGAACTCTGCCTGCACGGCAGGTAAACATAGGTTTGGGAATGCAACGTTTTTTATCCTCCACTGAAATGTACACATTGTGCACATTGTACCTGGAAACCACACAAGCTCCCTACCAGTTTTTCCTTGAATTCACTTATTTTCTGAGAATTCCCTGAGAATTTCCTTGAAGGCAGGAGATTCTGACTCAAAGTCCGCTAATAGTTTCTTCTAGAGTCAGTCTGGTGTTAGGATGCACTTTGTGTTGGCATGATGACCATGTGCACAGTGGGTAAGTGTCATGTTGCTTATGGCACAATAAATTTTACTAAACGTGTGACAAGTGCAATGCAATGCAAAGCACTGTGAAGCAAACAGTGCTTATCAGCTTAATAATCTAAAATGTATTTGATGATGTTATCATTGCATTTTATTTGTGCTTGTTCATTTGCAAAATTCTATCATTTGCAATTGGCCTGCCTGTTGTTAGAGTGAGTTAGTTCTGCTGAATATTTCACTTAATATCATTTGAGAGCATTATTAAATATGACGCCTGGTTTATTAGTTTTGTTTTAATGTGCTGGACATCTTCATAGAGAGCTTTGTCTTAGTGTCCATTACAGGGGAAGATCAGTTTCTGAGCAAACTGCAGTGCTGCATGCCACATTTTCTGAGAGAAAGAGAGAAAAACAATTATTTATGAAAATATATAGCTTGTCAATCCCTGCCTTTTCTAGTCCATGATATGAAGGGTCTTTCAAAGAGTGAACACATCACATATCAGTTGGTATAAACAGGTCACGCTACATGCCATGTATTTTAGATTGTGTGTCATTTTTATTTATTTTTCCCTATTTCGAGAAGCATCCCTGAAGTTTAAGCATGAAAAAATGCTAGTTGAAGAAGCCTAGTGGATTTATCACCCAGCAGGTATTCGGTGACAGCTCTTGCCACGGGGATTATAAGTCTTCTCTTGTCACTTCATCCTTCAGCACAAACTACTCAGCCTGGGAATTTAAAACACCAGCTAATGAGGGATTAGAAGCATGTAATTTTTAGAACTCTTGCACTGTCAGGGGAAAAAAATAATAGCAGGTTTCCTCTGTCATTCATGCCAACCTGATCTAAAATAGCTGGAGAGGCTGCAGTGAAGGACACTTCAGTTTAAAACTCTTATTTTCCTGTCAACTACATGGCATCTCCTGGCCGACCTTTTTGTCTCCCTTGAGGAATGAGAGGGCAAATTCAGTTCTGGAGGTGGCTGAGAGCAAACCTGGTCGCTTCCTGGACTGCAGGCTGGGATGCAGCACAAGGTGCGGTGCGTGTATGCACCATTACACTTGCTGACGGTGCATTATAGGCCTTCCTTGTTAAAAGTGAACAAGGGCTCATGACTGGTAAGGACTGGAGGTTTTGGCTTATGTGGTTGCTAGAGATCTTAAAGAGGGCTTAGAGCTGTGTCTTGCCAAACAGAAATGGCAAGAAGTACATGCAGAACAGGTGGAAATCTAGTAGGGGTGGATCCATTGTGGACCTCCAGCCATAACCACCACCTCTGATGTTGAAAGAAGGTAAAAGCTGTGCACAGCCTTGTTCTCTGAGACCAGCTCTAGGTTATGTCCCTTTCTCTTAGTCGTGAGATGGGTTTATTAGTGGCGTGATAGCTTCAAAGCGCTTTTTTTCTCTCTACCCATTAACACTATCCTTTTTTTGGGTGACTCACTGATCTTTCTGTTTTGTGCTGTATGTATAAATGAGGGTTATCTCTTAGGATGAAACACTCAGTTGCAGCAAGAGGAAAAATGACACTACAGAAAAAAATATCATTAAGTACTTAATCTAAATAAAAAGGCTACATTACCAGAAATCATACCCCTTTGGATTTTTTTTCTGTCCTCTGTGAGTATCTTAAAAGGTTCAAATTAAAGGAAAAACTGGTTAAATACATTGGTGATTCTAGTCTCTGCAGGTTTTGGCAGACGTGACTTCACTTTCGCTTCCCTCTTTAATAACTCACATTATTTCTTTTTGGCTTTTTTTTTTTTTTTTTTTTTTTTGGTGACTTAGGTTTCTTTGCCAAACTGAATTTTAGGAAGAGAGTGTATCTGGCTACAGGCCATAATTTATAGCTCTTTCAGGATTTCTTGTTTCTTTCTTAGCAGAGACTGGGAAGTCTTTTTTCTGAAGACTTCGATATAGTCTTTGGTTGTGGTCTTTTATTCCAGAAAGTGTTTTTAATGATGAAGTTCCAGGGTGCCGAAGTATGAAGCTGGTGAGGATGCCACCTACATTATGTAGTGTTACAACTGGTTGAAAAGGATGATCATTTCCAACGTTTTCCCTTCTTCTTGGGATGGAGGGTTCAAAAGTTCTTTCTGGGAAGGGAGGGAAAAATCCTATCAAAACACCCCCATTGCCTTATGTTTCTGACAAAGTGAAAACCAGGGCCCCTGGAGTAAATTTTAGAAGATGATTTCACAATTCTTCACTGAAATCCTTATTCTAGCTAAGCTCAGCAGGCATCTTCTCAGAGATATAGCTCTGGCAGGAGTTGCACAGGACGAGTACAGCTGTTTTTACCCACACATCTGTGAAATCAACTTTTCACATTTCAAGGATGCGTGAGAGAGACGTTTTAACTCCTGCTTTTGGTAACAGCCTCTAAGGCCAAAGTTATTTCTTGCTTGTTTTCCCAGGACTCGCTGTAGAGAACCAATGAAAAGTTGTAAGTTATGAAGAGGTTTAGACATAGTAAGAGTTAAAATGGATAAATATTATTTTGAAAGAGCTCGTCTTCCATGCTGGTGGAGGGGAGTGTTTTTAGCAAAGGAGCAAAAGGAAAGGTCTACCAGCAACGACAAGGGGCAAACCACTTTGACCTTGAATTCATGTATCATCCTTAGTACCATGATTCAAGCAAGTAGGATAAATAACTCCATGCCCTTTTAACACAGACTACCGTACACAGTGGGTACTTTCCAGCAATGCAGATATTCTGCCCAATCTCCCCAGAGACACAAAGACTTTGGGCAGAGCTCAAACCCTCCTATAAACACAGTCAAGACTCCTTCTTTGGTATTCAGCTATTTTAGCTGACATCCGTACTAATTTATCTTTTTTTAAGTCTGCTCTGCTGGACTGCTGCCTACATCTGGAGTGTAGAAAGGAGTTACACAGGAGTGCTCTGAACAGATAGATAAGCAAGTGCAGTCACCAAAAGCAGAGCCCTTTTGACAACTTCAGCATTTCCAAGCACTGATTACTCGTGGTGACGATCATTTCTAATGTACTCCCTGCCTGTAGGTATTGACGTGTTTGTTCTGATGCTTGATCTTTGTTTAGGGCTGATTACTGTGATCACTTTTTCTGTTGTAGGTTTGCACATCAGCAGTTTAATTACAAAGACAGTTCTCTCTTAAATGTCAGCTTGCTATATTTTTGCTGCCCCTGTAGCCATTAACGTCTTTGTACTGATTCACCCGCGTAGTGTTACAGAGTAGACCTTGCTACCAACCTTGACGTCAATATAGTTTTTCATTCTCATTTAAAACAAGAAAAAGGAAAAAGAGCTTCTGTTTTTCCTGTGATATGAAAATGTTTATGTCATGTTTATGTATGTACATTTACAATTGTGTGTGAGGGAGTTATATATGCATGAAAATGGGGAACATCTTATTTTGATGAATGGCAGTACATTGCTTAGTGATTCATCAGGTCATGTCACATTGTCACTAAGCAACAAGATGTAATCTGACAACACTGTGAATCTTTCTTTTATGTGCTTAGCGGTTTCTTAGAGGTTCAAGTATTTTTTTTTTCCTGACTACTAGTAATTAACTGTGAAATTCTAGTTAATGCTTTTGTTTTCACTATTTCTGTGGTTGTTATGTAGACTCTCTCCAGTTTGTCATCATTGTCCTCATCTCAAATATCCCAGAAGACAACATTCTCTGTTGCTCCAACTGTGAATTATAACTATGTGAAATTAAAAGTACTGTCAGTTCTATCATGTTAGATTTTGTGCCCTTCTAGCTCTCATCACTTACATATCAATGCTAAGCAGTGACAGTCATTTGCTGTGTCAATTCACTTATCAAATGGCAAAGATATTTTTAGCTTGACTCATGGTTTATTAGGTAAAAATAGCTGTACTTTCGTATGACCCAGACTGAAAGGAACTAGTGACCCCAGTCAGTAGAGGATTCAGGTAGCCAAACATGCTACTCCCACGATTCACTTGGTGCTTCTTCCAAGCCACCCCTTCCAAAAGAATGGAATATATTGTTCTGGGATGAGCATTTTCCTCTTCATACAAGCAACAAGCATTATACTTGTTGTAGCAAATGGCTTGCTCAGAGGCTGTTCAGACCTGAGGTGTCCTCCACACTGTTTGCAGAAAAATCGTGACTCACAGGGGTAACTGCAATGTACAGTCATCCATTGGTTTGAAACCTTTTGAAAATGGAGGTCCTGCAATGTGGAAGATTTGGTAGGAAAGCTAATATAGCTCTAACTTGCTCAGAAACTTCCAGCTGTCTGCCTCTGCTTTCCTCTGTGCTGTCCCAAGGATCAGGACCATAGAAGTGGCTCTGCAGTGGAGGGAGATCTGCCTGGGGACACCCACCTGCTCTTCATAGCCAGAGATCTTCTGGGTTTTACAGGAGGCTCCTTGGCTTTATGCATTGTGTGGCAGGGAAAAGTCAAGAAACAAAAGTGAATGTTTTATGTTTGGGGTCTGCTTGGGTCACTTGGCTAGAAGACACTTGCTGTTCTTAACTAAGGCTAAGAATAAAGTAAATATTAATTCCATGTGGCACACTGATGAACTATGCATAGAATAGGGATGTGGCTAAAAATAGAATCACTGCCTTCCAGTAAAAAAAATGATTAATAAAAGTTTTGGAGGGCAGGAGTAACCATTAACTAAGCTGGCACCATTCCAGCCTTTGCTTGTGCAGTTCCAGTACAGTGCAGTCCTGGTTCTGGTCAGCCTTTCTGAAGATTATTCGAGTAAAAATATCACCTAAATCAGAAACATGTTTAGGAGGGCTGTTTCACTCCCAACTACTTAAAAAGTAGAATCAGCTGTGCCTGAAAGAAGAAATAAATAAACACTTGAAACCAGGGAAATTTCACTTTTCTTTCAAATGTGCAAACATAAGCAGTGTCCTCAAACAGTGCTGTTGGTATGGACGATGGGCAGTATATTTGCGTTTGTATTATTAGCTGCCAGCATGTTTTCAATGCCGTGGTCTATACTACTTATCTTGCATACCTGTGTGTGCCACTGTGCGAGGCTGATCCAGGGGAGGGGACCTCAGCACATCTCCACCACCTCCCCACGCCTGGGTCCTGTGGGGCAGGCTGCGAAGGCGAGGGACAGTAACAGCCCCGAGCATAACTTGTGCTGTGTGGGCGAGGGCCAGGCAGTGGGGTCGGGTGGTGGACCCGTCCCGCGTCCTCACTGACCCTGGCCTGGAAAGGTTAATAATTGCAAAATGGTTGATGTTGTCATACTTTGCGGGGGAGCAGTGCTGTGAGTGTGTCTAACAGCATGGTGTGGCAGTGCTTTCCACAACCGCCCCAGAGCAGGCACTGCCTCCTGGTCCCCCCACCCGCCCCAGGGATGTTTGAGGACGGTGTGTTAAGGTTTGGCTTCCTCAGTGCAGCACAGGCAAATACCTTCTCTTTTGATGCACTCCCTCCCCACAAAAACACTGTCCATACAGAATTGCCAGTTGTGTCTTTTACTTTGTGGGGAGCGGTCTGCCCCAGTGCTGCGTATAGGCTCTGCATATGCTGGTCTGCACGCATGGGTTCCCCGTCACCTCCTCTGGCCGTTGTGTTGCCAGTGGCAAGATGGTGAGTGATAATTCATTGTAGTTTGTGGCTGGGACAAGCTGAGACCATACTCACAGCCAGGCACCATCTCTTAGCTGCCAGGCAATAGTTTTTTAAGATAGGCTAACAAAATCACTTACGAATGTACAAAAATACCCTCAGGCTCCCTCTTGCTGAATTTCCCTTTCTCTGGAGCTGCAAAGCTCACTGCTGTGGCTGCATGACACGACAGCATCAGAAAGAGGGGTGCAGATCAACCACCTTACACCTGCGAGCAGAGGATTTGGGTGCCCACCCCAGGAATTTGGCACCTTGCCTCTCCATTGCAACAGTGCCCGGTCAGACCGGGGCGAGGGTGAGCAAAAATGGGAGCCAACATGAATGTGCCTAAACTGAAATCTTACTCATTCTTGAAAATAGTTTTTATTATTGGATCTGAGACTTAAGCAGGTAAACTCCGCTTAAGGAAGGCAAACTTTCCTGCTTCAACAAAAAGGGGGATGTGAATCTTATGACCAGGCACCCTGGTGTCTCTCTGCTGTCAGTGCAAATGGACAGGCACCTGCAAGAGGTTCCCCAAAACCAAAGTCTGAAGGTATCTGTCTCTCCACAGACCAAAGGGGAAACCTAGAGCAGCAACGCTCAACCTACCATAGTGTTTGCTTGCCGTTTTCCCTAGTTTCTCTTCTTTTCAAAAGATGAAGAGTGAAATTCTGACTCATTTTAAGACTTAGCTTTTAAAACAGATACTTAGAGAGGCCCTGTTGGGCTCCATTTACCCAAGGCCCCATATTACAATTTCGCCCACTGACTGAAACTCTTCAAGGAAGTACTAACTGATGTAATGCTGTAGGAAACTCCAAGTTGTTCCATCATGGAATCACTTGTACATTTATCTCCAGAGTTCAGAGTATACGTCTCGAGGTGGCGGGATGGAGGAGGGCTGGGAATTCAGACTTCGCTCTTTTATGTCTGTAACAGCTTAGAGAGGCTTAGATTGGATTGGATTGGATTGGATTGGATTGGATTGGATTGGACTGGGTATACACAGCCATCTCATAATAGTAGGGTTTGTTGAAAAGGAACAAGAATACACAAGCAGCCGCGTCAACAGTAATCCGGTTGAGCAGGTGTCTGACTGACGGCTGGCACTGTCAGGATGGCACAACCTGTTGTAGGACAGCGTGATCACCTACATGTGGGTCACAACCCACTAATATGCCACTTGAGAAGTGAGGAGGTCATGGGTGCAGTTATGGTTCCTCAGGCTCGCTGGCTACGTTGGCTCAATTGGTTGGTAGTTGGTCTACATTACTCCAGCACCTGTAATCACCCATCCTGCTTAGCACAGTCCTTACCACTGTTTTGGCCAGGGGCAACTTGTACTCTATGGGTGCTTCTTGTCTAGGTGTGAGAACGGCTCCCTGTGGGACTGCTAATTTACAAAGGGTTTTATGTGAGATATATTACTGTAAATGGCACCCAGGGATTTTGAGGAAAGTGTGTCATTTTGATCTTTCTCATTTTTGTGAGCATGGAGTCTGAATCCTTTCACATCTTTAGTGTCACAGCATTTGCTGGTGGTTATTCTTTGTCCTGGAGGCTCAGGGCGATCCCATCAATTGTATGAACACCTGAAGGGAGGGTACAAAGAGGACAGAGCCAGGCTTTTCTCAGCGGTGCCCAGTGCTAGGACAAGAAGCCATGGGCACAAACTGACACACAGGAGGTTCCCTCTGAACACCAGGCAGCACTTCTGTGCTGTGCGGGTGAGGGAGCACGGGCACAGGTTGCCCAGAGAGGCTGTGGAGTCTCCTCCTTAGAGATCTTGAAAAGCTTCCTGGACATGGCCCTGGGCAGCCTGCTCTGGGTGTCCCTGCTTGAGCAGAGGTTGGACCAGGTGACCTCCAGAGGTCCCTTCCAACCTCAGCCAGCCTGTTATTCTGTGAAAGAATCAGACTGAAGTCCCAAAGCTCTCTGTCTTGTACTCAGACCCTTATGAATGCTAAACTGCCTCTCAGCTGTATCACCTTACTGTTTTCAGTTGCTAAGAAATATTTCATTTAGTTTCTGAGAACAAATACTTAATGGAGATTAATGGGATGAGACAGAAGCAATCAATTTAAACATCCAAGAATTCAGCGGTCTCTTACAGTGAGAACGTTGGTAGTAGCTGGTAACATTTTGTATAGTTGCAGTTAGTATAAGGCAAAATTTTACATATTCAAAAATATACTCTTCTTGGAGAGGCAGGTAAACTTTTTTTTACTCCATACACAGCTATGAAAAAAAAGAAATCTTTTTGTGAATAACCACTCAGGAAGTATGACTTCCCATCTCTTGCATGTGTGTAGATGACTGTTCACACCCACATGCACACTCATCCTTGGTGGGACTTGCTGTTTGTGTCAAACCCAGAACTGCTTTTACTGCAGCGTCAAGCTGGCTAGGCTGTGCACAGCAAGCCAGCGAGGGTGGCTGAAGGAAAGGTCTCGAAGGCAGTACTGTGGTGCTACTTGTGCCTCTCGTGATGCTGGTGGGTCTGAGGGGGAAGATGGGTCTGAGGGGGAAGATGGGTCTGCTATTGTGGCTCCCCATGGGGTGTGTATCAAAGCCAGTGAGCCTGCCCTGATTTGCTTGGTTATGAGCCCAAGGCTAGGAAAACCTCTTTCTGCATAATATTATGTTCTCACGGTAATATTTTGTTGGGGTGAAGAAGAAGCTGTGAAGCACTCAGTCTTGTTCCACTGTTGGGTTTGTGAGTGTCTGGGTGAAATGAAACTGCATCAGTAACAAGCAACATTAATCTCTTTAATCTGTCTTTGCTTTGTGGAGTTAACCAGTACATATTGTACTGAAAACCAGAGTTCTGCATAGCACCCCAGTGACAGGAAGAGAGATGAAATCAGTCTCACTGATGGTAGCTTAGCTCGAGATATCTGGTACATTTATTGCCCCCGGGTGTCTACGTGCTACCAGTTCATGGATATCTGACTGCTCAGAAATCAGCTCCTGAGCCCCTTAGTTTGGTATTTTAAGAGAAATTGTCTTTGATTTTGGCTGCTTTAGTCCACAAATTTGAATCCTGAGAATTTGTTTCAGAATTTGTCTCAGACCATGTAAGTGGAGCCAATAACTTTGACAGCCTTTTCAAGCTGAGCTGTACTTTCTTGGCACTCAGAGCTCTAATAAACTTGAACTGTCCACAGACACATACCACAGACCCCTGTAAATAGAAGACAGATACATAAAGGAAAGAAATACCGATCTGGGTAAAATGCAGAAACTGGGGAAGGGTCAGTGACAGGGAGTGGTGGTGAAGTGCTACTGGGGTAAATAACCACATGCCTCTGCAGGGTTGAGTTTAAACCTTGCTTGGGTTCCATTGCAGGCCCTATTTATCTATGCCACAAAATAGCTGACAAATACTGCTTAGCAGAGAGCCAGAGCTGCAGTAATGGGAGATTTGTCAGCTAAAACTCCTGGAACTGGCAGACCTCCATGGACACCCTCCTTGATGCACACCTGGCGCTTGCTGGGGCCTGTTGCTGTATGTGCTCCACCAGCACAAGGAAAATGAACGGGGACTGGAATTAAATTAATGTCTTTTGCAAACCAGTGGAAAAAATCTGAATCTACCCATAGATCTGGAGAAGGCAGTTTAGCCCTGCAACCATAACTTGTGTTTCAAGATAACTGTCAAGGTCTGACAGTAATTCATTCCCCCAGATGTTGGACTCAGGAGCCCTCAGTTGCTGGGTCCGAGCAGTTTGACGAGATGTCAATTTGGTAACGAGGAGCAAGGCAGGTTTTGTTCCCAAACTGTGAGACTGATGATAGCAATGATTGGCTCTCTTTCACCTTTGAGTGCCCATTTTTCACCTTATCGCATGAATATTTAGTTCTGTTAGTTCTGAGCAGGTGCAAGTTTGATGTGAAAAAGGGGAGGGACAGTGTCAGGGAAGGTCTCTTCAGCAGTTTGTGTCTCCCACACGCTGTGAGACACTACTTGCAGCGCTGTACTGGGAGCTGTGAATTCTCACTGGTGCAACATGGAAGCAGGAATTGGGTGGTTTGTGGTTCTTTTCTGCCTTGGCCTCATTGTCAGCTGGAACTGGTCTGTTCTTATCTTGCCTAGGGCACTGCCATGTGTAGGCTGTTCATTCCTAGAGGGTAGGAGGAGAAAGAGACTATTGTGTATTAAGAACCTTTGACCTTTCGGGTTTTTTAACATATATTCAAAAGTTTTTGCAAGTGCAGGTGTATGACTTTAAAAGTAAGCAAATGAATTTGCAAAACTCTGAAGTATACATTCATTTGTGATCGAAGAGGTAATACTTGATGTAAAATGTGGTATTTTGATATTTCTTCACTAGCAGAAGCCATTGTTTATCTTCTGCTAAAAAAAGAAAAAAAAAAAAAAAGGAAAAGTAACACAGAAACCCAAGATTTCAGCGTGTTTCTTTCTTTATGAGCAATGCAATATTGATAGTCAAACCACGCCCTCCACAGCAATCATCCAGATTTCTCTGTTTTAAAGAAAGGGACATTGTTTTCTGTTGGGTTTTATGATAGGTGAAGGAAGGGCATATATTCACTGATTTCCTGTGCCTATCTTGATATACAGATTATTTACTGATAACTGCCTTAAGATTTGTTTGCGGTTAGAGATCACATCAGATGTTTAACGGCTTTCCCAGAGTTCAGCCCCAAGTGTGGCTGGAAGTCTCAGTGCAGCAATATGCTGGGGTGGTTTGGAGATTCCTGTGTTCTCTGAAGAGTCCTCTAAACACCTCAAGCTACTTCACGATGGTGAAGTGTGTGCTCAACCTCATACCACTTTCCACAGATTGACAAAGAAATGGTAAACTTCCAAAATTGCTGAGAAAAGATGGGCTCGCAGCAAAGGCGGTGCACTCTGGTACTGGAGCTTTGAGTTTTCTCCTCTTCATGTAAAACCACAGATAATTTTGTATGTAATGTACCAATGGTAAATAATTTATGTAAATATCCTGAGCTTAGTGGCCCAGATGCAACATAGGAAAAATAACACTGCTGTTCTTCTGGCCTTTGTCCATTTTGCCAATTGAAATTGAAGCTGACAGAGCTGGGACCATCTTTGCTATTTATGTGTACAAGGACTTGCATAATGGGCTTGCAGTCTCAGCTGGGCTGCAGAGGCATTGCTGTACCACAAATATTTACCAGTATTTACAATAATTATTCCTTTGTGGAGATGTGCTTAAACTTTGCAAGGACTATTCTGGAAAAGAAAACCTTGCTATCAGTTGTCTGAATTGGTTGTACTGGCCTGCGTAACAGTGCAAAATAAAATTATTTTGCTTTACACAATTGTTTCTGTAACTAAGGAAACTTCAGAGCAGCTGCTGACTTATTGCTAATTTGTTTGCTAGTTAAATTTTCTGGAAGCACCAAAGAAAATAAGTTTTGGGAAACTGGAAAATCCTACTGGGCACATTAATTATTTCTCTCTCTTTTCTTTACAAGTGAGATACCCTACATCCCGCAGAGAATTATTGTTGAAACATCTGAAGTATTAACATAAAAAATTTTAATTGAAAATGTATCTCCCGAGAATTTAAGTTCTTCAACTGTGGGTTCAGACCTCCAAGATTTTCGTACATGCTGCTGAGGGCTAGAGCACTGGAACATATAATCTTGCATCTGATGATGCAAATAATTTTTATTATAAAAATTACCCAATTGTCAGAGTCCCTCCCTACTGAGCTAGTTAAATCACCAAAGCAGATACGTTCTTGCACCAAAGAAAGAACCTTCTATTTTATGAGCATCAGTTTTGTGGAGAGAGAGAAAGATAAGCAAAATCTGAGCAGAGCAACAAGGATTTTTTTAAGAGAATCCTTGCAGCTTGTCTCTAGTATCCAATCTTTTCTAATTTTTGTTTATTCTTCACTCTTGGATTTTCTTAATGAGGCCTGATTTCCTAAAGAAGTGAGGCTTATGAATTTGTACCAGCTTTCTCTCAGTTTTCCTACCTACAATTTCTCAAAGATACTGTGTTTCTGAAAGTTTCAGGAGATCTGGGAAAGTCTGAGAAGAGCAGAGACATAGTTTTTGTCCCATGCAAGGGGAAAGGTAGGAACAAGAGAGATTTCATGTAGCAACAGCATGTGGCAGTTGGGAAATTTACCGTAAAAACATGACTGGTAAAAGCTGTGCATATTTGGTCTGGGTATTTCAAAAGAGCTCAACAATGCATCTGGATATGGCAAAAAAAATGAACATTTTTATTTTTTAATCATTAAAAAGTCACTGGCTTTTTTTTTTTTTTTGTCTTCTTTTATTTTGTTTAAGCTCATAAAAGGCTTGGATCCAATCTGGAGTGAAATTTTAAAGGTTTAAGTCTGCAGCTTTCAACAGGATTCCCAGCAGGAGCTGCTGGGTTCAAACATTGTTGAGAACCCAGCTGTTCCAAATACCTAAATAGGAGTTGATCTGCTCTGAAAAGCTGTTAAGATGACCAGAAGTCCTCATTCATCTGGAATGTAGGTCCTCATCCTGGCAGCCCAAATCTGTTTTAAAGCAGGTTTTCCCCACTTTCTTCCTCCATTGCTTAGGAGAAGAGAAAGTGATATGCATCAGTTCCCAACAGAATGTTAACTGAAATGATCTCTATCATAAAATCTGGTTCAGGAAATATTTCCACAATAAAATCTGTGCTCTCACACAGAGGCCTGTCTCTCCACATGTAATCAGGGCTGAAGGCATGCCCTAGATGTCACAATGCTGTTTTTTGCTCTCATATGTGTACTTTAGATAAATATTTTGTAATATCTAAAAAGATATCAGAAAGACCAGTTGTCAGCCATCAGATGATGCTTTTCCTAATGAAATTCCTCAGGAATCAATACTAGTCATGCATCTAGCCAAAAAATTTATCTGTGTTCTGGAAGTAAGCCACAAATAAAATTTTAGATGATTTGTGAAG
Source organism: Chauna torquata (assembly GCA_013399475.1). Taxonomy (NCBI): domain Eukaryota; kingdom Metazoa; phylum Chordata; class Aves; order Anseriformes; family Anhimidae; genus Chauna; species Chauna torquata. The sequence goes on along the minus strand of VXAL01003860.1, from coordinate 217,273 downwards.
CACTACTGATGAGAGCAGGTCAGCCACATTCAGCAATATAAATTACTTGGTGACTTCAGAAAAGGGTCACTCAAAAAACGTGCTTTCATATAGGCAAATGCAATGTCTTAGAGCTACAAATAAGAAATTTAGACCATTTTCTCTATAGAAATATATTTATTCTACAGAAATACGAGCTGTGAAAACATTGTGGAAATCATCAAACAGCTGTTGAGGTACAACACTGTGATGAGGAAGGCTAATGCAATTAATGAACATAGGGTGGGAAATAGAAGAATGAGGAGGGGAGTTTTGTTTTGTAAGTGGCATTATTGAGACTTTACATTGAGATATAAAGAAAGGGGGATGCACATGGGATGCAGTATTCTTAGAGGATCTGCAAAACTGGAAAGCTCCAGAAAGAAGCATGGGGAAGGGGCAAGGAGCTCCACTCACAGGCTTCAGCAAGGGACATTTTGGCTAGCCCTGAGAAAATGTTTTGTTTTGTTTTGTTTTGTTTCAGTGATGGTGGCCAAACACTGGTACAGGCTGCCCAGAGAGGTGGTGGGATGCCTGTCCTTGGAGTTATTCAAACCTCAGCTGGACATAGCCCTGAGCAACCTGCTCTCCCTTCAAAGGCACCCTGCCTTAAATAGCGGCTGGGAAAGGGACCTTTCTTCAGAATCACAACTCTCCTGTGACTCTGGGTCACAGGTCTAGAAACATGGATCAAATGTGGATGTCTACTTGCAAGTGTTTAAATTTTGCTGGAGTAAATTCTACCCTAAAATGCTCCTTAATCTGGTAAAGACTTCAAAAGAACAGTTATGTGCAAGCTGAAGCCAGTTAAACTGGAAATAAGGAGCACGTTTTTAACAGGAAGAATGATTGCCTCTTGGAGCCAATTCACCATGTCTTACATCCTCAGCTAAAAAGTTGGACTGTTTTAGGAAAGAAATACATCAAACGTTCAATCAAACATTCTTGTTCAGTAACATAGGTACACACACAGCTAACGCTGACACATGAGCTTAGAGGATACAATCTCACAGTTCCCTTTATTCTGAACTTCCACTTATCTAAGAATGAAAACATTACGTACTGTTGGTTTGTACAACCAGAAGTGCTAGGTTTTTGCAGCCAGCTCCAGCTCCTGTGTTGATATGAGCTAGCCTATGCTTAGCCAAGCTACATCAATTAAAGATCTCCACTAGAAGAAGATGAAGAAATGAAATGGTTCCCTCCCCACTCCACCTTGATGTCACTGCGTGGTGTCTGGCAAAAGAGGCTGCAACATATTTGTGCCTGGTGAGAAATTTCATTCCAGCAGACAAATCACTGCATGCAGTTATGATTTGTCCCTGTTTTACCTATGAACAGGTATCTAGGATGGTGTGATTTGTAAGATAAAAAACATGGAGATTTCTTCATAACGAAGAATAATTATCTGATCTAGGAAATGATACTGATATCCTGCCTAAGATATTATCCAATTATACCTGTGACCAGAATATCCCTGCCTATTGTGTCCCCCACTCTGCAGGCATAAAACAAGGATCACGAACTCTATAGAGCAGGGACTGTCCTTCTTTGCATTGGGCCCGCTTGCCAAACGGTGCTATCGTAAATAATAATCATGCTGGATGCAATTTCATTGAACTCAAGTGATCAGACACCTTTGACCATAGGCTTTTTTAGTCCAGTATTCTGACTGTCAGTGGCCAAAATCTGGCTTCAAGGGAAGATGTAAATTTTGTAATGTGCCCTACACAGGTAGGTGTAAATTCTTTGAGATTATCTTTAAATTCTTTAACCTAAACATATTATGTCAGAGTGTCTTTCTAGTCTCAGTAATTTTGCATTTGTCTTATGCTCTGGAGCATGATAGCTTACATCCCTTTCAAAAAAAAAATCCGTCTAATACAGTTATGAATATTCTCATTACTTCAACACACCTCTAATCTTATGTTGTAAAATCTAATAAATTCTTTTCCTTCTTAATCACTTCTGCTGACAATTTCCCTAGTTTATTAATGATAAATTAGGTCTTATATCAATACAAATGTGATGTCTTTCAATGATACTAGAATGCCCCTTAATTTTGATCTTGGAAGGAGTCCTGCTTTCCCTTCTCTCTTCCTTTCAGTTTTTTTGAGTTGGATATCTGCCAGTATTCTATCAAATGGCAGGATTTAGTCTTGACAGACATCTTCAATAAAGTTCTGGGTTGGTACTGTGCAACCCCAGAGACAGACCTGATCTAATCCCTCCTGTCTCGTGCAGGTATGGATATTTGTAGCACCCAGCTGTCATGGAGTGCTCTATCAGCACATCTTGGAGCACTTTACAAATGATATTTTGTCATCTCATCTGTTTTGCTTTTACAGACTTTGAAATGCAGAGAGGTGAAGTGACTTGGTCAGAGCTTTCTTGGGGCAGACATGGGATTAGAGCTGACACTCCCCCAACACCTCAGACCTGGGGCACCCACCTCACTCATCTGCCTCCTCCCCACTCAGAGCAATACCATATATATTGCAGCAGCTTTCAGCCCACTCGTTATTGACTCAGTATTTCATTTTTTTCCCCCTATTTTTATGAGTGGAGCTCAATTCCCCATTGCAGATCAGCAATGGAACCTAGATAATATTGCTCTGCAAGATGGGTAACATTGCCATTGCAGTGGAAATGTAGTTTTCTCTGAAACCAAAGGCTCCATCTGGGTGAGTGGACAAATCCTGTTGGAAGGCAGCTCCTGGCACAAACGTCAAGGTGCTGATCTAAAGCATCTGGTAGCTCTTAATCATGGGAACTATCCAAATTTAATTCCAGGTGTGTAGGTGTATGGGTTGTTAACAGGACAAATAAAGGTGAGAGGGATTACATTTAAGAGACAGAGCATGATGTTTGGGCTCACACTATGCTTGGCTTTCTTTCTAGTTCTGCTTTAAACTTGTAGTGTAAAATGTGAACCAGCCATTTAACCTTCCTATAACTGCATTTTCACATTGAGAAAATGCGAATAGTATTTCCAAAGTTCTAAGGAGCTATTTGAAATCCTTGTAAGGCATCAGAGGTCAGTAATTGTGTTTGCTGTTGTTTGACTATATTTTTCCACAATGATCCATAGAGAAGCACTGGGTAGTGCAAGGCAGTTAATTCTCATAAATACCTAGCTTACTAGCTCTAAATATTAAAAGAAAGATTCAGATTTATTGAAGACCATGAGAAAAAAAAAATGGAATATGCCATTTTATATTTGGTGCACTTAGTTTAAAAGAAATATGGTTGCTTAATTTGTGTTTATAAAGTATGCCTGACATTTTCTGTTCATTTTAAACTGTAGGATATAAAAGAATGATATTTCTCTTTCTGCTGTTCTGGAGACTTTATTTTCCCAATTTTAGATGTGATTAACTAGGAAACACTGAAGCTATTTGCTAGAACCATTTTGTTTAGCTGTCCTTATAAAACTCCTATCACAACTGACAGGTTTTGTCTATTATGGAAATGTCATTAAAGTCTGTGAACTTAAAAAGCATCTGTACTTAAGAAGAAAAAGAAATACCATGGAATAACAAATACATCAACAAAACACAGAATGGAAATGTTAGAGGTACATTGCATACTCTTAGAGTAATGGCTTAATTTCCTGAGGATGAGCTGAAGTTCAACATTTTGAAGATAACTTACCATTTTCTGTGATTTCTTCAAAGTAAAATCTTGGAAGATTACACAGCAGGCATACTAAAGATAGACTTGAAGACTGGGTATCTCTAAAATTCCTTTTGCATTGTAGTCAGCGAACCAGAACAGGGCTGAGAGAAACAAGTCCAAGACCTGTGCACTGAGTGTGTACAAAGTGTGTTTAGCTTCAGTGATTACTGAGACTCTGAACCACTGTCATCTCATTAACCTTTAACTTAGGCAAACACATTGTATGCTACTCCGAAAATTAAAAAATAAAATGCTTATAATGTTCTCTTTGACCTACCCCGAGTAGTAAAATGCATGGTTGGTGTGGAAGGATGTATAGTGGAATCCACTGGGATCGTTCAAGACCTGTGTGAAGGACTGTCTTGTTTGCTTTGGAGACCAAACACTTTAAGATCACTTTGAAAGTCCCGTGTCTGACAGCAATATTTGCATTGTGGAGTGCCTGATGCCACATATGGACAACGTGTTCCCAGTGCTGTCACTGCGAGCTTTACACTGATTTGGATGGATGTCGGACTGGAGTCCTCAGTGAGCTCACATAGTATTTTAAGGAACATTTTTTTTTTTTGAATCAGTGCTTTGTGGGTGTTCTTTACTTCCTCAAAATGTAGAAAAGCTTTTGTTTGTTACCTGCATGAACTAAAAGTGAAAATTAAGGTATTCTTTAAGAGTCTGTCTTTTTTTCTCTCCTGGGTCAGCTAGAAAGCTCTTGCTGGGACTGGGTTGATAACCTGTACCACCTCTGTGGCAGTTGCTGAACATATGGAAAGAAATGCTAGGATATGGCCAGGGATATCGTCTTGGAAGCAGGAAATAGCTTGGAATAGGGGAAACGCATATCATCCTGTTCCGAACCTTTCCATGATTCAACATAAATCTGTCCATACTTGAACTTTATAAATATTGCATATAATTTTTACAAGTACACTACAGGGAGAATGATAACATCTCATGATACATTATCAAACACCAAGTTAGGAACTCCATAAAGGCATAATAATGTGAAAAAAGAACATTTCAGTTTATATATACTGGGTGTCAGGACACAGCATATCCTTGCTGTTCCCCTCCGGTGTTAAAATCTGGAGCTTAGCGACTCAAAGAAGCATTTACGGTTCAGAAACTGTACAGCGGCTGATTTTTCTTGATTCATCCGTAACACCTAGGGAGCTTCTTCATATGTGGATGAATACTCTTGTGTATCTTCTTTCCCACTGGCTAGCTCCCATCTACAAGCTTCTGTATATGGAAACTTTCTTGTAATCAGTAACAGAATAATGAATAATTATTACATGTTATACATTATGTAAGTTAATCCTTTACCTTCTTTTATTTTGGTATAGCAAATATTGTTCTATTAGGAGATACAAAGTGATTGAACAATATATATATTTTTTTCATTTCTAGCATTATTAGAATTGATTTACTATTGATTTAGTATATTGAATTTAGTCCGATGAATTTACTACCATGGTGATTCTTGTTCCTTTTTCTTTTTGTTAGGAAATCTATTTCTTTTTAAATTCCTCAGTTGAAAAAGTATTATGATTGAAACCAGTACTTACTGGAAAAAGAAATATGTGATACTGAAAAATACTAAAAAACACAAGTATTTGGATCAATCCAATGGGAGAACAATCTGAAAATACCACAGAAACCCATTTTTAAAACGTTTTTACTGTATCTTAGCATTAAGACTTAATAATCACCAGTGAATGTTAGTGAAAGTAATGGTCTCCCTGGTCAGGTAGAGGAGCATATATGAGGAATACTTCCGCTGGCGGCACAGTTGGCCTTCCTTAGGTAGCCAGGTTTTGGAAAATTAGTGGATGACATCTCTGTATATTATGAAAAATGCCTCAACAGCTCATGGTATCTTATCTTCATCCCTGAAAATGTGGAAAGCTCACTGTTAGAGCCAAACTCATGAGACTGAGAGCTCTGCAGCAGCCTGTGCATCTACATTTTCTTACTGGACTTTTCTTTCTTCAAGGCTTGTGATTGTCCTAATGGTGTCTTCTCCCACGAGTAATTATGGATGTTTCTTTTCCCTTCAATATGTAAACATTTTTATTTCAGTTAAGTAAAATATGTATGAGAAAATAAGAAGCCCTCTCAGCCCTGAGAGTTTTTCCAGTGTTACATTTCCCTGCTATTCGGTAAGGTAGCGCCATACATGCAGTTGTCCGATTTCCACCTGCTGCTGGGGGAGGTGGAAGAACAGAAACCTTTCAAAGCTGAGACATTATGAAAAATGTAAAGCTTTGGGGGTTAGTCTTTGATGAGAGTGAACGTTCACTTTCCCTATGGTATGGTAAGCATGGAGTAAATGCTCAGGAGGGTGTTTGGGCCTGATCTTTTTGGAGTGAGAAGAAAGATGCATGCTGACTTCAATAGGCACTAGATCAGGCTTTACAAATTTGTGACATCAAATTCTAACCTTGATTTGCTTGCATACTTAATGTGGAACACTCCCAAAGATTTTTAGAGTTATGCTAGTATTTTTAAATTCTGCCCAGTTTTTCTAAGAAATATTTTCAGGTACTACCCACAATTTCCTTATTCACATTTCTTTAATTCATAATCTATTTTGGAGGAATATTAAAGGAACTAGGCAGGGATTAGGATTTCACTGTGGGCTCCAAAAAACAAAAAGATGGTTCTTTTGCTCAGGAGACTTGCAGTCCAGGTAAGAAGGCCTGGAAGCATGTGACAGTGATCTATAAGGTTCCTGTGGTTTTGTGTTGTAATCCCATGAAAAATCACACATTTCGTTACTATTCAACACTAGCATTAGCCTAACTGCTTTCTGGAAAGAAATAAGCCTCCCTTCTCATCTGTAGCATGCAAAATTAACTGTTTGAACAATTCTTGATTGTATTCTGCCCCACTGATTACCTAAAGAAGCAACAACTTATTCTACAAGTCGTTGTAATTTCAAGTGATTTTCTGGTTTCTTACGAGACATCAAAACACCAGAGGAGAACTGGGGTCTTAAATGTGCTTAATATCTGCCCTGGAAGTTAAAGTTCCCAGAGGGCCTTGAAATATTTTTGTCAGTCTTGATGACTGTTCACCAGCTGGTTTAGAAAGAATTGGCTGTGACTCTCATGCTCCCAAGAGAGTATATCTTAACACTACAATGCCTAGATGTGGTTTTGTTGTCTTGCCCGTGCTGATCACTCTTGTTTTTCCCGGTAGTCTTAAGCTTCAGGAGATACAAGCTGAAAGTGTCATCATAATAAGCCATGGTTGCACCTGTATGAAGTCCAAGTTTGCCGAAACTTGCAGGCTAAATTTCAAAGGCATTCAACATGTTGGGACTGAGTGAAATTCGAAAATGGTAACAAAATTGAGAACAAGAAGCTATTTTAACTAATGTTGTAATTTCTGGTAGGGAAAGATGCTCTATTTTTTTGATCTCAGTCATCTTTCAGAATAGCAAATAAGGAAATGGAAGAAAGATGTGCACACAGACTAGTTTCAAATGTATAGCTCTTCAGTATCCTTGTACCTGAGATACTGAGCATTTTTCTGCTTTCTGTGGAACATTTTTCCACGTTGAATCGTAAAGCAGTGGCAATTAGGCTTCACAGTTAAATTTTCTCTTCACCCACTCTTGGGCACCAGCACAGAGTATGCAAAACAGAAAATGAGAAGTGGGAATTGTCTTGCTACTAATGGAGCAGGCAGGTGGTAACCCCACTTCCAGTTCCTAATGTGTATGGGTGATCATGGAGAAAGCCTGTAATCATCCAAGTCAGAATAAAGTGCATTTGTACAAACCAGTCCCTGAATGATGCAAAACGATGGTTGCCTGGCAATCTTTTTAAGCTTTTGATACTGCTAATTTGCTATGTATTTTTCACACAGCATCATTCTTAGATAATTACTGTAGCTGGTGCCATAGAAAAGAATCTTCAAATTGTATATATTAGATGGTAGTGGGGATGAGACTGTCTGTTAGCAATCTTCTTATTGTCCTGTGATGATTCTAAATGTTCTTTTCAGAACATGAACATGATCTGGAAGCCTGGGAATTATTGGATCAGAGTTCTGATTTTGGCAACAGAAAGAACTGTTGCATGATATTATGTGAATGGCAAAAATCCACAGTGTTCCCATATTACTGGCTATTGAATGGAGAAATGACAAGAAATGGTGCACATGCTGTTAGACCTTATTACTATAAAGGATGGTAAAAATTACTGCAGTCAAGCTGTGAAGATATGCAGAGGTTATCTGGACAATTTATTAGTTGTCCTGTGTAAGGTACTGAGAACCTTGCTTTGGTAGATGATTGTCACCCGAGCGCTACTGTTGCTATGAATTTCCTTTACAGAATTTCATTTTGAATGGTTGGCATACATACTTTTTTTTTTTTAATATAGCTTTGTTTTTTCACATTTTTCTCTCATCATATACTTCCATTGCATTTTCCTTTTCATTTTGTCATCCAGATCACACCTTCTCATCTTCCCTTTTTGCATTTTCTCACACTTCCGTTTTTTCTGTCTTTTCCTCCTTCATCTTGTTTTCCTTCTCTTTTGCTTCACAGTTCCCTTCCCTCCCCGGTATTTTGTCGTCTCCTTTCTTTAATGTTCCCTCTTTTTTTTCTGCCACTACATTTTCTCCCTCTTCTTCATTTCTACCCAATACGTTAATAAAACATTTGACCATTTAAATATTTTCTGTCTCTGCACTTCAGGCTTCTGAATTATTGCTATAGTTCTACCAAAACTTAATTACCACATCAAAGAGGAGCTGTCCTCATTTAGGCAGGATTTCAGCCTTTTCATTTCTTAAGCGTGTGTGACCTAATTAGAAAACCCATTTAAAATGATACTTCTACAGAAATAGGAGGAAATCATACAAGTTGTTGCCAAGTTATAGAACATATCTTACACAGAATTTGAGAAATATGAAAATGTCAGAAATTTTATTGAAAAAGTGTTGTATAAAAAACTTACAACTGAGTTGTAGGTGTTGGAATAATACTGATGGTTAGATATAATAACATCCTGTTTTTATGATAATAGCACATATTTCCTCTGTGGGGTAAATACCATCATTTTAATGTAATAAGCAATAATCGTATGTCAAGACTTGTAATTACTATACTTTATGGCGGCAGGCATTATTTTATGGTCTATTTGTAAAAAAAAAAAACACTTTTTACCTTCTCATATTATTACAGCTTCCTTGTTACCAGTGAGGTAAATTCGCTTTCCACAGAGTCCACATAAGACCTGTATATAATAAATTGCTGAGTGCTATGGATTTCTGTTCTGTAAGTAAAAGCCATTAAGCCTTTGTATGTAAGCTTGTGCTATAACTGCTTGTTATTTTCACTCTGGGTTTAAGTAGTGTGACCAGTACATAAGCAGTACTTCAGGTCCCTTCCAGCCCCGTGTCTGAGAAGATGAGACTCTACTTATTAAATCTTTATTAAAATTGAGATTGGCAGTAAAATGAAACATTATAACAGTCACCGCTGTTAATCAGTAGAGCTGTTCACTTACAGAAATGGCAAATTCAAAATTGCATGGAAATTGTAATCAAGGCTGCATGTCCTTCTGGAATGCACAGGGATGCTCAGGCTTGCGGTCATAGCTTGCTTAGCACAAAGTAAAATCTTCTGCAGGAAACTCTCTGGCATGCATTATGTAAGAGACCAGACGCACGCTGGGGTCTTCCTGACCTTAAAAACTACAGGCAGCAACTTCTGCTGGCTGAATTCCATTGATGTGGATGGAGCTAAATGTGCAGAGAATGTATTTCTGCATCCAGTTTCCTTAATCCCCAGGAACATGCAGATGGCTCAAAGGTACGTCTTAAAACTCCACAGCATATCTTTGGTAAATAAATAAAAAAGGCTGCTGCGAGCATGAAGTACCTTACCTGCTCCCTTGTTCTGTAGCTGAGCTCCACAGGGCAGTAAGGATCCTTAGCCTACGTACTTGCAAGTCTCTGAGATAATGACTGATAAAGCTGATATTTTTCAGACCTTTTTGAGTCTCTGCTAAGGATTCATTTGACTCTGCTGTAAGAAAAAGGTAAAAAGAAATCTCATCTTTTATGAGCAGTTGTAGAGCTGGGATGGCTGGGAACCAGAGGTTGGACATGGAGATTAGAACCAAATAAATAATGTTGTAACTCTGCAAACACTAACTTTGAGGAGTCTACATTAGGCCATGTTGTCCATCACACTTTCTGCATGCACAATAACTATTTCATAATAAATCCTTAAGAAGGTCATATTCAGAGGAAAGGCAGCCAGTGCCGTGTGTGTGTGTGTGTGTGTGTGTGTGTGTGTGCACGCATAGCAAATACGCACTTTGAATGGAGGGAGACTATCAAGTTACAATGCACATTATTTCAGTGGTCACAGTAGGATCCCTGCTTCTTTCAGTGTGCCAGATTAATAAATCAGAGATTGAATGAACCTCATTAAATATGTTTCTTGGCTGTGGTTCATTTTCTCATGAAGTCCTCAGGCATCTGTTTACTGCCTCCAACTCAAGGGGGAGCAGATCTCAGACATGAAACAGAGGACTTTCATGCCAGCCAAATGTCTCTGGATTATGTATGGTATTCTCAAGCAGAATGTTGATTTTATGAATGGTAAAACCTGACAGAAATATGCCTTCATCTGACTGGAGCCTGCAGGTATAACAGTAATTTAAGGGTACAATAGCAGGTTTCAAGATGACATTGAAAGTCTTGCAGAACTTACCATATACATTTGGTTCTGTTCAGTGTTTCCTAGCTCTTTTTCCGTGTCATGGCTGATGCAATGTTTTCTGGCTAAGGAAACCACTCTAGAAATGGCTGTTTATTGGTGGTCTCATGTTATATCTGTGATCACTGAGCTTGCTTTGCATCTTTCAGAATGAGAAGCAGTAAGTACCAGTTGTTATAATAAAGCAACCACTATTGCCTAGTGATTGTAGCTGTCTGTTCTGAGGTTGGAAGATCTTTGTCCTATTTTGGCATAGAAATCACTAGCAGTACCTCTATTCTTGGCCCCTTAGCGCAAGCAAGAGATATGTGAACAACACGTTCCCTTACGAGTAGCAACTTTCTGAGCATCAGACATGGCAACAGTAGCACTAACAGAAAGAAAAAAAAAAAAAGCAGAAAAAATCTCATAAATTCTTTAAAACCAGCCTCTTCTTTTACTATAAAAGATATATATCAATAAAGGCAGTCCCTTTCCTGCCTAGTAGAGTGGCAGAGTTTCCAAGAAGTACAGAGCTCGACTGAATTTCTTTCATTAAACACCATTAGAAAAAAACATTTGTTGGTGTTATTTTGTGCAGTAGCAGATTAGCTGTGGGAAGCAATTTATGCAAGAAATGATACCACATATTATGTGAACCATTAAAGTAAATGGTGCTACTATTCCGTTAATTTAAATGGGAAATTAGGATTGTGATAAAACAATAAGAGACTTTGCTTGCAGCACACACACAGTGACACTTCTTTCAGAAACTGAGAATCTTGGGCTGTTCCTAAGAAAACACCATTTGGGAGACTAATGGTCAGATACTGAGTACCCTCATTTTCCATTTGCTCACCGTCAGCTGGAGGTACTCAGCATCCCTCAGTGAAACATTAAGTAGCTGTAAAAATGGGACCTTGTGCTCCAGAGATAAGTTTATGACATAAGTCTTTTCAGAGACGAGTCAAGCTATTCGTGGAAGTTTCCAGGAATGAACAGTTTTTGATAATGTGATAATCCTGGTTGCAGATGTGTTGTGTTCACTCTTTGGATTTTAACAAGTGCAAACTGAGCACAGAAGTTTGCAACCTTCCCAGAAGAGCTCACTTTGAAAGTTACTGTCTTAAAATATAGCCTGTCTCACAACGTGCTAAACTTATTAGCCAATATGAAAAAAATATATTTTTTAGTGCTGTATGGTTGAACTCTGAGAACAGATGGTGGGTATAACACCTCAACAGACATAGTGCTTGGACATACAGGGCAGAATTTGTCATTGCTGCCATTTAAATCTTGAGTTTCCCCATAGTAAATATGAGACAATGTGATAGTATTTAAATAATTAATGCAATTGAAAGCATTTTGCAATAGCATTTCTACTATTTGTTCGACTATTTGTAGTACAGCAGCATCCATACACTGGAACTTTACTGTGCTAGATACTGTGAAAGCACGTCAGAAAAAGTTGGTTCCTGTCATATATGTGTGGTTTTGTTTGTATGTTTGTTTGTTTGTTTTATTGTTTGAACAGGAGAACAAATTGCTCAGAGAAAAAGTGGAATCTGCATCCCTAGAAGTATTCAAAACTAAATTGGACAAGGCCGTGTGCAACCTACTCCCACTCTGAAACCTTGAGCAGTAGGTCCAGATGTCCTTTCCGATGTAAGTATTGTATGAGATTGCTGAAGTACATATAGTTGTATACTTCAATTATAATCTAACGGGCACGTAAAAAGATACACAGTATTACGTTGTGTGGAAGGCTTTGTTGTTTGAGGTGTGGAGGAAAAAAAAAAGAAGAATCATGGTCAAAACTAATTTTTCTTTTTACTCAGTGATCCTTACCATATTCCTTGACTCCTCTCACAAACTCCGTTCCAGTCAGACTGCACTAACTTTTACAGAATAAACTTCTAAAGGTGCAGAAAATAGAGCACGCTAGCCAAAAAAATTCCTCACAACCACCTCTCAGCTGCAGATGGAAATTTGTGGCTTAAACATACCAGGAAATCTTTGTTTTTCCATGTTTAGGGATTTTTTTCAGTTGGGCTTGTTGATCACAAGAATTACCAGCAAAATAAAATAAAGGTGAAGAGAAATGTCCCCCTTACCTCAGGTATGGTGAGGTCCTCTTGCAGTGAGGCTGTGCTATGACTCACAGACACTTTTTAGGCGTGTGTTTGCACCAGCTGGAAGGATCTGCTCTTTTTGTGTCTCCTTTGCAAGATCAGGTTGGTGAGACCACAGATATATCTGATGGCTAGGGATGCTCTTGGATTTGAAATTCTTGTAACTCTCAGGTATGATGCCAATATTAGTATTAGCATATACTAGTATTAGTTCTGGCTCCCTACCTGGCAGATATTCTGTGCTGAATGTGGCCAAGAAAATACTGTACAGCAAGGGGAGAAGTTTGAGGGACAGCACTCTGAATATCTTTAGGACCATCAGCCTAGTTTTGCATTAGTCCCAGAAATCTGGTTTTTTTTTTGGAATGTAGAGCAAGAAACAGAAAGTAGAAGTGATGTGTGAAAAAAAAAAGTCATGAAAAGCATTCCACCTCTTCTCTAACCAACTGTTTTGTCTTAGATTGTCAAAACACTGTTTTGCCGTTATTTTCCTCCATGGCTTTGGGGAGTAGAAAACCAACTTTCTAATGCCAAATATAGTTTTCATTGACTCTGTTGCAAGTTGAGAATATCTCTACAAAGTTATTCTTTCTAGTAATTCTCTGTAGTGGAGCAGATACACCTTTTCTCAGATGGATCTGCGCAGTCATACAGTTGCAACAAGAGATGTAGAAGATTATGCCCATCCACCATTACTAATGGGAGACTTCAGAGCTCCCTTACCTGTTTCCCTACCCCCAGCAGATAAACAAATGTGAAGTATGATGTTACATCTCCAGAAAGTGTCTCTGGAACCCATGGACTTCACGCTATTCCCAGGTCAGTCTTTTAATAGCACACCTCGTGCCTGTTACAGAGAAGAATCCATATTCTTCTAACCATCTGGGTTAGGATTTTGTTGAAGTTGCAAATAGGAGATTTTTTTTTGTGTGCTGTCTTTTTGCTATTTCTCAAATTTTTTCCTCTTAATCACTTGCTTCATGCTGATAGCAACTATATTTAGTACATTTTGCTCTACATGGAAGGGAATTTATGGTTCCCACAGCTCAAGAACAGATGGGCAAAGTTTGCCAAAATGCTGGCAAATGCATTAAACTGGGATCAAAGTTCTCTGTAAACACTACTTCTCTGCTGTTATTTGTCACAGTCATGTATTTTTTAATGCTCTGATGCATTAGGGAAAAAAGCAAAACTGCAAAAAGTAATGAAAAACTCTTAAAAAATGTGCAGATGCCATTTTAATCTCCAGTAAGTTTCCTTGTTGTATACCCAAACAAAACTAAAAGAGTTTACAGGAAATGCTCTTGCTGTGGCTTAGCTATTGAAATTAATGGGATTGTAATACCATTCAGCTGCTTGAAAATGGAATTTATCTTATCATACTCTTTGGGTGTAAAGAAATGTACTAGGCATAGTATTTCTTGCAAAAGGCTTCCATTATAATGAATGTGGTATTCATTATTTCTCCTAGACAAGTTTATTTTAGAAAAAGAAAATGAATACAAATGGGTTATTGAAAGTCATTTGTGAATTCACTCAATATTTTGGAGGGATAAGAAAATGTCACAGCCATTGCCAGATAAAATGGATATCTTTAATATTACAGAAAGATGGTTATATAACACACGCTGGTCTCTTTCCTGTCCCTTACTGCAATTTGCCAAGTGCTGAGGACCCGCATTGTGGCTTTCTAACTCATCTAAGCTGTGGAGTTGTATTGGGTTTACGTGGTAAAGGTTTGGTAGCGGGGGGGGCCACAGGGGTGGCTTCTGTGAGAAGATTCCAGCAGCTGCCCCATGTCAGATAAGAGCCAGCTCCAGCCAGCTCCAAAAGGGACGCACCGCTGGCCAGACCTGAGCCAATGAGCGATGTTGTTTGCACCTCTGCGAGAGCAGATTTAAGAAGGGGAAAAAACTGCTGCGCAACAGCAGCTGGGAGTGAAAGGAGTGAGGAACAGCCCTGCAGACACCGAGGTCAGTGAAGGAGGAGGGCAGGAGGTGCTCCAGGCGCCGGAGCAGAAGCTCCCCTGCGGCCCGTGGTGAGGCCCATGGTGGAGCAGGCTGTCCCCCTGCAGCCCATGGGGTACCACATGGAGCAGATCTCCACGTGCAGCCCGTGGAGGAGCCCACGGTGGAGCAGGTGGATGTGGCCTGAAGGAGGCTGCAGCCCATGGA